>JAOTQR010000001.1:1528149-1542838 GCA_025774065.1 Solanum ossicruentum | reverse complement strand
AGATATGACAAAAGGAAGAGAAGGGGACAAAAAAGAAGAACTAATAGTAACATTATCTAGATAAACTAATTGCATAGAGTAGTAAAATATATAATACATAATACATATAACAGGATAAATTCTCATGTTACCTTCAACTGAGTAGCTTTCAAGAGGTCAGCACCATCGGCAGCAGCAACGAGGTTGCGCAACTTAGCCCTGTGCGTTCTTGCCGAAGTTCCCTTGAAATCTGCACTAACAGATTGGATACGACCAACCTGAATTCCCCTAACGCGGGCCCTTTCGGCAGGACTTGCCCTCGATGACCATTGATGCCAGTCCCAACCGTTGATTGAAGATCGAGCACAACCAACGGATTGTGGACAGCGTTCTGCCACCTGGGATTTACGCATCTGGCTCTTCTCTAGAGTAGCCACCTTTGCCGCAGCTTGGTTGCCAGCACCACTTGATGATCTCTGAATTTTTCTTGAGCAAGATGCTGTCAGATTATCCTCTAGCTTTCTCTTTTTCAAATCCGGTAATTTGGCTGCTGCTTCAATAACCCAACCAAGACACGTATTAAAGAGGCAATGAACATGAGAGATCATGTGAACACTGGCAACATTAGAAAAAGGAAAAATAGAACACAATTAAAATGAAATATACTCCCTATAGTCAATATTAATTGAATTGTTAGGGTATGGCTCAGCCCTCAAGGAAAAAAATTAAAGACTACTTTCCACTATTACCTTTTTGATTATTCCTAAGCTATTATAGCAGAAAAATGTAAAGTAGTTAAAAGCTTCATTAAGAACTTGTTTGGAAAGCCACCATGTAATTGGGATTTGGTGCAATTGGGTGTAGTTGCACTCTTTTGACCCGTTTGATAGGCCAAGTAATAACATGCCCAATGAAATACCAAAAGTGGGGCCTGAGGTGGGTAAAATGTACGCAAACCTTACCACTAACTCATAGAGATAGAGAGGTGGTTTCCGAAAGACCCTCATCTCAAAAATATCATCCCCAAAAGTAAAAATACTACATATGAAACCAAGTAATAACTTGGCAAAAGAGGAATTAGGGGTAATTGAAAGGGTGTAATTACCCTCTTCAATTCCTAAGGGAGGGTAAGGAATTAGCGTGATTAGACCATGTAATTACATGGAACTTTAAAAAAAAAAATCTTCCTTTTATTTTTATTTTTATTTTTATTTTTATATTTTGTTTTAATTTATGTATTTCGATTATTTTACTTTTCTTATTCTAATATTTTTTATTCTTTATATTTTATTTCCTTCTCCATTCTCAACTTTTACTTCTTCATATGATTCCATCAATTTTTATATTATTTATTTATGCTATTTATTCTAGTTTATTTTTTCATTAGCATAGTTTTGTTAGCATTCTAATTTTTTAAACTAAGTTGAATTCATTGTTGAATAAGGTGATAGTATTATGTTTTCCTTTTTTTTTAATATTACTAACAGTTATAGTACTAACATTTATGTCAAACATGCATAATCTGATGTTCATTGAAATTTCATACTTTTAGTTTTTATAATTAATTTAATTAAAATATACTAACTTGAAAAACCTTAAATACTTAATTTAATTATTTATAAATATTCTTATTTTTCAAAATATAAACTTTTAATTTTAGATAATGAATTTTTATTTTTAAAATTTAATATAACCTTGTAATTACACTTGTACAACCAAACACCACACTTGTAATTACACTGTAATTAAAACAAACAGGTCACAGTAATTACCAGGTTGTGTAATTACGAGATTCGTACTTACTACCCTAGTAATTACACTAATTCCAATTACCATGTGGATTTCCCAACAGACCCTAAAAGGAAGGGTAAATATGGAAAAAAGTCCCAGCAATTCTCTTAACTTTGAAAAATTCACTTATTTTAAACTATGAAAAAAATCTCAGTAATTCCTTTGAAATGGACTAGAGGGAGTAAACACTAACATTTAGGAGTCTTCTTCAAACAAGCCGTTGGTTGCATTTCTTGAGTGCTCAGTTCCCTGTCCACAACATCAGCCACCTTTTCATTACCATTGACGTCCTCACCAACAGAAGTAGCCTTCAGTTTACTGTGGCCCATATTACTTTTCCCTGCTGCATAATTTAGTACAGTAAGATAAACATGACTGATTGAGATAATGTCAGTTCTGGTAACATTTGAGAAAACTAACTCAAGAAAACTGAAAGACCTTGGGAAATAGATGCAACTTTCTCTGAGATGGTATTGAAATTAATCAACGAAGATGGAGGAACAACTAAAGATGCATTAGTGACCAACTCTCTGTGACAATCTTTCAGCCCAATTTCCTCAACACTTAAAGCTGCACTGTCATCCTTATTGCTCTCTGTTGAGTCCCCTAAGAGATCTTGTTTCCTTGACTTGTTAATAGTTCTCTTTTTTAAGTCAATGTCTCCATCAATCTTCCCATTATCACTGGAGACCTCAGTTACATGAGCAGCCTTCAGTTTTTTGCGGCTTAGATTACTTCTACTTGCTGCAAAATTTAAAACAGTATGATAAATATGAAGTCATGAACAACAAATATAATGTACATTCTGGTAAAATATGAAAAACCTAGCTCAGGAAAAATGAAACACCTTGGGAAACAGATGTGACTTTCTCTGAGACAGTGTTACAACTAATAACCGATGATGGAGGAACAACTAAAGAGGCATTAGTTAACAACTCTCTGCCACAATCTTTCAGCCCAATTTCCTTAACACTTGAAGCTGCACTGTCACCTTTGGTGCTTTCTGTTGCCTCCCCCAAGAGATCTTGTTTCCTTGACTTGTCGATAGATCTCTTCTTGAAGCCAACATCTCCATCAACCTTTCTGGTATCACTGGAGACCTCAGTGACAACAGCAGCCTTCAGTTTTTTGCGGCTTGCTTTACTTCCCCTTGCTGCAAAATTTACATATGATAAACATGATCAATAAATATAATGTCCATTCCGGAAACATTTGAAAAACTAACTAAAGAAAACTAAAATACCTTTAGAAACAGATGCAATTTTCTCTGAGATAGTGTTACAATTAGTAACAGAAGATGGAGGAACAACTAAAGAAGCATTAGTTAACAACTCTCTGCGACAATCTTTCGGCCCAATTTCCTTGCCGTTTAAAGCTGCACTATCACCTTTAGTGCTCCCCATTGCCTCCCTCAAGAGATCTTGTTTCCTCGACTTCTTGTTAATAGATCTCTTTTTGAAGACAATGTCTCCATCAACCTTTCCATTATCACTTGAAACCTCAGCAACAAAAGTGGCCTTCAGTTTTTTGTGGCTTGCATTACTTTTCTCTGCAGCATAATTTTGTACAGTAAGGTAAACATGTCCGTTCTGTAACATTTGAAAAAACTCAGGAAAACTGAAATACCTTTGGAGAAAGAAGCAACTTTCTCCGAGATAGTGTTAGAATGAATAACTGATGAAGGAGGAACAACTAAAGAGGCATTAGTGAACAACTCTCTGTGACAATCTTTCGGCACAATTTCTTTATCACTTGAAGTTGCATTGACACCTTTAGTGCCCTCTATTGCCTCTCCCAAGAGATTCTTTTTCCTTGACTTGTCAATAGATTTTTTCTGGGAGCCAACGTCTCCACCAGGGAGAGGCTGTGATGAAGAGCTGGACTTTCTTTTGACAATCTTTTTCTTCCGGTAATATATGAATTTCCCCGCTGCTGTAGGTACGTTGCTTAATGCAACTGCAGATTTATCATGTGTCTCATCATCTGTTTTGCTTCTTGCAACCTGACAAAGCAAAAGAAGCATTCAGAAGAGCTAAATTCATTACACTGAGGAAAATTAATCTCTAATTAAGGGGAAGAAATAACTCTCTGAACTTAGGAAAGAAAAAATTAACTCAGAGAAATAAGGGGAAAATTTTCAATCTTTGAACTGGAAGCAGTAAGAGAACCAACATCTGCACTTACCTGAGAATCCTCTGGTTTACTGTATCTCTTCGCCGAAGACGAAGTTTTCAAGAAGTTTCTAATTAAATCATCAATAAGAAAACTTTTCAACTCTGTCAGTGCTTTCTCATGCACCATCTGCCGGCAATTTGCCAGGGTAGTATACCATATTATTCTCAAAATGAAATCATCAGATCTAGCATGCCGAACTTTAGAAGTTTGTTCAGGAACAACTTCGTATTCAGGTGGTTGCAGCTCATCAGTCATTTCATTCATGGAGGCATTGTCATTCATGGAGGCATTGTCTAAACCGGCAGACTTCTGAAATGCACTTGAAAACCAATCTGACACAGACATCACATATGTATCAATAGAGTCTTGGTGCGATGATTTTTTGCACAGCAAAGTATTCTGAATATCTACACTAGCTAAGTTTTCTGACACCAAAATGGCATCAGAAGAATCATTTTGACTTGCACCACCATTAATAATATTTGGGTCCTCAGCAACCTGCAATATAGAACTGTTCCTTGAGATGCTGAAGTACATTATATTTCAGTAAAAGCATTGACATCCTGAATTATACAGTGGAAACACTTAACACGTAAGGAATTACTTCAACAAAACCGCTCCACCACCTATGCTCCTCTACGGGAGAGGGATAAAGTTATTTTACACAGATCAAAGCAAGTTCAAATATTCACCTTGATTATCATGCCATCATTAAGGGAATCAACTTTTCCCATCACCTCTTCGTGCAAAAGGCTAGTGAAATACTCTTCCAAGGACATCTTTGCAGATAGGTGGAGTTCATCAAATACACTCTCAAGGATAAGTTGCATGCGATTATTAGCTTCAGGGTCCCTTGCTTGACGGGATCTAGACAACACATTTTCATCATTGAAAGATGACGAAACTGAAGGCAAATCCACTGTCAAATTCTTCTCTTCAAATCCTGGAGGGAAATCAAGATCACAGCCGAAAGATTCTTCTTGCAACTGCAAAGTCATAAGTCATCTGCAAGTCGGCACACAACCAATGCAAATTGACAGGAATACAACAGAATAAAAAAACTTACAACTTCAGCACAGAGCTCTGTGGTGCAATCTTTTGGCAAATCCACTGTCAGATTCTTCTCTTCAAACCCTGGGCGGAAATCAAGATCACAGCCGAAAGATTCTTTCTCCACTTGCAACTGCAAAGTCATAAGCCAGTCTAGAAGGCAGCACACACCACCAGTGCAAATTGACAGAAAAACAACAGCATAGAAGACCTTACAACTTCAGTAATAAGCTCTGCAGTGCATTCTTTTGTTGACGAAACTAAATCTGCTGTCACATTCTTCTCCTCAAACCCTGGAGGGAAATCAACATCACAGCTGAAAGATTCTTCCTCCACTTGCAACTGCAAAGTCATAAGTCAATCTGTAAGACAGCACAGACAACCATTGCAATCGACAGGAAAAACAAGAGCATAGAAAACCTTACAACTTCAGTAGAGAGCTCCGCGGTACAATCTTTTGATGACAAAACTTTAGGAAAATCCACGGTCACAATTTTTTCCTCAAACCCTGGGGGGAAGGATTCTTCCTCCATTTGCAACTACAAAGTTATAGGTCTGTCAGTAAGACAGGATACACAAGCACTGCAAAATGACCCCCAAAAACAGCATAAAAACTTACAACTTCAGTAGAAAGATTTGTGGAGCAATTAGCATATGACTTTTTTTGAATGTTCGAGTCAACCATCAGACAAGGAGATGACCATCTTTTTCTCTTCCTCCACGCAGATGAATACTCTGACACATGGTTATATAAAACATCATTCCACATACTTCGCATGCAAGAGTCAAATAAGTTACTGCAAACAACTGTATAAGAATCACAAAAGTTCTCAAAGCTTCCAACAGATTTTGAGCTTCCTGAAGACTTCAAAGGGAATTCACCAGCAGGAGATTTCCCGTTACGACAATGACGATTAGGAGCTCCTGCAGGAGAAACTAAGGCCTTACTGCCCCCAAAACCTGCGGACTGTTCACATAAACGATAAGTGGCACACAAGATTCGAAATAGGCATTCAACTCACTACTTTTTCATGCTTGAACATTATTTACCATTCTGGTAGCAGGAGATGACATCTTGACAGATTGATTGGCAACTTTCTTTTGATTAGTGACTTTCTTGAGGTCTTTCCTTTCAGAGATGCACTCTGAAATTGCATGGCTAACAATCTCATCGAGCAGAGTCTTACGGGCGGCTTTCATGATAACCATATGAAGCTGGGAGCATACTTCTTGAGAAATTTTGGATACAAAATCTTGTAAAGATGCAGTCTCATGCTCACTGGGATTAGACAAAAAGAGAGCTCCAGGGGTAGCTGTAGTCCAACTATTAATCAATGATTTCAAATTAAAGGGTCTATACTTATCATCAGCATGATGTATCTGCAAAAGTCAACATCAATGAGCAAGCAATAAGGGCCAATCAGGTGTACTACCACCTTGCATGAAAGACTTGGACAATTTCCACTAAATACAAGTAACAAGGGGGAGAAAAGGTCAAAATCCTCATATCAACACAAAACCAGTGAAAAGAAAACTTATTTGGTGCTTAGCTACCATAGCTCTTCCATGGGAATAAAAACTTGCAGAAGACTTGCAAAACTTAAAATAACCTATTAAATGAGGCAAATAGCTATTGATAGCAAAGCAAATGTACCCGAAAAATCAAGTAGAAGCCCTAGCTACACTGAAGCATTTAGTCCAGAAACAACAACAACAATATACCCAGTGAAATCCCACAAGTGGGGTCTGGACACTATTTAGAAGAGTAGAATTCTCTGGTGATTATCACTAGAGTTGCAAATGACCGACCTCTCCAATTTTAAACTCACTGATAATTGGAACCATGAACCATCTTTCCAACGGTAACCTAAATTAGCAGTTAAGCTATATGGGACTAGAAAAATAAAGGGAAGCTCACAGGATAATTCAAAAAGGGGAAATAAAGTTGAACAGATGTGAAGATTTGTGAAGAAAAGAGGAAACTACTTCACAGAATTGCTTAGTTAATTTTGGGTTCCGATCAGACTGCAGTGTGGACAAATATAAAAGTACAATAGACACAGTTTGTAGACAGACCATTCCAAGTTTTGACAAGACCATTAGCCTAGCAACAAGCACAAAGCATATAATTCAAAATAGCAAAGTTTGGAAAATATGAGATGTGTGTGAATATAATCATGCATATAAAATGAGAAGAGACTATGGGCTAAATAAGGCCAAATTGACACAAGCTGGGAGAAAGAAAATAACAAGAAAAATAGAGAACGAGCCCATGCATAAATAAGAACAGGACGCTTTTTGGAATATGGAAGAAACTATGGTAATAGAACCTTGCGCAACAGAAATTCTAAGAATTCATCTCTATAGAAATGAATCCCATTAAGCACCTCCCCAACTTTGCTTCTACGATAAAATCATATGCACTTATAAAAATACCTATATCCAGTGAAGCGAGTCCTCTCAGTTTTTATACTTCTACTTAAAACCCCAGCCATATCTAATTTTTTAAAAAGTCAAAAAAAAATTAAAAGTTAAGTGACCAGTATAGGATCAATCGGGTGATTCCACCCATCAAAACCGGGTGAACTGTTTTACATATGCTTCAGTTTATATATAGCCTATAGCTCAGAAAATCCAACTGTACGACCAACATAAAGGAAATAAGCATCTTCCAACAGAAAGGCTGGGATAGTAGGAGAAACAACTGCACCATGTACTACAGTGCTAAAGTTAAGGACCTAGCAAAACGCTACAGAAGACACAAACTCACCATCACTGAATCCACGATGTATCCATAATGATACCATGAATAAAGCTCCAAAAGAGAGTGCGGCCCATGTTTCCTACCTTCATGATCTTCAAAAAGCCAACACAATTCTTCATTGACCTAATTCATACACGATATTTAGCAAAGAAAGTCATAAGAAGGGAATCAAAATTGCAGAAAATGCAAGAAATCTATTTGTCCTTCATCAAACATAAAAGTCTGTTTATCTCATCCAGATTAAATAACTACATTGTTACAAATTGCGAATAGTCAAGAAATTAGATTTTTGGCCTCTAGGAGAGTCAATTTCTGTTTCTTTTTCTTTTTGGAGAAAGGTGACACCTCTAGGAGAGTCTATTTGTCCTTCATCAAAACAATAAACGTCTGTTTACCTCATCCAGATTACATTGTTACAATTTGTGAATAGCAAGAAATTATATTTTTTTGCCTCTAGGAGGTTCAATTTTTATTTCTTTTTCTTCTTGGAGAAAGGTGACATCTCTGGAAGAGACAAAGTTACACATGACAGCTTGAAGAAGCTTCTTCAAGCAATTAAAAAGTATCATCACAGAACAATAGAAATCCTTAAATGTAACGGAGGAAGTACCGAGGACATAGACGGATCAACTGTTCTGGCAAAGCCAGTGGTTATCATCTGTTGGTTCAAGGAATGAGTTCCATGTTCAGCCCCTGAGTTAGAGTAGGGGGAGGTTGTTGGCAACTCCACTCCATTTCCTCCTGAATCTTTGGAAACTCCGATTGACTTATCCGTTGGTCCGTTCACACCAGAGGACGAAACCATCAAATAAGCAAAACCAGTCACAACATGGTCAGGAAATTGATTGAAATACTTTAAGGGCACTGCATTCGAAATGGCCCCGTTTAAGACAGGATAAACAAGAAGTTCTTCTGGCAAAAAACCAGTAGACAGACCCTCATATAACTGTTCCTTAATGTAAGGACCACACATTTGACCCTGTTCATTGACATACATCCATCCACTTGCAAGTACAGCTTGTGGGTACACCACACTACTCTGGTAACTCATTGAGCTGCTGCCGACATCACGAGGCGACGAAACTTTCTCACTCTCCCCATTAGACTGGCAACTCATCTCTACACACACTGGTGAACCAAGATTTTGCAAGCAACTGATAATGTCACACCAAACCAGAAAAACACAACAATTATTAATAACGTATAAATAAGAGTAAACAAGTCCAAAAAAAACCTAAAACCGGTTTTTTGAGATTCACACGTCTAAGCTGTCATATGTTTTGAGTTTCCTACCTAAACTATCCTTTGTCCACTTCTCCTATTTGAATGACGATGATATTTCAGGTAGAAACTGTTGACAACTGATAGCTGAGGCGTGTTTCAATAAACATTCAGCATTATTAAGGTAGTAAACTAAAACTAGCACACCTAATCATTCACATACGAAACTCGAAAAAACTACATACTTCACTAACTTTAGCCATGGTTTAACACTTCACTCTATCAAAATCTTGGAGTATGAACATAAAATTGAAAAAATACAAACTCCATAGCCATACCCAAAAGTTAACTCCATTGTAGACACTCCATCAGCATGTCCTTCATCCTCAATAGAACACTTCGAATTTACATCCATCCCCATCGAATATAAACACTTCAATCTCTTCCTAGAGCAAAACGGAGGATAATTCATCTCTTCTTCTTCACCAGGTACATGGCCAAACATCGAAGACACCATAACTCTGAATAAAAAAATAAAAAAAAAAAAGCAATCTTTTATACATAAAATTATCTTAAAACTCAATTCCTGAATAACCCAACAACAGATCGAAAATTAGAACAATTAAAGAGATGGAGTTGATGAAAATCGACCTGTAATCACTTTTGCTGAGATGGGGTTGATGAAAACGAACAAAATCCAAAGGATACCACTGGGATAACCCTACAGAGCAAATCTTAGGTCTGGAGAACAAGAATTTCTTCTGGGTGTTGATGAAATCGGATGTAGAACTAACCCTTTTAGGGAAAATCAGAGATTTTAGGTGAAGGAATGGTGAAGGAAGGAAGCTAAGAGAGGAAGAGAAAGGGGGCGAAGAGTAAAAGGAACAAAAACAAAAGCAATAAGCATTTATTTGTTTTATACTTTTTTTTGGTTTTTTTTTCTTTTACATTATCAAAAGTTAATTTGATTAATTTTTAAAATTAAATTAAATTAAATTAATATTTTAAAATAAAAATTTAGATATTCACAAACTATATAAAAAATATTATTGATGTAATTTTTTCATATCAATATGATGAAAACATACGTGTTAAAATACTAATTAAACTTTATATAGTTTAACTACTGAAATAAAAATTACAGCAACTAAAAAAAAGACCAAGGGAGTATATAAATGAACTTACAACAACAACAACATACCCAGTAATATCCTACAAGTGGGGTCTGGGGAGGGTAGATTGTACGCAGACCTTACCGCTACCTCATAGAAGTAGAGAGGCTGTTTCCTAAAACCCTCAACTCAAAGCCCATAAGCAGAGATTCTAGATATGACGAAGAGACAGGAGTATATAAATGAACTTGAGGCAAAAAAACAAAAGAGGGAACATGAGCTCGTAAATTACAGGAAATCGAATAAGCCAAGTAAATTATTTAGGGTGTGTTCAAAAAATATCATGTGAAATTATGATTTAAAATACGATTATATCAATTTTGTAGAGCTTGTGTGGATACATAATTTAGATTTCTTAGATTATATGTTTTTTGTCATAAATATGAAAACATCATAATTTGGAAGGTTATCAGAGTTTTCTTGATTCTTGTATAATCTTACTAGATGAGTATATATAGTTCATAAATAAGGTGTCTAAATATTCTTATATCGTCATTAAAAATCGTATACTTTTATTTTTTTTTACTATCCGTTAGTATAAACTTTTAAATACATATAATTATGAAAGATTCACTAAGTAATAATAATAGTAACTAGTTATTTTTTAATATAATCATTTTATATTGTATAAAAAATTTTCCCATATGGAGCATGAAGCTTTTCTAGAATTTAAAATGACAATTTTTTTTTTTACAAAATGCAAACAGATGGATTGAATTTTTGCATTTAGAAAAAAATTGAATAATGATTTGGTGAGACTGAAATATCAAAGAATGATGTGAATTTACATATCTAAACATTGATTAAAAATCATAATTTTATATTATATGTCCAAATTCAATTTGGATTATTCAGACATATGCATTATTTGATCATTATTTTATTTGTTTCATATTATTTGGCTCTTGTTGACCTGATGTCACGCTCCGAGAAGGTACATTTGGCGTGGCCAGGACTTAGAGACTATTGCTAATCCCCAAGCAAACCAATTAGCCTCATATCAATCATTCAATCATAATCCATAGCAGAAGAGTCCAACAATTCATGAAGTACCTAATAAGAATTACTTAGTCAATAGATAAAGATCAGCAATTTAGCTCAAAACAAAGTTGAAAGAAAATAGTCAGACAATATCCAAATCAACAATCCCTACTTTAGTCTATGAAGCTTTATCTAAACTATCTAGAATAGTACCATAACAGATCATGACTATCTTAATCAAAGGAAATAAAATACTAAACTCAATTTAGATAAAAGTATAAATGTGTATCCTTCGGAAGCAAGGAGGACTCACCAAATCAATCGTCTGCAATAGATCCTCAATAGTATGACTGTTGATGATCTCTAGTATATATATCTACATCATTAACGATGCAAGCTCAAATGGACGTCAGTGTATTGCATATACTGGTACGTAAAATGATTAAGGAAACAAGTAAGTTCAAGTGCAAATCAACTCAACTATTTATAACTTGACTTAATAAAGGATGCAAGATTTTTATAGTAAAACAATGCTCCTAAAAGAAATTCTAATATGTAACTCAATCAAATCAATTATGCACAATCAGAGAGTCTCTCTAATCGATAGTCATCCCACCATCATAGTTGATAAGGCACTACGAACTCGACATCGTTGCTCGCTTGTCCAATACTTGCCAAGGTAAGGACGCTCAAACTTCTCTTAGATCCACAATCCTTGACCATCTTTTGGGACAAGAGTCACCCAAATTAACGACACATTCACATATGGAGTTTGTGATAATTATACTCTTTCTCAACACTACTTCCAAAACATTCTCTTTTTAAGTTTCTTTCAAACTCATCTCAAACGTCATTATCTCCCATTAATAAATATATTTGAAAATTTATTTACATACTTAGAAAATATTTACTCAAAACATCATTTAAGCTCAATGTTCAATTTCATCAAAACTCATCCAAACATGCATCATCTCATCAAAATATTTTTCTCAAAATATAATCTTTTGGACTCAATAAAATACACATATAATGTAAGTTTAAATTACCCTGTCATCAATGCATAGAAAAGTCCTCATCTTTACTCTCAACATGCAAAACCTTGATTTTTAAGATAATACTTTATTTAAAGCATGAAAACACATCAATCTCAACATCAAACAATGTATACAAAAGTCATGATCATCAATTTCATTAGGGTTCAAGAGAAAGAATCCAGAACGATGACTCCAATAATATAAGAAATAAAAATATCAATAATCCCCATGCATAAATATATCCAACTCAATGGAAGATGAGTTAACTCATTTAGAATTGAAGAATTAGGGTGAAAACTCTACTTGAACTCAATTAAGAAGAATTAATATGTGGGGCGCATGGACGAACTCGATCCAACGCTATGAGTAGCTTTACATACCTGGAAATTTTGAATTTTGGAATAGATTGAAAGAAATCACAAGATTTTCTTGAAACTCTAGTTTTTCCTTTTCTTAGCCCTAGTTCTTAAGATGAATTAGCGTAAATAATTGAAAATTGACACTTATGAACTGATATAGGGTCAAAAATCGTCTCAAAATGACAAAGTCTTAGTCTAGGACGGGTGGAGAAAGGGCTAGAATGCCCTTAATTTTAAAACTATCATCAAGTATCATGATGGAACATGTCCGCGATACGAACTTGTTCCATTTCAGTCTATTTTTTGACATAAAACTTAAAACGCGTTCCAAAACTATTTTTTTTATAAAATAACATATAAATCGCACTTGTCAAATGCATTTTATGTAAATTGCACTTAGTAGTGCGTTTTGTGGATAAAACTCAAAAATAAACAATGGTGAAGCAGATCCGCAACATGGACCTGTCGCATACCCTTTTGACTTTGCAATTTTGTTTTAAAAAATTATCTTTTGATCCGGTTGGTCTAAAATTCAATCGAGACCATTTTTTCACACAATTTTTCATGTTAATTGTGATTCTAACTTCGAATTTGCCGAAAAAAATTGGGAAGATGCGTTATACAAGTATTCTCTCATCTAGAAGTATTTTGGTAATTTTACAGGATATAACACCTCACACGTCTCTTAAGAAATTTTAATTAAAAGTACATTTTAGAAATATATTTTACTAAAATAATTTTATTAACAATATTTTGAAAGTTATAAAGTTGGACATGCTAAAATTATTGCATCTAGATGTGTTAAAAGGTCATTTAATGTAAGAATAACTATGTTGGACGTGTATATATTGATGTGAATGAATATATGTTATCAAGCTGAATGTATATGGAGCAGTTATGGAAATCCCGGACTAGGGGGCGTAAGAGGGGTATTCAGAGATCACAATGGACAGCGGCTTTGAGGCTTCAACTGTAAGATTCAATGGACAAACCCACTCCTAGGGGAACTCCAGGTTCGCCACAGAGGACTAACATGTGCAATTAGCAGATACTTGGACCCCCTGGAAGCTGAAACTGACTCTCTCGAGTTGATATCCTCAATTAACATAGGTAATCCACTATATGATAATCTAATACTTGTTGACACCCAATTTTACCCTCCACGGTGTCAAATTAATCATCAAACTTTGTTTTTATTTTTAATGATTTTTGAACCATTATTCTCAAAAAAAAAGAGAGAGAGAAATCCCGCGTGTGGGGGCCACGCGCCCCTATTTCTCAAAATCCCCAAAGCCCTTCTTCTTCATTCCCTCAAACCAAAAAACCATAGAAAACCAAAAAAAAAAAAAAATCCCAGAAACCAGACGGAACCAAAGCTAAACGACCTCTTCTCCCTCGCCCTCACCTTCTTCTTCTTCGAGCTTCTCCACCAAAACTTGGCGCCCAATAACCCAGAAACCCGACGCGAAAGAATCCCAACAAATCCGGCAAAAAATCAATGGTGATTTTCAATCCGTTGAGGATTTTGCAAAATCCCAAAGATTTCTTGCCTAAAGGGAGGATTTTTTGAATTTAGAATTCAAAATCCGACCCCAAAAATTATGGGATTCCCCAATTTTGAGGGCTATAAAATCTTCTTCATCTTCGTTTTAAAGGAGGGATTCTCAACCTCAGAAAACCATAAGCGGTCGGAGAGGAAAATACGAGTAGAAGGGGAATTAGCCGTTCGAAACCTAAAAACCGACGGTCGACAGTATTCGAAGAGTGGTCGATAGTGAGAAAAAGGGGGATAGTCTTTGAATCTCAGAAATATTTAGCGAAAACACTCGATTGGTCATAATCGTTTCACATTCAAGACCTCAAAAATCCAGAATTCCTCTGATTTTTGAATACCTTAAAACTGAAGGTTTTCGGAGTCGAAAAGTCTTGAACAAGGTTTGGTGTTGTCGAAGCTTTCTCAAGCTCGTCGTCGTTCTCAGTTCGCTCCCCCGACAAAGGTAACATCCTAATCTTATTTTATTTCAAGTTTTCATATCTTAGTTCGGAATATGAATGTCGTAGCTATATCGAAGGGGTCATGTTTGCGTTTTGTTTGTCTTGACTAGAAATCCCCTGTTGTGATGAAGTTAAGGTTGTGGTGCTTTTGTTGTTTGGTCGTGAAGA
>JAOTQR010000001.1:1515730-1528049 GCA_025774065.1 Solanum ossicruentum | reverse complement strand
CAAAATCTTTTCAAAAAAAATTAAATCAATCTTAAAATCAATCAATTTCAAGTCAAAGTTAGTCAAATAACACAATCGTCGGATAACCGCATTTAGCGGCCATTTCGAGTGTGTAAAACCTTTTCCAAGTGGAAATGTGAACCCGAACCCTTTTCTCTGGATTTTAAAAAAGATTTTTCTGTTAGGTCTTTTTTAAATGTTTTTATTGGTTTCTTAATTATCCTTAAAATTAGGTGGCGACTCTATTTTCCTTTAAAATTTCAAAAATTGGTTTTCTCTTAAATAAATTGAGTTTTAAGCTGATTTTTTATTTTCTTTTCAAATAAAAAGCCATTTTTCGGCATAACAATACTTGATTGCAGGTGCTTGATGCAAATACTAGGTGCTCAAAGGATAGTGCACGTCTATAGGGAACAATATCAGGTCGCGAACACATTAGCTAAAGAAGGCCTGCCACAAGACAGCACGGGACATGCCTATTTTTTGGAAGCTCCACCAATGTTTTCTCACACCCGCATCCAAACAGACATTGCTGGAACTATTTTTGTCAGGAAAACTTATGTAAAAACTACTGGTATTACTAATCTTTTGCCCTTGGGCTGGGGTGTAGCCCAACCTAACTCTAATTGTTAGACAATCGCCCATCTAATAGGGACAACTTTATGAACTAATTAATAGATCTCCTATTTAACCATATATATATATATATATATATATGTGTGTGTGTGTATGTATGTATGTATCTATGTATCTATGTATATGTATGTATGTATGTATCTATGTATATGTATGTATGTATGTATGTATCTATGTATATGTTTGGACTTTGGAGTTGATGTTGATATAAATATATTTTTTGGAGTCAAATAAATTTTTATATGAATTTTGGACATTTTAAATTGTTAATTATTGTGTTTAATAGTATTTTCTAACATAATTTTTCAAATAATATGTCTTGCTCTGTTTGTTTCAATTTATATGGCACACGTGAAATTTCAAGAGTCAGTCAAATATCCTTATATATTTTTAAATATTTTAATTTGTTAATTATTAGAACTTAGTATTTTCTACGTCATTTTCAAATAAAAAAATTACTTCCTCTACCACATTTTATGTGGAATCAATAGAATTTCAATAGAGAGCAAAAAATTTTTTTTAAAATATGCTAAGTTATTAATTATTGTGATTTATAATACTTTTAGGTAATTTTTAAATATATAAAAATAAGTCAAATAAATTAATAGATAAATCAAAAAATAAAAAAAACTTGAAGTGCCAAAGCAGGCCTTTTGACCAGTTGAATGCTTTGACACTTCAACTCCTTTTGTTATGATTTAAATTTAAAATTTTTAATTAAAAATAAAAAAAATTATTATCCTACACAACCTTTAATTAGCTTACCTACTTTCAATAAAACTTTTGATAAAGTATTCCTTTTGAATAAATCAATTTTGAAGAACTTTCTTTGGTGGGATTTCACCCAAAAGTATAAATATAAATAAAATATATTGCAAAGTTTTAAAATTATAGTTGAACATCATCTTCTTGTTTTACCAGAAATAATTAGGTAGCAATCCTTTATATAATTTTCATTTTTTAAAATTTTCATGGTAATTTATATTTATACTAAAGTCTGAGTAAATTCAAATTGATGTATTATAAGATTCATTTTTAGATGCTACGCACCCAATAATATTAATACTAAGCATACTATATATGATGCAAAAAATTTAATGAACACTGATAATATTGTGAAATTAGTTGAAATTTTTAAACTTATACATTTTTATATTTCTTCCTGTGTCATTATATAATTTAAAATTTAATTACTCATAACATTAATGCCATAAACTAAGTGTGCAAGAATGTTTTTAACGTTGTCGGAGGGGCTATACTTCGTTCCAGTTTATGTGACTTTATTTTTTTTAATTTAATAAAAGTATCGACTCCTTTTTAAATTTTAAAATAAGTTGACTTAAACTTCTTATTTTATTCTTAATGATAACATTTCATGACTACATAATTATTATTGAATACTCTCTCTATTCCAAAATAATTAAATTATTGGAATATTGTACATATATTTTTTTAAAAAAGACATAAATTAATCATATTTTTTTATTTTTATCCTTTTCAAAACCCAAAATATCAGTACTGATCATGCTATTTCTCAATACTCATTTAATTGATGAAGGGTAAAATTGAAAAAAAATTCTAACATCTATCTTGAATAGTGAATAATTCAATTATTTTGAACACTGAAAAATATTTTAAGAAATCAATTATTTTGGAACGAAGGGTGCAAATTATAATATATTTAATATCATAAATTTTAAAAATTTAACTATACCAAATATAACATATTTGAGATCATATATTTTATCTTCCCCACCCCCACAACCATTTATACTTAATCAAATAAATTTATATATGAAAATAGAAAAAAAATAATTTTATTGAACTCTCCTTTTGATGAAAAAAGAAGAAAATAAATAGAATAGGACCACTAAGCTCATCAATCAATTAGTTGTGAAGAAATTTGTTGGGAGAAATAAATGCTGAAAAATAATTATCCTCCAACCATCTTTCAACAACAATATTACCCCATTGTCTCAAAGTCTCCCGCCTATTGCGGGGTAAGGAGGGATCGGATGTACGCAGTCTGACTCCTATGTTTAAAACATAGAGCGACTATTTCCGAATGACCCATGATGAGCGTCGAAAGTTGCATTGACTAACTGCTACTACACAATTGAAAGAAGCGCAGACGATTAAAAAAGCCATTTTACTTTATTCTATCATACCTCAAAGCCAAAAAATAGTAAATCTTTGGCTCCATCCGACTGTGGAAATCTCCAACCATCTTTAAACAGTAAAAGTATTTAAGAAAATTGATTTGAATAATATTTCATCTAAATTAATATTTTTACTCACAAAAACTCAATTTCCTTAAGTAAAATTCATGTCTAAATATAATTTAACTTTTAAATATCTTTTAACTTCATTATTTCTACCTTTGGTAAATCAACCATCCAAACAAGTATATGTGTTGAAGGAAATAGTTCAAATAAGTATCCAATAAAATAATTAAAATACTTAACTTGAATAATATTTTATTAAGTAATTATTTTTGGGGTGTCGAAAAAAGAGCTAATATATCATATTTGTGATTGTGTGTCAATGTCCAAGCTTTTGGGACTAATACCATTAAAAAAACAATTTTTAATCTTGAAATAAAAAAATTATATTTTTGGACTATTAATATTAAAGTTGTTTTTTAATTTTTATGAATAATATAAAGTAAAAAATTATTTCTCTAAAAAAAATTTAAAATTTAACTTGAAAATTCAACTTCAAATTGAATTTTTATGGAAATTCGATGCAGTAATACTCTCACTATACATGAAGTTCATTAAAAAATCCGATTAGAGTTAGAATTTTTATTGCCAAATGACACCTCAATAGGAAAAGTCAAAAATGGAACAAAAATAATTACAAGGGGTTCAACATTATACAATTCTAAATAAAAACATTATTGTTTTTTTTTTTTGGTACACACATTATTGTTAACTACATATGCTTCTTACCATTTTCTTTACTCTCATTTTTCCTACTTACTAACTACCTGTATTTTAATGGGACCTCCATTTTTATAGTATTTTTCTGGTAGCTTTGAATAATTCTTTGGAATAGTTCAGATACTGATTCTTAACTGTGTATTTTTCTGCATTTGTTGTCTGGAAATTTGTTATTACCAAGGAAACCCCATGTTAGATATCCACCTTGGTGGTCTCATATCACCTGATCTTGTCCCTTTTGTTTTAATCAATTCCCCCTTGAGATCTGTGACTTTTAGGCAATAAAGATTCAGTCTTTTCCTTTGTTGGATCATGCTCAATATTTCAAGATTCCAGTTTGGTTACCTTCAGAACAGTTGCTGAGGTGAGGTGAAAAGGTTGAATCTTGGGGGTAAATTTTGGTTCTTTGTTTTCAGCTGCTAGCTTGAGTTTTGTTGATTGATTGATAAGAGGGGTTGCTTAAATAGGTTTGAGTCAGCAAGAGAACAAAAAGAGTGCTCCAACCATGAGCTTGTGGGATTGGGTTAACTAGGATGCAAAAAGGGTGGAAACTCTAGGAGGGGTTAAAAACACACACACACACACATTAATATCTCAAGATTCCAGTTTAGTTACCTTCAGAACAGTTGCTGAGGTGAGGTGAAAAGGTTGAATCTTGGGAGTAAATTTTGGTTCTCTGTTTTAGCTGTTTAGCTTGAGTTTTGTTGATTGATTGATAAGAGGGGTTGCTTAAATAGGTTTGAGTCAGCAAGAGAGCAAAAAGAGTGCTCCAATCCTGAGTTTTTGGGCTTGAGTCAACTAGGGAGCAAAAAGGGTGGAAGCTCAAGGAGGGGTTAAAAACACACACACATATGTAGACTTTTATTGATTGGATGATTGCTTGAGTTTGATTTTGTTAAAGTTCATGTCTTTGTTGTTTGTGACCTTTTGATGGTCATTTCTGTTTTGTTTGTTTGAGGAAAGATGTGAATTGTAGATGTGAATTCTTGATTTTTGTTGATTTATATTGAGTTGATATCTTGGTTTTTGAGATGGGAAGTCAACTAAAATTGAAATGAAGAAGAAAGGTGACTTTTATAGATAATAACTAGTATTTGAGGGACCATTTGAGAAACCAACCCGATTTTAAATTATGATTTTGGTTGAACTAATACAATCTTCCGGAAACAACCCTCTCTATCTCTGTGAGTTAGTGGTAAGGTCTGCGTACATTTTACCTCCCTGGACTCTACTTGTGGGATTTCACTGGGTATGTTGTTGTTGTTGTTGGTTGAACTAATAAAATCTGCTGAGAGCCTTGTTATGAATAATGGTTTTGCTTGAGTTTGATTGTTAAGAATTATGACTTTCCCTTTATTTGGTCATACTTAAAAGTTTAACCTTTTAGCTTTGTTTCCTTCATAACAAATGCTGAGTGAGCTAAAGGTTGAATTTTGGATGAAATTTTGATTCTTTGCTTCAGCTGTTGGTTTGATTTTGTTGATAGATGATTGTTTGAGTTTGATTTTATTGAGTATGATAGTGTGATTGAATGAGGCTTGAATGAAGAAGTGGCTCGTTATATAGCCTACCTAACTTGTTTGAGACTGAGGCGTAGTTGTTGTTGAATGTGTTTGTGGATTCTCTCTTTTCCTTTATTTGATCACGTTCAAAACTTCAAGATTCATGCTCGGTTTTCTTCAAAACAGTTGCTGAGTGAGCTAAAGATTGAAACTTGGATGAATTTTGGATTCTGTGCTTCATTGTGAGCTTGATTTTTGTCAATTGGATGATTTCTCGAGTTTGATTATCAACATTTATGTCTTTGTGGTTTCTGATGTTTTTGTGGCCATTTCCGGTTTTGTTTGTTTGAGGAAATATATAGCAGTAAGGGAAGTCTTCACGTTTGTTGATTTGAATTATGATTTTGATTGAGCTAATTAATACTATCCGTTGTTAGCCTTGTTACAAATAACGATTTTGGTTAAAACCTAAAAGCTGGTTGCTTCCTCTATGAGGTTAATTTGATAGCTTGTGTATAATATTTCAGAAGAGCTGCTTTTACTGAGTTAGTCCAATTAGGCTTTACTACATGTATCTTTACCTACTTAGTTATGCTATGTGGAAAAATCCCTAAAGAGTAACATATCATCTGACTTTATGTCGTCATTGTACACAGAGCCTTAGAATTGTTTGTGTTGCTCAACATTTATTATATGTTTGTCATGATATGCACCTTATTTAAATACTCAAGATTTGAGTTCTCTTTACCTTGTTTGATTGAATTTCCTGCCGAAACATTGCAGGATAAAGCATGCAATTCATCTTATTTGTAATGTTTAACTTTGATAAAACGCAAGACAGTTAGAGTCACCTGCACCTGGTGCATATGCCAATCCGATATGTGCATGCCATGTGGTTGCACTTAGAGTTCATTTTACTTAATGGTGATTAATTAACATGTGTTTAATCATCTAACCATGGGAAATTGCATTTGTTTGGCGTATACACCGGGTGTGGGTGAGTTTTTACCATAGATTCATATCTCTTGAATAATAATGTTTGTTTTCAGAACTTCAAATTCCTGCTGTGACTAACACACAAACACGTCTATGCTGAGAAGCTTTCTGAACATGATGTTCATAATTTGTAGGTCCATTCATACTTGGAACAGCAAAAACACTTCATTCTTTTATAGCTGTTGCGATTTGTAAGAATTTGAGAGGAGACAGTTGTTTACTAGGATATGCAATATGAAGGACACTGGTAACATCTCTCAGTACCGAGATAAATTGGATCAGACGTTGTCGTCTCATGATCTTGTAAATAATGATTTACTTAAGAACCTTGTCAAGAATCAAATGCTACGCTCGTCAGAATGTGATCTTCAAGGTTTGTTCTATGTCATTTCGAATCTGGATTTTACTACAATAGGGATCGCCTAATCCTAGAACCTATATCATCCGACAAATACTAAGCAATGATGCATTCCACAATCTTCCTCCCCCCTCTTTTTCCACAGAATGCAGTGACAATCTGGTAGAGCGAAGAACCAAGGAAGTGGCAAATTTCCTGAGCATGTTAAGGAGTACATCTGAAACTGATAATGAGAAGGCAAAGTCTTCTGAAACAGCACATGGTGTTTGGAAAGTAGGCTATCTATCACATTCGTAGATTATCTTCTTTTAATTCTTGAAACTCTCTCCTTATCAATGTCATCGTGTCTCTAAAACTTAGTTGAAGCATCACATGTTGGTTGTCTTTGAAGGGGAGCCCGGGCACAACTGGTAACGTTGTTGCCATGTGACAAGAGGTCGTGGGTTTGAGCTGTAGAAGCAGCCTCTTGTAGAAATGCAAGGAAAGGCTGCATACAATAGACCCTTGGTTCTGGTCCTTCCTCGGACACATAGTGGGAGCTAACCAGGGTACCTTTTTTTTTATGTGTTGGCTGTCTTTAGCAGCATTCAAGTCTGGTTCTTTCAATTTCTTGGAATGCCGATGTTTTAGTCTTACCATGCAAGTATTGAGAAAGTATTTTTCCCCCATCCGTTATTTACTATGAGAGTAATGCCTGTTATTCTCCTTTTTCAGGTAAAACAAGATACTGAAGAATACCGTGTTATGTATCGAGAGGGACCAGAAGGCACTCCCTTCCACACCCTCCTTGTTGAAGGCTATGTCGATGGTCCATCAGATGTTTGTAAGATAAATTAAAATCTCAACTTTTCGTCTTATATTCACTGCTGGGGTGGTTATTAATCAAAATCACCTCCAGAAATTTCATATTTCTTTAGTATTGGACAACTTTTGTGATAAAAACTGGCTGTTTCAGGTTTATGCATCTCATGGGGGGCAGAGTTCTATAAGAAATGGTGAGGATCCGGTCTTCTTAAGACTCTTACATTAACTTGGTAGCCTATCATGTTTAGCATGTCACAAAAATCATTTATGGAGCTGTTTGCTGCCCTGCTTCTAAATCTTGACAAGCGTGGAGCAAAAAATACGACAACATACCCAATGTAATCCTATATATAGTAATTTGTGGAGCGTGGGTGTACACAAATTATCACCTTTCGTGAGTTCCATACCTCTAGAATCACTCTTTGTAGTAGAACACACCTCGATGCTGAGTTGGTCTACACGTGCCTGTTGTCAATTGGGAACAAATATTTGGTCAACTCATTATCGAGGTATGTTTTGATACAAAGAGAGTGATTGTTTAGGTATATAAAGAGGACAATGGGTACTTGAGGTTTGTAACTCGCGAAAAAGTGATTGTTTAGGTGTGTTTTTTTTATCATTAACTCTTTATTTTAAGAAACGTACTACATAGAAATACTTGTTTAATTGTAGCACAACCAAAATTTCTTGGTTTTGTCTCTAGGGATAGTTCCAACAGCTTGTGTTAATGCGCCTCGTTTTGACATCAGGTGGCCGCAGACCACAATTCCAACATTTAAAGTTGCAGCATCCGAGTGCGTGCAGAAGGTCAGAGAGGGTGAACAAATATGTTTAGTAAGGTCTGTCATCTTATATTCTCTCCGTTTCTATTTGTTTGTCTTACTTTCCTTTTTAGTTAGTTTTAAAAAGAGCGTCTCTTTCCTTTTTTCGCAACTTTCTATTTCTAACTTTCCGATGTTTAAAACCACAAAGATTTAAGGATATTTTGGTACATTTTACATATCTTTTGTTTAAGACCATAAGATTCAAAAGTCGTTCTTTATTTTCTTAAACTCCGCACAAAGTCAAAATCAGACAAACAAATTGAGATGGAGGGAGTAGTATTTCTTAGATGTTTATTTTTGTTCTCGTTGTATCTGTAATATGCTGATATATGTGTAACAACTTGGAAGAAAGGATGAAGCTTTCATGGCCGTTGTCAACGAGGGAGGCCCTTGTACATTTCTTTGTATTTGAATACATTCAAGATGGTCTAATAGTAGTGCTTCTGAATTCGGTAAGCTCATGATATTCCACGACATTTTTCCGTTATCGTATTTGTTCTCATCAACATCAAGTAGCTGATAGTTTTGTGAATGTCTCCAGATCTCTGATGTAGATACTGTTGATAGAAGTACTCATGGGTACTCGAAAGACGGAATACCACTCCCGCAGGATGTAGTACGAATTGATGTGGTGGGAGGTTTTGCTATCCAGAAAGTTACTAATAACCGTAGCTACTTCAGGTAACTTTGGATTTCTTACGTATTAAAAGCTACCGTAGCAAATATACATGCAGGCGTAGCAAGTCCTGACATATGCAGTATTATCAGCTTCGAACGCTTCCTGTTGCATTGTCATGTTAGCCTTTTCCGTGTAAATTACCTCGCTTCTCGTGCTTTTCATACAGGACTATAGCAAACATGGATATCAAACTAGACTTTATTCCTGCTTCATTCATCAATTTCGTTTCAAGGCAGCTTGTTGGTGCTGGTTTCAAGCTTTATAAAAAGGTTAATGTCAATCGGATTGACTCAATCCAATCACCACTTCCGTTTCTGATTGTTCACTTTTTGGTAAACGATGCTGATCAAACCGATAATTAAATTCTCTGTATAGTAATGTACTTTTTTTTTTCCTTGCAGGAAGTAGCTTCAGTTACTAAAGGTGACGATGATTTCAGCAAAGCTCTAAAAGATCCACTATATGCTCGAATACGAAAAGCACTATATTCAGATAATATACCTAATGGCAACGGGGCTTTAGAATTGCAAGACCTCAAGGAAGAAGCATGTGCTAGTCTCGATGAAGGGGAAAGAGATGGCAGTGAGGCTTCAGGACTGCAGAAGGACTTCAAGAAAGATGCATGCCTCCGAGTTGATGAACGGAAAGGAAATGGAAATGGTACTTTAGAACTAGAAGAACCGATAAAAGATGCCTATGTTCAGTCCGATCAAGTAACAAGAACTAATGTTGAAGATAAAAAAGTTCATAGTGAAATTGAGGAAATTAATGAAGATACAAGTGAAATGATTGAAATTCTAGATGAGAAAGTCCGTGATTCTCCAGCTAATCAAATCGTAGATGTTTCTTCGAACAACAAGAAGGTCGTGATTAGACCTGAGGTCCGACAAGCTCTGGGAACTTTGGAGAAGGCTATTTCTATCATAAGGGATTTTGGATATAATATGGAAACTAGATCTGTTTCCGGAAATGATACTGTTAAGTCTTTAGGTGTAGAGGAGGATGGCCGGAAAGACTCAAAGTCATCAGAAACTGATCGCATTCACAGAAATGGCGTAGCTTGTGGTGAATCACTCGAAAAAGAATCATCAAAGGCGACACCTGACGAACAAAGGAACAGCTCTGCTAGTCACGGTTCCAGGTAATTTTTGTTTGCTTCATAGCAAGAAGCTTCATTGAAATGATGAATTAAGCCAAGCTTATTGATTCTACATCATTCGTGTTACATTCGTATTGGAGAAATAAATAATTTTTTTGCCAAACAGACACTTAGAATTGGCAAAACATGCTAGCTATTTAGAACCTTCTACAACTCCTTTACAACGGAAAATCTTAAAAGTTTGATTTATGTATGAAGAAGAATAGGTTGTTCCGAGCTATGTTGCTCAGACTCTTCAAAAATACTGTTGGATATGTGTCGGATCCTCCAAAACTTATGCTTTTTTTGGAGGATCCGACATGGATGCACCTACATTTCTAGAGGGTCCAAGCAACATAGGTTCCAAGAACGCTTACGTTTGGTTGAAATGGCATGATTTGATGGCGATGTATTTCCTATGACAACACCTTTGATCATATGCTCGATGAGTTTCTTCTATTCGCATCATCTCAAAATTGGCGTAATTTTTTTTTACAGGCGTACAAGTTCTAGTCTGTGCGCGAGGGAAGCTAACCACAACAAGAAGATAGCTCCTGCGTCACCAAATGATTATGTTGAAACCTTAGGCGAGTCACAACATACTGCTGCATGTATAGCTTCACTAGATGAAAGGAAGGAAGATAACACCGCATCTGTCCATGCAGATACCGTCCATGGAAAAAAGTATGGTAAACGAAAACGAAAACTACCATTTTACTGCTGCTTGTATTTTCAATCAGGACAAGTCATGAGTTAAAAAAGGGAGCAATTTTGTTCATAGGAAAGCAGCTATAGTTTTACCTGTTACTACAGATGTAAAAATTCTTATGAAATTAAGGCCAATACCAGAGTGTACTGTACTGTCCGTATGTTGCTCGAACCTTCCAAAAATGTTGTCGTACCTATATTGGATCCTCCAAAATCGCGTATCTTTTGCAGGATTTGACATCTACTTGGTACTTTTTCTAGAAGAGTCCGAGCAACATAGTTTTGTACAATATAATGTAACTAAACATTTCATATTTACAACGATGTAATATGATGGTGACAGTACCACAAACATTTGAGTTAATATATTCCTCGTTATAAAAGTAGTTAACATATACCCTTGTTGTGTATCAAATAGAGCATATTTACCCTTTTCATCGGTATAAATTGGAAGATGAGAGCATCGAGAGGAGAACAAGAGAGGAGGAGAGATGAGCAAGAGAGTTAAGTGCATCTCAGATACATGCGAATAACATCTGTATAAATGTATTTATGCATCATTACACCGAATATTTAATAATGGATATGATAAATAGGGAGAGAGGTGAACGAGAGAGGAGAGAGGAGGGAGAGAATCACTATATCTTATATACATGCAAATCATAATAGGATACAATATATACTGAATAAATTACACCTAATTTGACCTTCATGTATTCGAGATAAATGTATCAATGTGTGTTACAAACATGCATTTGGTGACTGATATATAAAAACGCGTAATTAAAATCTAAACTTGTGGAATTTCTGTTGTTTGCTCATAAAACACTCTTAACAACAAAACGTATCCTGGATTACAAATATTGGTTCAATAGGATTGAGATAATAGTATTGTGCATTTTATGTGGCAATGGGTATATCTATAACTTGGTGTTGTTCACAAGCAAAATTCTCGACTTACCAATAACGATAAAAACACTTCTAATTTTATTTTTATAATAATAATATTCTCGATTTATCAATAACGATAAAAAAACTTGTAATTAATATGTAGTGATGAAGTAGGTTAACTTCGATCATGGTATCAGCGCAATAGTGTACGATGACTTCCATATGACCAAACCAACGTCAAATGCAATATTATTGGAAAAATTCAAGAATACAACTTTCCATAGACTTTTAACAAAATAAATAAAAAAAGGCAATATGCCTAAAATACATGCCTCGGGGTCTTCTTTTTCTTGCAAAAATAGTACCCATGTTAACTTTTAGAAGTATAAGAACAACGAAGATATATAATGTACTAAACTTATATTATATTTTTATTCTTATCTGGCTACAAATCTAATGAATATTTTTAAAATGTCGCGTCAAATCATTTAAAAAGTAGATAAAACATGGTTAACATTTGAACTACGAAAAATTCTATCCTTAGTAACAATTTTTCAAGTCATGTACTTGATACTATCTCAAATATAAACTTTTACCATTTCACATAATTTGGAGTAAATTTATACTTTTTTCTCTTCATTTAGTATTTTCTATTTGAGTTATAAATATTGTTAAAACTATCTTTGTTCGTATTTGTATTTTTAAACTATACCTATAATATTTTTGTAAGAGATAAATTTTTTAATAACTTCATAACAAACATTTATTAGTAATATTTATTGTTAGTAATGGTTAGTTCAAGTTAACAAAATGTTAACAATTTGTTTTAATATACTACCTT
>JAOTQR010000001.1:1488651-1502909 GCA_025774065.1 Solanum ossicruentum | reverse complement strand
AATTGTTTCTCTTTTTTTTTTTTCTAATTTGAATTATCAGTATCGTTCGTGTAGGTAGTTCAAAAGAGAATAACTGATAGTTGAGACGTATTTTAATATGTAAATAGTGATAGTTCATATAGAAAAAGAGAATAACTAATGGTTAGGTGTGAAACTCACAAAAGAAAAAGATAGTTCATATGTATTTTTGACTATTGTCTCTTTTTTAATAGTCAAAAACATCATCACTATAATTTATTTCAAACACGCAAACTATAGTCAATTTCAGTTAAATACATAATAAAGTGTTTTTGTTAGACACTTTCAAATTAAAATTTTGAATAAGTTCATGTGCATATTTTCAAGCTTTAATTTTACGTTAATAAATTAACCACGACACACACAAAAGGTTTTCAAAGCTTGAGGTAGAAATGAATAACTAAACACTTTATCATATGTTCAGGTGCTCAATTAGAACATTCCACAGTTTAAGCGTCAAAATGAAATTCACTTACAAGTTTAAGAGATTATCAATGTATTCCATCTTTACAAATTTAAGAGGTTGCGCTTCTATATACAACATGTTCTGTAGCTGTTAAGTGTGATGGATATATTTAAGTTCGAGTTTTGAAGATGGATACTGTTCATCTATTCTTAACTAATATCTTAAGTTCGAGTTTTGAAGATGGATACATTTTTCTTTTCAATGGTACTTATTAATCGTCTACTTTTTCACGTTGATAATTTCACAAAAAAATGAGGGAAAAAAAAAAGAAATAGAGAAAGAGAGTTTTGAAGATGGATACATTTCTCCTTTCAATGATACTTATTAATCGTCTACTTTTTCACATTGATAATTTCACGAAAAAATGAGGGAAAAAAAAAGAAATAGAGAAAGAGAGGAAATACAAATTAGAATTTATTTGTTTTGAAATGAAACAAAAAGGATTTTAGTCAAATATTTATTACCTACTTTCCATTTTGCTATAATATTTGGATTAACTTGACGTGAATATATTAAAATTTGGTTGTTTCTTTTGGGACAATCACTCTTATACAATAAAAAAAATTACCATGCACAATAACATCAATTAAATGTTAAAAAATTGAAATAATATACTAATAAATCATTATTTATTTATTTGAAATTATCGTAGTCAAAATTTATTGTGACTTAAAATAATTTTAAAACGTCTTTTATTCATTATCATTATGTTTCTCTATATCAATCGAATTCAATAATTCAAATATAATATAAGATTTTTATTTTATTTAAATTTATTTGCAGAATATAATTTTTCGATGAGAAACATCTGATTAGTAATTACAATGTGTAAAAATATAAAATTTTACCTACACAAAAACTTAATAGACCTCATAGAAAAATCAAAATAAAGAATAACTCCATTTTTTCAAAATAAATTTTAGTCAAAATGTAGTATATAATTAATATGTAATTATTAATTATTTATTTGTTTTATAATAAATATTCACCGGTGTCGGAGGCCGGCAGCCGGCGGTAACAACTTGCTTTAAATAGAGTTAAAAAAAATCTATGAAATTAAATTAATAGAATATAAAATTAAATAAAATAATCCAAAATTCAATCTCTTAGTGGCTTACCACTTCATATAAGATTTGTCATACTATTTTTAAAAAAATAATAATAGAAGACTTTTAATTATTTAGATAGTTTTCTTGAACCCCCTAAAACTTTTTAAATTATTTTAGATATACCCTTCAAGTTTTGAGGATTACTCTTTTGAGCACCTCAAGTTTAGATATATTTGTGTGTGTGGTTTAATGTAATACTCCCTCCGTTCCATTTTATGCAGCACCATTTGCCTTGACACAGTATTTAAGGAAAAAAAGGAAGACTTTTGAAACTTGTGGTCTAAAATCATTCTGAGATATTTGTGTGACTGAAAATAATTTCATTAAGGGTAAAAGTGAAATTTTAAGGTTAAATTATTTCTAATTAGAGTAAGGTGACACTCTTTCTGAGACAGACCAAAAAGAAAAGAGTATCACATAAAATGAGACAGAAGGAGGAATTCATTTCATGTTGATTTAAATGTTTAAAATATCAGTAATGTATTTTGATATTTCATTATTTCATGTTGGATTTCAAGAGTTCATTAAATGATCTTCATTTAACGACATAAATCAAGTTTATCTGAGATCGAGAATCATAAACAAGACGCTTTCATTTGATCATTGACTTCCAGCTAGTACGAGTCTACTACATTTTCAATAAATAGTTATAAAAACTTATTTATTCAAATTGACATACAAGCAAACATCTTACGACGCTTTTTCTGATAGCAATAACAATAACTATACAGTATCAAATAAACTGGGATCAGTTAGATATCCTTATTTCGACATTAACCTTATATAATATCATCACCATTATAAATAAAATAAAAACAAAAGTAAAAATTATTTTATATATAATACTACTAATAAAAATTTCATACGAATCTAAACTATGATCAACTAGTAGTTATCACATATATGAAAACCAATATGCTATAACTTGTAATTACTTAAACTAGAGGGGTTATTATTAATTATTGAAAAACCTAAGGGGGTTTAGTTGAAAATTATTTGCATTTCATCCAAACACGTCTTAACTGAAAAAACTGCCACTCTTCCCTCCTTGTTATTTACAAAAATAATTAAATAAATGAATAAATTTTTCATTTTCATTTATTTACTTACAAATTAAAAAAAGTTCCCTCTTCTTTTTTTTCCCCTTATTTTCTTGAAAAAACTAAGTTGTTGAAGTTTTCTTCTTTATTACTCAAAAAAGGTTGGTGATTTTCTATTGAATTCTTCAAAAAACATTATATTATCTCTCAAAAATCTCTTCTTTGGCTCAGAAACCAAGAAATTCATATGGTATGTTCTGCATTATTCATGTTGTTTGATTTTTAATTTAATGAAATCCAAAGATTTGAACTTTATGAGTTCGAGTTCGAAATTTTACTACAAAGTGTCTTTTTTGAAACACATATATACAAAGTTTAAAACTGTTCCAATTTTTTTGTTGGTTTAGTCGGTATGTATATGGTGTTTTGCTTGAAAAGAAGTGTTGGTTTGCTTGGAAAAAAGAACTTTATTTAGTTACGGGTTCAAGATTTGAACTTTATGAGCTTAAGTTTGATTTAGTCGATTTCTTAACTCATATACAAAGTCTGAATCAAAGTTATTGTGTTCGGATGAACTCGTATGTGTGTTTGTTGAAAAAAAAAGTGTCTTTTCTTATACAGAGTTTGAGTCAAAGTTACGATGTTTGGATGAACTCGTATGTGTGTTTGTTTAAAAAAAGTGCCTTTTCTTATCAAGGGTGGATTCAAGATTTGAATTTTATTGGTTCGAGTTCAAGATTTGAACTTTATGAGCTTAAGTTTGATTTAGTCGTTTTCTTAACACAAATACAGAGTCTGAGTCAAAGTTACTATGTTCAGATAAACTCGTATGTGCTTTTGCTTAAAAAAGTCCCCTTTTTTGTCGAGAGTGGATACAAGATTTGCATTTTATTGGTTCGAGCTCAAGATTTTAATGTTTGCCATTTGAGTTACTAGGTTCGAAATCTATTATTTTATACTTGGTAGGATTTCTTGTATGAGCAAAAGTTTTACTTTGTCATGTACTTGTTAAAGGTTGAATCTTTTGAATTGTTCAAGTTTTGTAATTTATTTAGAACTTTACATGGTCAAGTTTTTTTGTTTTTTAGATGTGTTAATGTTGACTTTTACTTGGTAGCTTCAAATTTCTGGAGTTGAAAATTTACATGGTCAAGGATATTAGTTTGGAAAGTGTGTGCACTATGTGGTGATTTTGACCATGAAGTCCTTTTCCTCGGAAAAAAATTACACTGTATAGATACTATTAAAATTTCTTTTTATGTATAAAGGGTAAGGTCCGCAGACACCCTATCTTCCCTAGACATACTTGTGGGATTCTATGTTGCTCCGGCTCTTCAAAAACGTTGATGGATGTATGTCGAATCCTCTAAAAATAGTGTATTTTTGAAGAGTCCGAGCAACTTAGGTGGGGTTACATTGGGTATGTACTAGTTGTTGTTGTTTTTTAAAGTTGATGTTGAATGTTGTTGGTTTCTTCATGTATTTACTTCTTTATAATTAAAATTCTGACTCCGATTGCGACTTATTCTTTTGTTCATTTGTTTAACTGTGGTTTGAGCAGGTTATATTGAAACAAAGGCGTTATCATTGTCATGGTTTACTTGTTCAAATGCTTTAAGGTCACCTCATTTTGAGAGCGATTAATTTGTTGATACTAGATGGGGAATAATTGTGTTCATGCAAAGATATCAAAGGATGGATTTTTTAGCTCCTTTTGGTGGTCGCGATCACCAGATATGATCACGTATGAGAAAAAGGAAAGTAGTTTGCAGGAAGGTATTAGTACTGTTCAGAATAATCCGCCTGAAGTGGCGAAGATAGAGAGTAAGAAATGGGATGTTAAAGGGAGTGAAGAGGTTATCATTATAGGGACAGATGATAAGAAAGATGCACGGATGGTGAAACCGGAAGAAATGATAACGATAACAGTTGATTTGAAGCCATCTGAGCCTGCAAAACCGCGGAGGATGGCTAGTGCAGGACTCCAAGCTGATTCCGTTTTGAAGACCAAAACCGGTCATCTAAAGGAGCATTATAATCTAGGGGAAAAACTCGGGCATGGACAATTCGGTACCACGTTCCTCTGTACAGAAAAGGGGACAGGAAAGAAGTATGCTTGTAAGTCTATTGCCAAGAGGAAGTTGTTGACAGATGAAGACGTGGACGACGTAAGGAGAGAAATCCAGATTATGCATCATTTGTCGGGGCATCCTAATGTCATTTCGATCAAAGGGGCTTATGAGGATTCAGTAGCAGTTCATGTTGTGATGGAATTATGTACTGGTGGTGAGCTCTTTGATCGGATTGTTAAACGAGGGCATTACTCAGAGAGACAGGCTGCTGAGCTTGCAAGAACGATAGTTGGGGTGGTTGAAGCTTGTCACTCTCTCGGTGTGATGCATCGAGACCTTAAGCCTGAAAATTTTCTCTTCGTCAATGAGGACGAGGATTCACCTCTTAAGACTATAGATTTCGGGCTTTCAATGTTCTTCAAGCCAGGTATCTGTCCATTTCCCTTCATATTCTTTACTTTTATGGCTATAAATGTGTCATTCTTATTAGGACGGACTACTTTTCAATAAGTTGAAGATGATTAATTCAAGTTATGAACGACAGGACAAATATTTGATGATGTTGTTGGAAGTCCTTATTATGTTGCACCAGAAGTTCTCCGTAAGCGATATGGTCCAGAGGCTGATATCTGGAGTGCAGGTGTTATAATTTACATTCTTCTTAGCGGCGTTCCTCCATTTTGGGGTGGTAAGTTGATCTCCTAACGTCTCGTGAGATGCCATCGTTTTGCCATTTATGTTATATCAAGTATGGAAATGAAAATGTCCTATCTTTGGACAGAAAGTGAGGAGGACATATTTGATGAGATTTTACATGGAGATATTGACTTCGAGTTAGATCCGTGGCCTAAAATCTCTCAAGGCGCGAAAGACTTGGTCAGAAGAATGCTCATTAGGGACCCCAAAAAACGACTAACAGCACATGAAGTTTTATGTGAGTCATCATTTTTGATCTTCACCTTATTCAGAATCTGTCTAACCGTAGTGTTGTTTGCATTATTACATCGTTAAACTAGTCTTGCCTTCGATTGAAAGGACAGTTCAGTGCACAAAGCATCCCACATTAGCTATCCTAATGCAAGCATCAGTAGATGCTTGAACCAGTGACCTTATAGGTTACACGGAGACAATTTTAACGAGGCTTTGGCATTGAACTTTCTAAAGTTTCTTTTTATTATTGTTATGCAGGTCATCCGTGGGTGCAAATTGATGGTGTCGCCCCAGATAAACCTCTCGATTCTGCAATATTCACGCGCTTAATGCAGTTTTCTGCTATGAACAAATTGAAGAAAATGGCTATAAGGGTAGGTTATCCTTTCACTCCAATTCGTGTTACTTGAAATGACAGATAAATACTGTAACTTGTCGATTTACAATGTTGTTCTGCAGGTTATCGCAGAGAGACTTTCCGAAGAGGAAATAGCAGGCTTGAAAGAGATGTTTAAGATGATTGACACAGATAACAGTGGCCAAATCACTTTCGATGAACTAAAGGTTGGACTAAAGAAGTTTGGAACTAATCTTAACGAATCAGAGATACGCGATTTGATGAAGGCTGTAAGTAACTGCGTTTTCCTCAAACATTTGTTATGAGCAGACGTAGATAATAGTGGCACATTGTAGCTTCTTATATAAGTTATGCAATGCTGCAGGCAGACGTTGACAACAGTGGAACGATTGATTATGGAGAATTTGTAGCTGCAATGTTGCACGCCAACAAAATCGACAAGGAAGATTATCTGTTTGCAGCTTTCTCATATTTCGATAAAGATGGGAGCGGATATATTACAGCTGATGAGCTTCAAAAGGCTTGTGAGGAATTCGGAATTCAAGACGTTCACTTGGAAGAAATGATACAAGAAGCTGATCAAGACAATGTAAGTTCACTCCAAATATGCTTAACAACACATGTTGAAACAGACAGATTGAAACGGAGGGAGTAGTAAAAGATTTCTTTAAGAAACTCGTAGCTTGTTAGACCATTGTGTTTAGAGAGTAGTCGTCAATGGTGACAATTCTGTTTTGGCAATTCCTTCGGAATCATTTTGAAGACATAGAATGTGACAGACGCCAACAGTTGTTTACTACATAGGGCCGTCTCATCAGTTGCAGAGTTTGGTGGCTCGGAATAAAGTGTCAACACATTCATGTACAGATACATTAACGTTCATCAAGCATGTATATGTTCACGTATCACACATCATTAAGCTCCCCATAACTTAGCTAGTGTTTTGGGCGTCTAAATTCTTGTTCAGTGTCCACAACGTCTAAATTCTAAATCCGCCACTGATTGATTGTGTTCATGTTCTTGCTAATCTTTCAGGATGGTCGGATAGATTACAACGAGTTTGTGGCCATGATGCACAAAGGAAATGCAGATTTAGGTAAGAAACGACTGCCAAACGATTTTAACATCGGATATAGGGAGCCGATGGTGGCTTGTTGACAGGGGCGGATATATATAGGGTGTAACATAGCTATCAAGATCCTACATACGCGTTAAGAAACTCACTAAATATGGACAAGAGTTGAGTTCAGAACCCGACTACTAGTACTTTTGAGGTCATTGTACTAGATGAACTCGTACAGGTCAAATTCTGAATCCGCCTCTGTTTGATGATAACATGTTTTTCAAGATGTATAGAAGTTTAGCTGGTTTAAACATAACATTTAATTTGATGCTGGCACATAGCAAATGCCAGCTTATTTCTAAACTATTTAAAAAAGATAGGTTGTACTCTTTTGTATTATATTTCAAAGAAGTAAAGATAATGGTTGTTCCATTTCTCCTTTTTGTTTTATTTATTGTATTAAATTATGAATGGGAGTCTCGGAGCAATGATAAAGTGTTTGTTTGATCTATAGGTAATATATTCGAGTCGTGAAATCATCCGTTGATGCTTGTGTCAGGATAGGCAACATTTTTTGGGGGGTGGGGGTGGGCGTAGGTAGAGGTAAGTAGCATATATTACCTCATTTTGGGGTGGGACTCTTTCATGGGCCTGCGTAAATATGATATGATTTGTGCATCGAGTTGCCATGTTGTACTGATAAAGTGTACTCCTTGGCATTATATTTCAAGTAAAGATAATACTTGTCACCAATTCTCCTTTACCCTGTGTTTTAATTTGATTATGAAGTGAATCTTGAAACAATGATAAAAGTGTATTTTATGTCATCTATAGGCTTAGGGGCGGAGCCATCTTATTATCAGGAGTTCATTCGAATCCCATTCGATAAAAAATTATAGTATTTATAGTGTTAGAATTATTTTTTATATATAAATAGTAAATCGAAACCCCTTTTAGTTTGTGTGTTTGTTTTTTCAGATTTTGAACCTCCTTAATTGAAATTCTGGCCCCACCATTATCTATAGATCATGAGTTTGAGTTATTAATTCAAACCTTACATGAACACGAGATATTTCTATATCGAGTTACACCCGTAGCACTGATTATGAAGCAGGAATAAAGTTGTATCCGTGTGATCTATATAAAATCATTCAATGATGTTTTCTTATTCCCATATTTGTGGAGCCTCTCTTATGTCAATTACAACTAGATAATTTGCTTTTCCTTAAACCAAATTATTCACCTAATTAATCATTAATAAATCAAGAATAGTTTGCTAATCATTAATATACTTAACCATATAAAGACCATTCATAAATTGAGATGGCCAAACTATTTGAAATGATTAATCTTTCAATGTATTATAACAAGTTAATATCAAATTAATTTGGAGAAATTGGAGAATAAAAATTATTTCAAATCCTAGTGGGGTGTACAAATCCTACTTTAATTGCACTTTCAAACCTAATTTATCTTATAGTTGGCACAAAAAAACCTGTCAAATCAAAGTGATTAACTTAAAAGAAATTATGATAATAAAGTTGGTCCCATTCTTAATTATATAATTAAGGAGAAAAGGAAAGTCATTATCTTTTGAAAAGGATAATTTTATTTTTATTTTCTACTACAACAATAATATTACCCTATTGCTTCAAAGGCTCCTGCCCATTGTGGGGTAAGGAGGAGTCGGATGTTATTTTCTACCATTAACAATTTATTTTATACTAATAATAATTGCAAGTAACAACCTTCATATTTGTGTGATGTGTAAAAGTTTATCCGCATTCGATATTTATATCAAAAATAGTAAATATAAGATAAATGTGTCTTTAAAGCGCATATCTATAATTTTAAGCATTCGCATTCATCAATTAAATTATTTGATTTAATATAAATATCGAGTACGAGTAAATATTTATCGTAATTGTAATGTATATTCCCTCCGTCAATAAAAACTTATTTTCTTGAAGCATACATTTTGAGAGTCGATTTAATTAATTATGTAAATAAACAAATGGTTTAACACATTGATAATTCTTTGAACTTGCTAATAAATTATATTTGGACTTTCTAAATTATCGAATTTCAATTGAACGCATGATAAAATATTTTATTTAAAATAATTAAAATTGTAAATGTGTTTGAAAAATAATGTAAGTGTAAAATTATTGAGGACAACAAACATGTGATGAAAAATATGGAAGAGAGAGAAGATAAAATCAATAATTGGATGAATCCAATGCTTCCAAGATTGTGTCATAGCAAACTACACCAAGTAACATAGGTGAAATAATTTATTTTAATCAGAGATTTCGACTTTGAGTTTCATGATTAATAATATATTGGTAAATACTGTTTTTTTTTTAAATGAATCTTATATGATGTGAATTTGAATTAGTCAAAACTTCGAAATTCATACCAAACGTCAAGTGGCAAAAAAACTTAGGTGCACATACGCTAAGAAGTATTCAACGGTGTGACTTAGTAATCGATAAAGCGAGTTTTAGATCCTGAGGTTTTGAAGTTCAAATTTCAATCGAGATAAAAACTGTGGGGGATTTCTTCTTATTTATCCTTATTTTGATGGACAAAGTTACAGGATACATATGTTGATGGGAGGTACAGTATCTTATGGAATTAGTCAAATTGCGCATAAAATGACCTAAATAGTATAGTCATCAGAACGAATCATCGAAAGTTACCACGGAATAAATGAATCTCTTTATCTTTAATCAAAGTTTCAAATCAAATTCTAAGAAATATCTATTTTTTTATGAATTTTACACAATATAGATCTAATTAAAACTTCAAATCAAATATCGAACATCGAATTAAGACAAAAATATCATTATAAAAAAGAAACAAGAAGTCAAGAAACATGAGGGATGTCAAAGTTCTTCTAGTTGTCATTTTGGAAAGTTGTGTTATTAATGAAGACAAAATATCATGTGCTTTTAATATCATTGGCCTTTCTCAATTTTAAAATTTTTTCCATAATAATTTTTTTTTCAACTTTATATATTTTTATCATGCATTTTATGTCGTAATATGAAACAATACTAATTTTATAATATGGTTATTTTCCTAATCACAACAAGCAAGTAGTATTTTCGTCCATTATTAAGTTTTTTTTAACGCTTCGTAAAAATTAGATGATTTTTAAATAATGTCAGTTTTTATAGTATGATGAATCGAATAATATGTATAAGAATTAAAAATAAATTTATTCTCACATGATTAATCGATGATGACTAACTTCCGACTTCACAAGATAAATATCAAAAGAATCTAAACTCGATTCACGCAAATAATTTAAATATTTACTTCTAGCATTATCAATTTTATAGGAACTAGTAGTAGTATGGAGAGAGTAAATAACATTATTCTTAATTAAACACTTATTAATATTTTTATTTTCATTTTAAATTTAGATGGAAAATAATATTCCTTTTTAATTTGAAATCTTAAGTCTTTAAAATTTTAAACTAAAAAATAATTTAGTTGAATAAATTATCATAAAATTACTAAAAATAAAGAAACAAAAATAAACGACAGATAATTTTAGTGTTGCCAAATAATAAAAATTTATCAATAATCTTATTAATGACTGATTATAGATGAGTTATAGAAATCTTATTAGCTACAAGCTATTCAATAACATGCATAATATAATCCACAATTACGATCTAAAAAAACTGTGTGATATAAGTAACTTTATTTCTATCGTGAAAAGGTGGCGAGAATGATGGAATCTTTATTCCCCTTTTGATATGAAATAAAATAATAAAAATTTTCGAAAATATTTTTTTAAAAAGCTTTATATATTAATTGAATATATTGAATACAATATATTATATACAAAATCCCATACTTTTCCCAAATTCTTCCAAAACGAAGAAAAAATTATTTGAACCAAAAAATCAACAGCTGAGATTCATTCAAACTTAACAGATCAACCGTTGGATCAAAAATCCTGGCACTTTCTGACAGTTCACGTCAAAACGGTGTTGAGACAAGTTGATTTTGGGGCCCACTAATAGGAAAAAGTGGGACCCACACACGCTCTATAGTTGTGCCACGTGGCACTTTCAAAACAAGATCTTTTATTTTTTATTTTTTTCGACTCGATATTCGATTATTTCAGGTTCGTGTCGGAAAGTCGTAGTTAAGATAGTAAAAACCTCCCCCTATCATAGACAATTCTAAAATTTGATTCTTTTATATGATACAATCAGATGTCTCTATAACAACATTTTATGATAACAGTCGTGACTTAGTGGAATCAATGGTCATTTCTTTTTTATGTTATGTTATATTGTATGAATCTTACATCAGCTAAAAGGTATCAAAACAGACAATGTTATTATAAAGAGATTTGATTATATATCCTATTTGGTATTCGATACCTACTTTAGAGCTCGACTAATCTAAATTCGTACGGTTTTTTTATTTAAAGAGACGATTTCATTTTTAGGGTTCGAAGTCAAAACTCTAATGTCCAATCATAGTCTTTGATCATATTTTTGAGCACCAAATATTAATGGCTTTGGTTAGACATTTTTTTCCTTCAAAATTTGAAAGGTATTCGATACTCATTTTAAGGTTCAATTAATTTAAATTTATGTCAGAGAAGTTTCATATTAAAGTATAAGCACTTCAAATCAAAAGCAATTTGTTGGCTTTATTCTCCATTAACGTCTTTTAGTGTTTAAAAAAGAGGTATTAAACATTTTAATAGGGTATATATTTGATAAAAATGGATTTTTATTCTAGAATTACTCATTTGTTACTATATTTCATGATAATTAATATGTCCAAATTAAGGATATATATATTGATACCTAAATGGAATTGTGGTCCAAATTTTAATTTTGTCATATATTGATTGGATTTTTATTGAAATTCTAATAAAAGAAATTATCAACTCAATAAAATGTAAGTGTCAAACATTTTTGCTTCATTTATTCCAAAAACATAAAATATACAATTATTAATTTGTTCACTAGATAAGATTTTGATGAAACTTGGAATTATTATTTCATATAGAAAGTTTCATAATATGTGTAAGCCTTCAAAGAGATAATAAAATAGTTGAAAATATTCTTTTTTTTCCCGATATTTATTGACTCGATCAATCTGAATTCACGTCATTTAGGATCCATCAAAAAAGAGAACGCTCATTTTTTATAACTTTTTTTTTCAATTATCCTTTTTTGTATCATCGGTTTAGTAAATAATCATGTTTTAAAGATTTTTTGAGTGAAAAATAAATAAAAATTATGAGAAAATATTTAATTTTTTTTTTGATATTTATTGACTTGATTAATCTGAATTCACGTCTCTCAGGATCCATCAAAAAGGAGAACACACGTCTTTTAGATCTTTCTTTTTTCAATTATCTCTTATTGTATCATCTGTTTAGTAAATAATCATGTTTTAAAGATTTTTTCGGAGTAAAAATGAAAAATATTATGGGAGATATAGGAGTAATGTTTTGTTTATGAAATTGAGGAATATATGAACAGATATTAGATTCGAGTCTAACATTATTTATAAAAATCATTTTGAAAAGCTATGTCATCACGATTTTAAAAAAATAAAGATAAAATTTAGATATCGATCCTAAAAAAGATATTTATATAAATGAATCAAAAGAAATTTATTTTGAAAGCTCAAATATGAGACCTTTGAATTAATGATGGAAAAATTTGAATCATTGTGATATATCTTTTGATTATTGTAAGCATGTTATTGAATTAGTAAGAAGATTAAAACAATTGATTAGCCTTCTTTAAAATATATATAATTATACAAATCACATATTTAATTTATTATAATAAGATATATTATATTGGTAGGATTCCTTGTTCACTTAGGATTCTTTTGTCATCAAACAGTAAGACCATTTCAAGATATTATAATAATTATTAGAAAATTTCCAACAAAATGAAATCAATCACTAGTGAAATATTAATATTATCTATTAATATGGGTTGTGATGGGATTATTTGAAATTTTTATAGTTTGATTCGAGATTTTGAATTTGTAAAAAAAATATGTTGGGAGCATTATCATTAGAAATAGACTCAACAATTTACAAGTTCGAATTCAATCAGCTTCACTATAAAATAAAATTTTTTCTATTTAAGTTGGATCGAATTTATGTTGAATATTGAAATAAAAGAATATTTGATAATTTAGGTTGCTAAAGATAAAAATTCATTATAAAAATTATTCCAACTTAATTACACTTAAAATAAGTTAATTTAAACGGACTCTAAGTTCTATAAGATCCATGTTATCACATACAAAACCATCAATAACTGAAAAATTAAACTGAAAGGGAAAATCGAGTCAAATCAATTTATTCTATTTCAATTAGGATGATATTTTTAAAAAAGACTAAAACAAAGATTGAATAATGTGAAAATCAGACTAAAAGCTGTCTTTAAATATCTGTTTAACCATGAAATTTGATTAAAATTTTAAATCGAATCCATATATCAATTTTGGGAGAAATTTCACTTTCACTCACTGAAAAACAACAAAAGATTTGGTGAAATCACATTAATAAGGCCTAAAAAGGATAAAACGTACGCAAACCTTACTCTTATCTTTGATGACGGAGATAGATAATTTTTGAAACACACTCGATTGAACAAACAATGAAAAAGAGGCAATGACAATACACATAAACAACAACAACAACAGTAATTATATATCGAGTAAAATACACATCCAAATACAACTTCAAAAACTTAAAGTTCCGAATTTCAACTTCAAAGTTTACGATTGATCTCGAGTTTTAAGACAAAAGAGAAAGGGTATATTAGTCATTTCAATATTTACCAAAGTTAAAAAAGGAAAAAAAAATTAACATCCCTTTTACCTTTTATTATTTTACTTACTCACATTGAAACACCACCATCTTCTCTGTACTATTTCTACACAACTTTTACATTCCAAAGTAAGCATTTTGAATTCGAGTCATAATTGATTTGTACCATTCAACAAACCAAAAATTTTTTTTGCTACCAATCAGCACCCAAAGCCCTTCTAGAGGTACTATTCACTTCTTTCCTTTCCTCTCATCACATTCCTTTGCTATTTTGTTCTTTCAAGACTCTACCTTTCACTGTTTTTTTAATCAATTTTGTTGGATCTTTGTGTTTTTCTTACTTTTTATGGGATTTTATGATGTG
>JAOTQR010000001.1:1447222-1481286 GCA_025774065.1 Solanum ossicruentum | reverse complement strand
AATAGAAGGGGGTTGGGGGGTAGGGGTGGGGGGAGGGGGAGGGAATTGTCCAATTTTTTCTTAGTCCCCACATCAATTATAACTTTTTATAATTAATAGTTCCATGTGAAGGCCAGCTCATTTGCCTTTCCTACTTTGATGTGATTAATCATTAACCTAATAAAACCAACAAAAAGGAAAGAGCATGGCCAAATTCTTCAATAACAAACAATTGGAGCAACTATTTATTTAACAGCAACAAAATAATATATCCAGTGAAATTTTATAAGTGAGGTACGGAGAGGATATACCTTATCATTACCTCACATAAGTAGAAAGATTGTTTCTTGGAAACCTTCATCTCAAAACCCATAAGCAGAAAGAACTAGATATGATAAAAAGAAAAGGGGAGGAAACAGAAAGAGCGATGGAACAACTCTTTATTTATGTAAAAACAATAATAATTTCCAATAATTGAATATTTGTCCTCATTTGTTTAATGAAATGGTATCTATATTCTTAATTGATTGATAAATTACACAAGTTGCTAATTTATCCCTCATACTTTCACCTACTATATTTATCTAGGTAATTTGTGTACATCTCAATTATTACTGTACAAATATTTTGTACCTCACATAATTGACATTAGTGTATCCAAAGGTTTAAGATAATTTCTATTCAAAGTTTCAAACCTTCCCCCCCAAAAAAGAAAATTCATTTCCCTTAATACAATTAGTCAAGAGTGTAGGGAGCTAAAGACAATGTTCCACAACTTGAGGGGTTTTAATATAAATACTCAAGAGTTGTTTTTTTTTTTTTGAGGCATTGAGAACCTTCCATGAAATAACATGGTCATCAAACTTTTTTGTGTTTTCAAAAATATATATATATAAAAAAGGATGTACATCAACCACCATTTTTCAATATAATTAATAGATAGTTTAATTATTATTACTTTTACATTATTAATAGAATTTAATTTGTTATGCTAAATTACATAAGGAAAGGTAGACTAAGTTATGAAATATAAGGTCAATTAATAAAAGGAAAAAACAAATTATAAAATTAATTAGCCTTTTCTTAATTTCAAAATAAAAATAATATTAAACGATCAATGTAAAGCTTTGTTAACTATTGATATAAATTTAACCAAGCTTGGTTGGCCTAGTGATTAGCTCACGAGATCGCTTAAACAAGTGTCAGAAGTTTGATCTCTGATTTGTGCATGCAACAACTAATTAACCAGTGACAAACCCTTAAATAATAAAAATAATACATTTGTATTATGTTATCTTCTATTTTTCATCAACACAAATATTTGATAATTTTTTTCCTTATTGCATTCCAAAATTCCATACACTAAAATACAAATCACATCACATCAAATAAAATAATAAAAGAATTGCAAAAAGTTGCATTACAACTTACAAATATAAAGTATCACATCAAATGGGAAAAAAATAAAATAAAAAAGAAACTCAATAAATAAATAAATAAATAATAAGACAAAACACCCGTGAATATATATAAAAGGACAAAAAAGGACTCTGTATATTTCTGCATACAAACCTTAAATACAAATAAAAAATTGATATTTAGTAATTACAGTATTTATAACAAAAAAAAAACAAAAAAGGGAGAAAATTTTCCCTTCTTTTTCTTGGGAGATGTGGACATTTTCTGAATTTTTTAAATTTCATTTCAAGCTTTTTTTTTTCTCCTTCCCTAAAATTTTACAAGGCCCTCCTAGAAAAAAAATAAATAAAAATTGCCATTTATTCAAAAAATTTTGTAGCTTTTTTATTTTATTTTTCCTTCCTCTTCTCCCAAATCCTAACTTGATCCTTGAGTTTTAATGACAAAATGATCCCATCACACTACATGCTATTTCCATCAATTTTCCTGAAAATCAAACACAAAATAATTTAGTAAACATGTTTTAGTCGAGTACAATTGCGAAATCAGAATTTTCACTGAGAAAATCAAGTTATAAAGAAGTAAAACACGCGAAAAGATCAGAGGTGACACAGGTCAAGGAGAAATCAGAATTTTCACTAAGAAGATCCATTGTATATACCCAGAAGATCATTTTAACCTCGTACATATAATGTAAGAAAAACCTTCCTTCCATATAGGGTCGAAGCATTTTAGGGATTTAAAGTTGATCGATCTATATTTATCTCATTTTTCAATGAAGGAATATCGCTTGACAGCTAATAATTGAAGTGAAATGCTATTTAGAGAGCAAGTGGGGGCAAAGAATTTGTCAACTAATATTGTATATAGGCTGGCTGGTCTCTAAAGGACTCAACATCCAAGTTGGAAAAATTAGTACATTATAGCTCCCTTTCACACTTGTAATGTCATGAAATTTCAACGTATCTAGTGGTAAGAGCACGACACATGATATGCAGATTAGATGTAAGTAGTCGGTTTAAACCCTATTGAAACCAAAAGGATGGTGTTTGAGTGAAGAAAGATCAGATGATGACGATGTCTTTCTCAGTATTTCTATTCTGATCAGACCTCATTTGTGAGATGACACCAATTTCATCGTTGCTTTATGATTGAAAAACTCATCCTAGGCCAATCCTTCGAAACTCGAGAATAATAGACTATCCCTCTACCCTTCTATATTTAAATACCAAGTTTTATTCACACCAAACCAGACTCAAAATGCTCAACGTCATTAAGAAGTCCCTCCATCTTTACCAAAAAGTCTCACTTGTGATGGTAATATTAATCTCTGATGCTCAAATTCGAGATATCTGATTAAAGACGAGAGGATAACCACCTCACCTTTTAGTGGTTAACCCTTTACTAAGAAAGTTTAGGTATGACCAAGCCAACTCCTTTTTCCTTTTTCTAATAATAATTCAACTACTAAAAAAGCCAAAAAAAAATAAAAATAAAAATCCATCAAATGGTTTTAGAATAAACTATTCATCAAGCAAAGAACTAATTCTTTTTTTATTTTCTAATATAACTCACCGACAAAGTTTCTCAACTACTAATTACTTTAAATAATTTTGTCACTTTCTATAAAAACGTGCAAGCATATTAATACCTAACAATTTATGGCTTATAATAAAAGAAATTAAACAAAAAAAAATGAAAATGATAGATAATGATCTCTTAACTCACACAATCCCTTAATTATAAATTGAAAAAAAAAAAAACCACGCAAGCAAACAAGTCTACCACTTTTCAATAATCGTGTTATTTGAATCAGTTTATTCATCTCAACTAATTTTATAATATTTTAAGATTAAATATCGAATAATTCTGTCCATTAAATTTAATGTAGGAAAAGATGAATTGTCAATTTGTGCAATTTCCAAAATTTGGATGCACATATATTTAAATTTATTTTAATTATTTTATTTTATTTAGGAAAAAACATAGCTTAGATGTTAAGTCCAAGAATTCCACCACAAAAAGAGTTGGCAACAACTGGAATCACAAAAAAGCAATAATTCCATTATTCTCATTATACCCCTCACCAAATTTTGTGATTATATATTTTACTTGAATTACGTTTATCGTAAACAGTTTATTGTAAGATTCACAATTAATTATTTTTTTCTAACTTTATTTGCGAAAATTAAGCTAATCTTATAATTTACTTAAGCAAAACGTCTATCGAGAATCTATCGATAACATACTTTCTACTCTCATAAGATAAGCATAAATCTGCATACACATCATCCTCCTCCGATCGAATCGATCACACTAATTAAATTACACTAGATATATGCTTAATTTTTTTAGTAATATGCTTCACCCGAATCAAGACTTATTGAAAATAAATTCTTTATCTTCGTAAGATAGGCCTAAAACTACATAAACACCACATTCATCACACAATACCGACCTTCCTTGTGAAATTACACTAAATATATACTTGTTTTTTTAATATTATGTTTCAAACAAAGAACCTATCAAAAACATACTCCTCAAATGTTATCGACTAGACTTGTGAAGCCACACTAGATACATACTTATCTTTTTAGTAATATTCTTTCCTCGAATCAAGGATCTATCGAAAACAGACTCTCTATTAGCGCAAAATTACCTGCACACCATATTCATCATACCACATCGACTTCACTCGCTCACTCGTGAGATTACACTGATTACGTTATTATTTTTCACATAATTAGAGATAATAAACACGTAAATTCTAAAAATATATTTTTTAGAAAAAAATAAAAAAAACAAATTAGTTACCTCTTCTTGGCTTAGCAGCAACTTTAACAGCAACCGGTGCAGCTTTCGGAGCCACCTTAACTTCCTCCGCCGGAAAAAGAACTCCGTCAATTCCCTGAACGGAAATCCTCCCGTCGGTATAAATATCCGGGTCAAACAAATAAGCCGATCCTTCACCGGCCCCGAATTTCACCGATCCATCAGCTTCTTCAGCATCAACTTTATACGGCAATCTCAGTGTATCATACTTCACTCTTCCGAATCTCCTCACGGAGTTATACATACTCTCCTCCGTCTGATACTCCGGTATCAAGTGATAATACATTATCTGTTCCGGAGCACCGGGTTCCGATAGCTGATCGGTCGTCAATTTCGCCATAGCTTCGTCGTTCGGAGCTAGGACGGTTAATACGTACCCTTCGGAAACTAATCTCCCCATTTCAGTAGCTAAAGAGGTGAGGTTTACTAAAATGTCGGCTAATTCGTTGTATCCTCCGTAATGTAGGAGGGTTTGGATGAAATCCTTGACCTGAGTTTCACCGTCGAAGTGGTGGTGAGGTCCGCCGGGGCCGGGAGCTGGAGCCGGAGCTAGGGAGGGACCGGGAGCCATGGCGGAGTAGATTGGGAGAGATGGTGGGGCACCGGCGGGGAGGGGTTTTGAGGTTTTTTTTTTTAGTTTGTTTGTTCTCGGGTCGATTTCTGGTGCTCCCTCTGGCAGCACGGCGGAAATCGACCGAAGATTTCTTCTTATGTTGAAACTTTGTTGGACTGATTTGGGTATTAATACTCTCTCGATTCCATGGATGATTCCGTCTGGTTTGATTATATCATCTGGGCGAAGAACCCTCGCCTTGTCCACGGAGAGGCGTTCAGCCTCTCCGGGACAAAGAGTGGAATGAGGTAAGGAGTAGTTTTGGTGCCAGTTTTTCGAATGAATGCGGAGTGGTACCATGTGAAACAGGAGGAGATTCTGGAGGGATTTGATGTTCCCGGGCTCAAGCAGGAATCGCTTGAACTCGGGATCCAAATCCCGCTCCAGAGCTTCATTGCTCGGTGCAAAAATGGTGATATTATTCTTCGATACCGCCTCTTCGAGAGTTTGGAGAAGAAGAGCTTTCTCTATAAGCTCGGAGAGCTCGGTGTAGTGGGAATCCAGGAGAGCAACAAGGACTGAGTTTGAGTTGATTTGAGGGGATGGAGTTGATGGCATTTGAGGTTTTGAAGATGGGGTTTGGTGTAATGTAGCACCATTAATGGTGAATGTGAGGAACAAAGTGAACAAGAAACCATAGATCTGTAAATCCATGGCACTTGATGAAGAAGAAGTAGGAGGAGGAAGAAAAAGACTGAATTTTTTTTTTCTTGTTGAAATTTGCTTTTGGTTTCTTGATTGTTCTTTTAAGTGATGATTGTTGGTGTCTTTTAACACAATGTGTGTTGTGTGTTGTGTGTTGTTGGGATGATGGAGTATGCTTGTGGGTGGTTTTGGCTTTGGTAGTAAAGCGAGGGCAATGAGAAGAAGGGGTAGAGGTGGGGGTGTGGAGGGGGCGTGGGCTCTATAGTTGTCATTATTTGGTGGAATAATAAAGTGTAGAGGAAATGGAGGGTCAAGGGTTACTTTCCTAAACATTTTGTTGTTGAAGTGTCCTATCTCTCTTTGCCCTCGATATTCATATCGAACTCGATATTCATATTGAGAATCAACCTAGTAAAATGTACGTAGATTTTATCACTATCTAATTGAGGTAATGGAGGGTCAAGAGTTACTTTCCTAAACATTTTATTGTTAGTATACTATCCCTCTTTGCATTTTTTTACTTGATATCTGATATTTGTATTGAGAGTTAATTAGTATAAATTTACAGCATAAAGTCTAACTTTAATGACAAATATTATGTATGACTCTATTCTTAGAGTCCAGATTCGTTCAAACTCGACCATCTAGTTTGAATATAATTTACGAGTTCTGGTCGAATTTAATAATGCTAGTTTGAATTATATATTTTTTAACTGAGTCTGTTTTGAAGATAATCTTTTTATCTCTATGAGGTAGTGGTAAGTTCTGTATACATTTTATTCTCATCTGACTCACTTGTGAAATTTCATTGATATTTTATTATTGTATTTGTCAAAGAATTTTATCAAATATACAAACTTTTTCTTTATCATCTTAATATTATAAACTTCAAATTATGATTTCTACCTATGTGTGTGATGGTGAAGGGGGAGACTTTGGCTTCAAGTGAAATATTAGCCACCACTAACTTTCCCTTTCTTTGTCCTTTGAAATTGTGGAAACCTTGGGTTAAACTTCTTTCTCAAAGAAAACTAGTGACATGTGGAAAATGAAGTTTAGTTAAAAGTATTTGGAATTAGGGGAACTTTGGGATAAAGTTCTTAACCCCCCGCCCCCCCATAGAAAAGTTACATGTGGACAATGAAGTTTAGTTAATTATTGAGGTTAAGACATGTGACCCAAGATTTTACTTTTTCCTTGATAATGGAGGTACTATATTTATGTGAGGTAAGCAATATGCAATTTGCATTAGGAAAAATTACTATGATTTATTGTACATTTGTGCTACTTATAGAAAATTAATTGAGAAAAAGGCTTGGAAACAATTTTTCTAGTTCTATGAGATAATGATAAGGTCTGTTTACATTTTATCTTCTTATAAGATTTCACTAAGTATGTTATTGTTGTTGTAATTGGAAAAAAATGTTTAAAATATGAAGTTTCTTTTTTTTGAAAATTTTTGTTCAAAACAAAAACATATTAGCTTAAAGTAAGCATAAACTCTATTAAAGTATTTTTAGACATTAAATTGATTAGCCCTTAAGTTTTCATTCTAGTAGTTCTAATAATTGGTATCTTTTTTTGTATCCACTAACTAAAGTAGGCATCATTTTGAAGGGAAAAAAACAAAAAGAAAAAGAATTGGGGGATCTAAATCGAATTAGAATCCCATAAGTAAGAAAAGTATAATATAGATTTTATCATTATCTCATAAAAATAGATCATAAAAATGACAAAAGAAAATTCAATGAAAATTTGATTTTTACCTTTCTTGGGGGGACCTAACTTATGTTTTGTCAAGTTTTTGTTACCCTCCAAAACAAATTTGTGGGGTTAAGGAATTTTCTTTTTCTTCTTATTCTTTATTTATTTTTATTTATTTTTATTTAATTTTTTAATTTTAGTTGGACCAGGCTGTAAATGGGGTCCACACGGTTGAGTACTATTATCAATGAGCTGTGAGCGGTGGCTTAGCGGCACATAAGCCACGCCGATTCCTTTTTTTTAGGCTTTGCTAATGTTTTTTTTCGTGTTCTTTCAAATAACTCTTTTCTTTTTGTGACGTCCGTATTGATAATTGATTAAATTTTAACGTCTATATTGATAATTGATTAAATTTGAAAAAATTTAGGTTTGAGGTGAAAATACCTCGTAAAAAAAGTGATAACATATTTAAGGGTCGAATTTAAAATTTTAGTAAGATTGAAGAAATACTTATTATTACTGACTCTTCAGTATTTGATTTAATATTTTTATGAGGAAGTGATAAAATTTGCGTATCTCACTTGTTAGCTTTTACTAAATATGTTATTAGTATTACTTGTTAGCTTTAATAATTGAAAATACATATTAAATAATAATTGAAAGTTTATTCCCGTAAATTAAACATCGATATGGTAATACAATACTTACATATTTTAACAAGATATATACAAATTTTGTACAATATTTAACATGTTAGTTTTTAGAAATATCATATTCACTCCATATCAAAAAGAAAGATCTAGTTGACTTGACATGAACTTTAAGAAAATAAAATTAGCTATCCAATTTCAATATTTACTTGTGGTTTCAAATTAAAGTTATGTCAAATAGATCAAAATATTCTTTAATCTCATGACCTCAAGCATGCTACGTAGAAAATTAAAAATAAAATATTATAAAAAAGGGTCATTTTTCTTTAAACAGAATAAAAAGAACATAAGATTATTTTTGTAAAACATTGAATGTATACACAAATTTATAACTAATAGTAAATATGACCGTGTAATTTTAAAAATAACAAATACGGAGTAATTCAATTCTAAAATCCTAAAGATTGTAATTTATACTCATAAAAATTTTAATTTTGGATCCGTCTCTGGCCTCGTTTGAATATTCTTATTAATTTCAATACATTAATACTTGTCCTTTTCATATTTTTAAAAGCAAATAAATTTTATTAGGAATATTGGAGTAGAATTCATTGAATGTGGGATATAATGAAAACCACCAACTCTTACATTATTGCTCAAAATACACATTTTTTTTTCTTTTTCTTGGGGGTTGAATGAAAATTACAACAAAAATCACCTGTTTTTGGAGGGAAATTTATTAACATTTAAAAATAGGTCCTTTTATTTAAATTAATTATAGTTTTGTGAAATTAATTAACATTTTAAAATAGTTCTTTTTATTTATTCAGCGTTTGTTATTCATATTGAGATTCGATTAAATTTGAATTCACAAATTATAAGAGCTCTTTTTAAGGGTAGCGCTCCACTCCTGATAGATTCTTTGTATTTTTAGAAACTCATTTCTCATTAAAGATACATGCGTATTTTTCCGAGGTTCTACTTTTTTGGCACAAATCCTAATTTAACAATTTGAACAAATTTTTAAAATAGGAAATATGTGGACATAAATATTGCCCAAAGTTTGAATTTATAGTTTTTTTTTTCATTCACTTTATTTATCCTTCGCTGGTACAACTATCATTACAATATTTGTACATCGCTCCCAAGACCTACTACTTCCACACCTCCTCATTACAGTATCAGTGCATTACCTTTTTATATGTTTAAACCATCTTAGTCTCATTTTTCTCATTGCCTACATCACGTCAGACACCTTCTTCTTATCTTGAATATATTTAATTATACCTAATTCTATCTCTCCGTAGCTACTATGTACATATATTCATCTCAACGTCATTATTTTAGTTACTTTCATCTCTTGAGTGTGCAAATTCTTAACCTACCAATGCTCCATTTATACAACATAGTTCCAACAAACACTTTATAAAACTTACTTTTAAATTTTAGCGACACACAAGATATCAGATATAAATTTTCATTTAATTTATACCCCTTCAATATAACATATAACATCATCGCCGATCTCTTCATTTTCTTAAATTATTAAACCAAAATAAGTAAAATTGTCTCTCTTAAATATGACTTGTGCATCAATCTCTGCTTTCACATCTGCCTCGTGAGTCATGTCATATTCCATCTTAATTCTAAACTCTTCAATCACCAAACCTCCAATCTATTATTAATTACGTCACTTCATAGAACCAAATCACACTCATGCAAATGAAATATAATTTTTACATATGAAAAAGTAGTATCATACAATATAATTTTTTTTATATATATATAATACTTTTTGAGAATATGAAATATTTACTTTTACTAAAACGGCTCAACTAAGAGCCGATAGAAAAAAATATCTCAGCCGATGACCAAGAAGGACAGCTGTCATTTTCATGACAAGCCATAGTTTTGCCGCTGTTTTCTATTGATGTGAAATGACCATAATGGCCTAAAAATATGTCGGCGGTTTTCAAGGTTTTTTTTTTAATACTATTATATATATTATTATATATATAAATAATGAAAAATTATATCGATAATTAAATGTAGTAAATTTTGTTTCAAACTTAAAATAAAATAAAAAGAGAATAATTGTTGGCCCTCTAATTTATTTTTAAGATTGATTAATTAAGAGTGTGTTTTGAACGAAGGAGAATATTTTTTTTAAAAAAAGTGAATTTTCACTTACTTTTTAGTGTTTAGTAAATAATAAAAAAATTAATATACCCTAGACATTACGACACAATTATTAGGAACATCCTCAATCACTGAGCTAATAGTTCGTCGTACGAGCCTCTCACTGAGGGCCCCAAAAGCATTTACACATATTATAAAGATGAGGAGTGTGGGTTTGAAGATAGCGGGAGGTGAGATGATCAACGGATGAAGGTAGGATGGAGAGAAGGCAATAAATTTGAGACCTCATTTATGTAATATATATATATATATATATATTTGATGAAATTCCAACATACGATCTAAAGAGGATATATTATATGCAATATATATATACACACACGTAATTTTATAATAATAAAAATTGTCAATGTTAAGAACATTAAGAGGTCATTTGGTACGAGGAATAAAGATTAATTAATTTAAGAATTAATTTTAAAATAAATTTATTCTATATTTGGCTGGTGTAAAATGTTATAGTAAATTAACTTAACTCGAAGTTAATTATCCCAATTTATAGTGTTATTTGTATCCTATATTGAAAATAAAATAATTAATTTTGAGATAATTTATTTCTCAATCAGATGAGTCTATAAATAAACAATTTAAGCTTTGAATTTGCCTCTAAGTTTGACTAAACGGAAGAAAAACTTTTGACTTATTTGCGTAATTATAAATCATCTTATAATTAAGATTAAAAAAATTAAAAATAAATTATTTTGAATATAAAATGATATTATTCTTCTCGAGACCAATTAAAAACAAATCACATCAATTTATCAAATATTAAAAAAAATAAGTTTTAAACTCTGTCGGTGGTGTTCATTTTTTTTTTAATTTTCTTTTCTTTTTGTTGGTGAAGTTGAATTATTTAATTTAAGAAGAATAATTGTTGGCCCTAGTATTAAGATTTTAAGGCCCATTATTATTCTTTTTAAGTAAGATTTAGATTCTATGGGAAAATTTTTATTCTTGATTTATGTGATACAATTTAATTTAATATTTAACAAAAAAATTAAGATTTTCTTGTTATCACTTGGTAGATATTTAAGAATGAGAATAAAAGTTAAATCATAAAGATATATTCACTTATATAAAAGAATCAAAGAAGGATCAGATTGTATCGCTTATCGTAAGAGAGTTGGAAATTCATGTTTTTTATTTAATATTAATAACATAGTCGGTTTGTGTTCCTCGTTCATATTTTTTGCGTGATTTCAAAGCACGTGAGTCCCTCAAATATTTAAAATTTTATTTTGACTATTCTTCTAATTTTTTATTAAGCACATTTAACCTTCAATTAATTGATGTATATTTTTTTATCCTTCAAACTTTGTATCTTTCATAAATTTAACATATAATTAAATAATCCTTCAATTTTATGTGATATTCAGTATCTATATTAGGGCTACGAGAGATCAAATTAATAATGAAGGCCATATTTCTTTTCTATTTTAACAAGATTTAGATCATTTATAGAATCTTCATTATTATTGCATAATTCATCTCAAACTAACAATAATGATGATGGTGATGGGAGTTTTATGATTGGACCTTAATTAATTTTTATTTAGAAATTTTTGGAGTTCAAAGATTCGGAAATAGTCGCGCTATGTTTTTAAATATAGGGATCAGACTGCGTACATCCGACCTTCCCTTACCTCGCAATGGGCGAAAACCTTTGAGTCACTGAAATAATGTTGTTGGTGGAGTTCAAAGATAGTGTTCTATTAAAGACATAATATTTTTCAATCTTTGAAACTTTAATAAAATTCATGCTTCTTTATTGAAAGAAAAAAGAAAAGATTAAACTAAATTATTGAGTTAGGAGAATTTTGTCTTTTAGGTGCTTTAGGGAATTACTTTTTTGTATTATGTGAGGATCCATAAGCTTAAATTGATTCTTATATTTTATTTTTCGAGAATCAAATTATGTGAATTTTAATTAATAAATATTATTTAATATAATTTTACAAGTTGAGAATCGAGAAGAACAAAACATATATAGACTTTACTTTAATTAGAAATTAAGAGACTATATTCGAAAGATTTCTTTCTCAACCCTAATGCAATAAATTAAAATAGTGATGAAAATGAAAATATGATAATAAAAAAATATGTTAATTAAATATATTTTTCATTAAAGGGTTGCGCTAGTTGCTGGACTTAACCAAACACCTTACGGCACGAGCTGACGACAGCCATGCATCACCTGTGTCCGTGTTCCCGAAGGCACCCCTCTCTTTCAAGAGGATTCGCGACATGTCAAGCCTTGGTAAGGTTCTTCGCTTTACATTGAATTAAACCACATGCTCCACTGCTTGTGCAAGCCCCTGTCAATTCCTTTGAGTTTCATTCTTGCGAACGTACTCCCCAGGCGGGATACTTAACGCATTAGCTACAATTATTAATTTATCTTCAAAAAAATACTCTCAATATTTTCAACATAAAGTGCCATAAAAGGCTTTCTATTGTATTAAGTGTTAGGTTCGATATTAATTTAAGATATTTATTTGGTAGACTTGGTAAATCACACAAGATGGTTAGATACGTGGGGCAAAATGCATAAAATAAAAGACTTATGGTACTCTTTTTTGATTGATACCGTCTCTTCTTTCATTTCCACTCATATCATATAACAAAAGTATACATGCAATGCACGTGATTATAAATTACTTACTAGAAGTAATTATCGATCCTGAATCAAGTATTTTAAGGGGTTAATCTTGAGTGTTATTCCATCGTCCTAATTTATTTTGTCGGTACGTTCTTTTCAGTTTGTCTCGAAAAGACTGATATATATTTCATTAAATATGATTTATAATCATACAAATATCGACGACATTATCATAACTTTCGAATTTTTCTTAAAATCTTCATAGTCAATCAAACAATATCACGTAAATCGAGACTTAAAAGGAGTACAATGCTAAATTGACTATTCTACCCTTGAATTCTGTCGGTAGTTTCTTTAGAGGATTTTTTTAATGTTTTGTTTGGCCTTTTTGAATAAGGAGAATAATTGTTGACTCTTTATAGTACTAAGGCCCTCTATTATTGTTTTCAAGTAATATTAGGAATTCTTTGGTTCAACTTTTTATTATTGCATAACAATTACAATAATAATAATGAAGATTTTTTAAAAAGAATAAACACTTGAAATATAATAATGGAAAAAATAGTTATAATTTGTTAAAATTACGATTTGTAGCTATATTTTATAGGAGAGAGGCGAGCGAGATCGAGAGAAGAAGGAGAGAGGTGAGCGAGAGAGGAAAGAGAGTGGAAAGAGGTGAAATGCACATGTATATTTGTCAAATTGTATGTATATATCTATGAATTAATTATATATGTGTAATTGATATACATATACATTTGTATATCTAACAAGCAAGAATGAGAGAGGGAGGAGAGATGTGAGTGAGATCGAGAGAGGGAGAAGACATGCGAGTGAGAGAAGGCAAAGAGTAGAGAGAGACCAATTATATATGTATACAGTCAAATCGAATATGTATATATCTGTCAATTAATTATAAATGTGTAATTGATATACATATACATTTATATATCTAACAAGCAAGAAAGAGAGGGAGGAGAGATGTGAGTGAGATCGAGAGAGGGAGAAGAGATGTGAGTGAGAGAGTGCAGAGAGTAGAGAGAGACAAATTATACATGTATACAGTCAAATCGAATATGAATATCTGTCAAATAATTGTATATATGCACAAATACAACTAGTACACATACGTATTTATATATTTAGCAAGAGATCGCAGAGAGAAAGGAAAGAGGCAAGAGAGAGGAAGTGAGGAGAGAGAAAATAGCAACAAATTCCTAACTATAGCTATAAATTGTAATTTTTTCAAACTATAGTGATCTAATGTAAATACATATCATATGCTTGTCTAGTTACGAAATAGTAAAATTAAAAACAATGACAATTTTAAAAATATTTACATAAGGTGCATTAGGTAATCACATGTATATTTCTTGATAAGTAAGAGAAGCCTTATGATACTATACAACAACATTACCCCAATGTCAAAAGGCTCCCGCCCTTTGCAGGGTAAAGGGAAGTCGGATGTACGCAACCTGACTCCGATGTTTAAAACATAACGCGACTGTTTTCGGATGACCCATGATGAACGTCTAAAGTTGCATTGACTAACTACTACTTTACAATTGTAAAGTAAAAGAAGCGCAAACAGTTTAAGGAGCCTTATGATACTATAAGTTTATATAATTTAAATTCTAATAATAAAGACCATATATTATCTTGCTTTTATCTTTGTTATTGCATGATTCATTTCAAACTAATAATGATGAAGGATTATGATAAATTGGACCTTAAATTCATTTCAACTCATGTTTACACACTATAAAACAATTTTACATATAGTGAAAAAAGAACACTCTTTTTCTCTGGTTATTCATTTCTTTGTTCTCATCAGACAAAATATTTTCGTCGCGAAAAATATAGTACATCGTCTTCTAGTTTCAGATTGAAGCGTAGTTGTTGTTGTTGTTGTCGTCATCCTCACGTATCATATTTGAAGATGTTGAGCAAAAAAACCTGAAAAATGAACAAATCCCATCTTAGAAAAAGCAATAATCTCGAAGGAAAGCCTTGGAGTAACTATATAGTTGTATCTTGTAACTTATAGGTTATAGAGTTCAAGTCGGAGAATCATGCTTGCATGGGTCCTTTCCTTGGACCCTGCAGGTAAGATGCTTTGTGCACTGAGCTATCCTTTATATACGAAGAGATGGTCTAATTCATCCATCTCTTTTGAGCAATAAGCCATCCAAGTAAAGATTGTAGATGTTTTCTTCATTCTATAAGATCGATAATAGCAAAGATAATGATAAAAAGGGCAAACCCAGTGCACTAAAACTTCTGCTATGCGCAGGATCCGAGGAAGGGTCCGACCACAAGGGTACATTATACACAGGCTTACCTTGCATTTCTGCAAGAGGTTGTTTCCAAGGATAACGATAAGATTTGATAATATCATCCAACATATGCTCTATCGAACATGGATGTTAAACGCAAAGACAGTCACATCTAGGATTTCGAGTCAATGAGTTCTGATCTTCGTATATGTGCAAATCTTTCTTTCACATACATATGATCTAGTCCGCGCTAGACGCACGTGGGTTCTGCAAAGCCCATCACGTCTAGTCTAGATCTGCCACTCTTGACAAGAACCGAGACACTAGCAAACTCTAACTTCTCACACTGAAATTACGTTTATCTAACGTATACTCAGCTTGAAGACTTAGGAAAGTGAAAAATACTAAAACGATGAGGCAAGTCATCAGGAAAGACATCGTTGAAGACACAGTACGAATAAAGAAGATGATAGGAAAAAATTGCTTACTTTCAAAGACGGAATGCTGAGGACAATTGCCATGCAAGTGATTAAATAACGACTTAATTCCGAGCATTTCCGTTCAATCTGCTTCCGTTTTGAGCTACCATATTGTCATTGTGTCTCTGCTCGGTGTTTGAAGGATCCAGTATGTTATTGTCCGTTTGATTTTCTCGTGTCTCGAGGCGTTCCATCATGCGAGATACATTAGCAATTCCAGCATTAACCTCTCTCCTAACTTCGGAACCAATATCTGCCATAGAATTACTTCGAGAAAACAATCTCTCCTTCCACCCTCGTGTACTTTTTGAAATTGATTCTCTATACCTGGAAAGCACAAATCACATTCAACATGCCTAAAGCTTCTAAAATGACATTCGAGAAAAAGCAAATTTAGCAATTCATACTTCATTGACATTGAATTCAATCGAGATTTCCACGATTCCGAGAATGATTGGAAGTCTGATGGTCCTGCCGTATCCTGGTTTTCTGTCAAAGATGGACTAGAAGAGCTTCTAAAACGAAAAAGAAGACAACGAAAATTTTTCATTTGAGAAACATGTGTACCATTGACGTTTAAGAGGTTGAAAATCATCAATACCTATCGCCATTAACAGTTTGTGGACGAACATATCGAGATGATGAAGCGGAAAGTTGATTACTTTGGTCAGATGAAAGGTGAGGCAAATTTTGTGCAGTCTCATGGAGGACAGAAGTAATAGGAACAGAAGGATCAGCTGTAGCTTGACGAGAATCCGATTCAGCAGGAGCAACGGAAGCTGAAACAGCAGAAGGAGGAGGAGATGGATCAGGATGAGTTGAAAACACAAAAAAATGTGGACGACCGTGGGAAGATGATCGATTTCTTGAGCCCTCTCGTTGACCAAAGTGGTGTCCCCTTCCCATTGCTGCAGCAGCAGCCAAATGCTGAATAATGCGCTCTTCGAGTTCAGATTCACTCATCCCCGTGGTCAACTAGAGAGCAATCAAAAAGGAAAATGAGATGACTCAACATTATAACACAACTTATCAAGCTTAGATGGGGTAATAGATAAGCGGAAATTCAAAATTTACCAGAGTAGGACGACGGAACACTGTAGCATTTCTTGCCTGATTTAACCTGAAATTCCTCTCTTGTTCGACAGCCTCAAGTAATTCTTGACTGCAATATCATCCGAATCAGGGGAGTCGATCAAAATTGAATATCAACGTAACGTGTAGCACGAAAAATATGAAATTGGAAAGAGGTAAGAAGCCAAATGTTACCTTGAAGGATCTTTCAGACTTAGAGGCTGCCAACACATTGGACAATTAGAACTTCTCTGATGCCTGTTTTGAAAAAAATTATACAAATTATAATAAACTCGAACAACATTTATGTAAGTTTTGAACTTCAGAACGAAAATCGATCCAAGAGTTTGACAAACTTTCATGTATAAAAAGTGACTTTAACAAACAAGAATATGGATTGCATGGCTTAAAATTAACAAAAAAAATTACGCGAACTTCATTAAAAAAATATATATAAAACATCCCCCAATTCATAAGGAAAATCTTATTGAGAGAACAAACCAAAATGAGATAGTTGCCATGCATATTCTACCAATGCAAGTACTTTAGAATCGGCATACTACATAAACAAACACTTAAATTCGGCCTCAGCTGGCAAGTAAGTACTCTAACTTTGAGAGTGCACATCTAGACACCTCAACTTGGTCTCAACTAGCGACTAAACATTCCAACTCATCTCCACGATGTATCGTGAACACCCGATGTTGATACGACACATAAATTTTGAAGGTACCTAGATGTCATTTTGTAAGTTGGAGTGTTCAACTGACACAGTGGAGACGAGCTAAGGTGTCTAGATGCACATACTCAAAGTTGGAGTATTTACATGCCAACTGAGGCCAAGACACTCAAGTTTGAGTGACTGTTTATGTATTATGCCGTTCAGAATTTGATCATAATAAGAAGACCAGCTTCTTTTCACCATTACTTTTGACATGACTTATTTGCTACTGTAACCAAAGCTTTGCTTAAACAAAGCTGGTTAAGCAGAGAAGGATACTTCCTTCAAAGACCGCACCGGAATAGTTGAGATTGGTTATATGAATTTGCATCCACTCCGCTCTATTCAGGATGAATTTCAAACTTTTGAGGTACATAACTCATCTATCATCATAACACTCGGATTGCAACTCACTAAAGAAACCATCTTTTTACTTCTCCATTTTGCTATCCCACCTCACATTTATATAGCCGTCCCCTTCCCGGAAACGACAGTCACAAAAGCTGTCAAGTCTAAGTTTCTTCTTCTATTCCTCACTGGATTTTGAATCTCCAAGTGACACTCTAATCACCCAGACAACAATCAATAAGATAGTGAATACAAAATAACAAGAAGTGAGTTAAGATTCGCAAAATCAATTTCACAAAAAAAGATTCTCAAAGTCAATAAAGACAGTAGAAGCAGGATTTTGTGCAACAACATACCATTCTAAGATGCACTGTAGGTGAAACTCATGCTTGCAGCTTGTTAGCTGTTGAACGTACAACAGATCAGATATCTTAGAAAATTGTAATAACGGCTCGATAAAAAAGGCCAGAAGGAGGTCTTAATTTGTGCAAAAAGTATTCAGAGTATTACCGTAGAAGGATCACTTTCACAGAAAGCCTCCAGACAAATGCTGCAGGCATCATCACAGGCATCTTGAATTCCTCCTTCGACAAAAGCTGCAGCTGATGTGATATGACTCTTCGCTTTCTTAAGCTCGTTGTCCATTTCCAGAACCTTACATATGCAACAAAGCCCCAAACATCATTTAACTTAATATATCTCATCACACTCATATTATCTTCCTTCAAGAGCAAAGAATCATTTGAATTGGGAAAAATAAAGAAAATCAGAAAGTCCCCCCGCATAGCGTGGCGAAATCCATTCATAAATGATGAGTGCTCAAACAAAATACAATACACGGAGACTCTCGAGAATTTTGAAGAAAATTAAACAATCCTTAGTGTAATACATATTGTAGTTCTATAAGATCATTGTACGGAAAATCTCAACTTGTGTGCACAAACATCAGGGCAGCCCGATGCACAAAGCATCCCGTGAAGGATATGGGAAAGGGTCGCACCGTAATGGGAGTGACATAGGCAGCCTCCCCTGATGCAAGCATTCTACGGGCTACGGCTCAAACCAGTAACCTCTAGAACTCATTCACTTATCAGAGAGAAAACTAGAAATACCAACTCCAAAAACATTGAGAAATTTCCCACGACATTCACAATAATCGAATTCATAGAAAATATCTTCGTTCCATAAAATCATCATTCAGGTGTTCTCAATAGGCCTAGAGACATACATTACAAGTCCTTCCTTACATCAAACAAATTGGAAAAAGATGCAAACTTTTAACACAAATACAAAGAAATTCCACATATTTACATTCACCACAAGAAAATTTCTGAAAAGATGCAAACTTTTAACACAAGTACAAAGAAATTTCACATATTTACATTCACAACAACATTCGGCTCAAGCAAAACATTTCAAACCAGATTCGAAAAGGATATATTTACATTCACCACAAGAAATTAAAAACAAAACAATGCAAACTTTAACACAACCCCTAAGAAATTTCAAATATTCACATTCACCACATGAAAATTCGAAACTTTGACACAATTACAAAGAAATTCCACATAGTTACATTCACCACCTGAAAAATCTTGAAAAAAAATGCAAACTTTAACACAATTACCAAGAAATTTCACATATTCACATTCAAGGCAAAAAAAGCAAGCCCAGTGCATTAAAACTTCCGCTATGCACCGTCTGGGGAAGTGCCCGAGCACAAAGGTCATATATTCACATTCACCACATCAAAATTCTTGAGGAAAAAAATGCAAACTTTAACACAATTACCAAGAAATTTCACATATTCACACTCAAGGCAAAAGAAGCAAGTCCAGTGCATTAAAGCTCCCACTATGCACAGGAAAGTGCCCAAGCACAAGGGTCACATATTCACATTCACCACGTCAAAATTCTTGAGGAAAAAAATGCAAATTTTAACACAAGTACAAAGAAATTTCACATATTTACATTCACCACATGAAAATGCTTGAAAAAATCCAAGCTTTAACACAATTACAAAGAAATTTCACATATCCACATTCACCAAAAGAAAAATCTTGAAAAAAAATGCAAACTTTTACACAACCACAAAGAAATTTCACATATTTACATTCAACACCAAAAAAAAAATTATAATAATATGCAATAAAAAATTTTAAAAATTCCATAAATAAAATAATTACAGTCCTCACAAACAAGATCAATAAGAGCTAGAATTTTCATATTGAATTTGTTTTGATTAGTTAGAAAATTTACCTCAAAAAAGAATCAAAGAAATGTTCTGGAAAATGGGTCAAACAGAAGAGAAAAAATTGCCATTAATTATAAAGATTAAATCTCTGATATTTTTTGCCATGAATGCTCAGGTCCCATTGAAGAAACCCTTAAAACTTAGAAATAAGGAATACAAAATAAAGAATATAATTAAAAAATAGTAATGGGGGTCATGTTCTTTTTTCCTCATATGATTATACTTGGCATTTTATGTAACAAACATTTTAATTTTGACATAATATATAAACGTATTCTATTTTTAACTTTTAATATACAACAATAACATACTATATAGAGATAAAAATAAAGACGTTATTTCTAAAAATCTCTCATCTGAAAAATCAAGTCACTAAACAGAAGATATTAGATATATAAAAAAAATAAAACTAATTTAAAGTGTCTAAATATTTGTTTTTAAAATTAAATTACTTGTCAAAATTTAAATATCTATTAATATAACATTACAAAAATGAATTCACATCATCATTTAGGTGTGTGTGTGTGTGTGTGTATATATATATATATATACACACCTATTTTCTTTATTATATAATGTATAAATATGCGTTGAATTTATCAATATTTAGTTGTTGGTTGAGACATAATTAAGATATTTATTTATATATTATTTGTTTTTTTATACCAGACATTAAGGGGTTGTTTGATAGGACGTACTAGAGCAACTAATACATATATTAATTGTATTGTGATTTAATTTTTATTGGGTAGGATTTTTAAATTATTGTAAAACTTTATTCAATATTACAAGGTTTATAACTAAAACATAATAAATTATGATATTAGCAATAAAAAAGAAATTAATGTATGATTTAGTTCACCAAATCAAACAGTAAATAAAAAATACTCTCGACATAAATAACGTTGACATTATTGATACATCATATTCAGTATTATTATTCTTACACACCCTATGAAAATGAAATGATGTCTAAATTTTTTATTCATTAAATATTTATAGTCAAGTTGAAGGTAGGATATTAGAACTTATTTGCACATATAATTAGTCCAAATTATACTACATCATCATGATTAAGTGATTAATTAATTAAATATATATATATATTAGTTGACCATTATAATTTAATAATAACAATGTATATCAATACATGTATTATGTAATTATTAAAATTAACATAAGTTGATAGGATGACCTCTAATATTCTTTGAAGAATCATTGTGTTTTGGTAGAATATGATAATTGGTAATATAATTAAATTATAACAATATACAACAATAACATTATCTCAGTGCCTAAAAGACTTCTGCCCATGGCAGGATAAAAGGGGATTGTATGTACGCAGCCTGATTCCTATGTTTCATAGAGCGGCTGTTTCCGGAAATTATACCAATATAAAAGATTTATTTTAAAAAAATAAAAAGTATGATATGCCAAGTGATCCACAAATTGAAATATAAAATACATATTGGATTTGTTTACATAATATTATTTTGATTTGAAAATGTAGCAGAATAACATATTCCTACATATATAATATCTCATTCCAATTGAAAAATAGCAAATATCACTAAGTAATTATTCACACTTTTTTTCTAGCGGATAATTTAATATTATCTTTCACACGATTCAATTTTACATCTTTCGTAAAATATTTTCTTTCGTACAAAGTGCGAGAGAAAGAAGAAAAAAGGTATAAAAATTCAAGAAAAAAATAAATAATCCATTCGAGAAGTGATTTTTCAAGCTTTATCGTCTCAAAAATCATACAATTAGTAAATTTGACAGCAAAACCCTAGATTTAGTAAGAACAATTGGTTTTTGGAAAAGGCACAGATTTCACATAAAAGTTTATGTAACATTGACCAAAATAGGATTGAATCCAACTCATAACGAGTGACACAATTAGAATAAATTGTCTGCATCACATGCACTAAGGCTCTTTCTGAACCTCAGATGAACGCAAAATGCTTCATACACCAAATTGGCCTTTTAAGTAAGAAGTGACACAATTAGAATAGGTTGTCTACATCACACGCACTACAAGGGACTCTTCCCGAACCTCATTCTGAACGCAAAATGCTTCATACATCGAACTGGCCTTTCAGAAGTGACACAACATGAATGTAAGTAATATGAATAATGAAGTCTTCCAACCTTCAAACATTCTATTCACCTCCAAATTTTTCTTCATTTTCTCAACAGATTCATGGAAAAAGAACTAGGATATTATGTTGTGTAACATTCTTTCCTGGTGCAAAATACTTTCTCAGAGAAGTACAATGCGCTCCGCGAAGAGAAACATAAAGAAACAAGATCGTCTAATTTCTTCACTGAATTTCGGAATACAAACCGTACAAGAGATCTATGTCTTTAGTAGTCATCGCCTCTTGATACCACCTCTTTGCAAGTCGGACGAAGTAAAATGGTGTGCTCAAACTGAGATACGTAGCTCCCTTTAATATCGCAAAGTGGGGGATATGGCTGCCAAAAATAAAGAAAAAGCGGAACTTTCAATTTTTGATCATACAATAACAACATACTCAGCGTAGATGAGGTCTTTGGAGGGTAAGATATGAGAGGGTAAGATGTACGCAGGCCTTACCCCTATCTTTGTGGGATAGAGAGGTGGTTTCCAATAGACCCTCGGCTCAAAAGATGTATAATCAAAGTAGAATTGGCACAAAATGAGCGTAAGATGAAAGAAATAGGAACCATTGAACGACGTCATAAATTTCATAAGTAAAGGTTGTATGAATGCCATAATTGAGCCAAAATGCATGAATGTTTCGCTTGAGGTCACATACCTGAACGATTCCGGCATCACATAAGTTCTTCAATGCCATCAGATATTTTGTCTCACCAAGTCGGTCTAGATAACGTCTACAGAAGGCCAATGTGGAGAAGTTCTTATTTATTGTTGCCAGCAGTTGCTTGGCTCTAGGTAGCCGCAGTGGAATGTGTCCGATATCAAAGTTTTTCATATAGTGGCTGCATTCTAGATCTTCCCTCACGTATCCCTTCCCTGATATATGGAGATACGAGATGAGGATTAGTTTTGTCACTCCAATGCATCCCGGGTTTGCCAGTTATATTACTCTTTCACCGCAAAGAAAACAGAAATTACCTGTTGATCCGAAGGTCTCAATTGCGTAAAATTCACCCTCCTCCATCTTGGTTTGTTCTCCTCCTTTAACAATCGGAACGGATTTTCCTGCGTGGATTTGATACTGGCCAATACTGTGCCCATTCAGATTCCGGATGCTCTTAACTGTCAATGACAACATTGTTCAGAATTCCAAACTCAATACTTTGATTATCGACATGTAAGGTTCCTTTCTCCATACTCGGATGCCATGACGTTGGTCTTAACAAAACAAAGTAGAAATAAATGCCTGTTCTAGTTATCACACATCTCAGATATCGTACCTTGGAATACCTTCCCATTGATTTCAACCTCATAGGATTCCATAACCTCTTGGATTGCAGCACCAACATCACAAAGGCGAACGTCAATTCCTGCTTCCTACATAAAAAAAATTAAGTCGTGAATGCTTATAAAACTTATTAATGCTTCCAATAAAACTAGAAGCCCTTTTGGGTGAAAACTAATTCGATTTCCTAATTAAGCAATATCCACCTTAATGCCAGTATTTGTGGCTTCACGTGAAGCTTCAAGCAGTGGATCATACATAGGATTGAAAGCCAAAGTAAACGCACAGTCCACAATACGTCCTGCGAGTAACAACAGGTTAAACCATCATCTTGTTATAAAATTAATCGCAATGAGAGTGTGCAAGAAATACACACTTAGAATAGACTGTTTCGATGCAGGAAGCTGGTTCAGTATGTATGTAGTAGGACAATGGTGAAATACAATACAATACCGTCAACTGATATAACATCACACATGACACATCACATGAGATACTGCCTACCAGTTCCCGACCAATAAACAAAAATTTCGATACATACGGAGATAACGAGATTAATACCGTAAAACCATAAAATCACATACAAAAGGACCATAACGTCTAACACAGATGAAGAATTTTATACTATTACCATCAATATGGGTTCCAAAGTCCAACTTCATGACATCATCATACTGAAGCACAGTTTTATCTCCCGAATTGGGGGTCCAATGTGCAGCAACCCTGCAACGAAAAGAAAAAAAACTGACAAATAAAAAAAAGAAAGCACAGGAAAGAGAATGTAAACATGAAATAGGTCAACTGCTAGATTCTGTTTTACGAGACCGTCCACTGACAATATTCCAACTCATGCTAAATCAAAAAAGTCTAACATTTAACAGCCAAAGAGGACAAGAAACAAATCCTGTTACCAGTTCAATGAGCACCCTGTCGGGAATGCAATACCAGCTTGAAGACCATTCTCTGATATCAATTTGCGAACCATATTCTCCAAAGTCTCACATAGGTCAATCATTAACATCCCAGGCTTAGCAAGTTGCCTGATGTATTTCCGAACCTATGGATTGGAATTAAAGAAAAAGATCATAGTATTTAATCAACAAGAAACTTAAATATTGTTTGTCTTACAATTAAGTCGTTAAAGAAATTGCTAACCCATACAAACATAGCTACTGACCTGACGATGAACTTCTGCTGCTTGACGAACAGAGTTATAAGTTGGTTTTTCCAGGCGCTCCAATTCCCTCTTTTCCTCAGACGTAGTCCTCCACAAGTTACTACATCATCAAATAAAAATCAACGCAGAGCTATCAAATTTAGAATGACATAGTGTAGTTTCAGTTTGAAGAGTGAAGGGTAAACAGAAATAACAATATATAGTAAAAAATTCAGGTGTACATACTCATCTTTGTATTGTTGAATTTCGCCCTCTGGATATTCACCAGAAGGATAAAGCTCGGCTACAGGAATAGAAGGTGGATCAGTTTGCTGAGGTGGCTCCTTTTTTTTCCTGCATTCGAAAAAAAAGAAATCCAACATTACTCGAAGGAAAAGCACATGAGAGATTCTTGGGTTGGAGCAGCTCTCACTTGCTCTTGTTTTTCTTCTTTTTCTTCTTTGCAGCTTCTGTAAAATCGCAAATAAAAGGCGCAGGTATTAGAGGCAACCAAATGAGTCTAGTACCTCAAGGGAAATGAGGGCAGAGGCCACGAAATATGACAGAATCTTACAACGGACTTCAAGCACAAGACTAGCAAAATAAAATACACGTCCTTTTCCTAGAACCGTAAAGTATTTCAACAGTTTTCTCTTGTTTAATTTGCATGGATAATGCATTATCTTGAATATCAAATTGCCGTTTAGTAGAAGTTGGTTCCATCAGACTGCACCTTCTATCTAATCCAAGTTACCCATTTGAGTGGAAAAGCATTAGCGTAAATACCAATTTTCAGAAGTTAGTTTCATCTGAACCCTACTAGCCCATTCAACTTCCACATCGGTAAAGAGAGCTGCGCATCCAAGAGGGTTGGTTTGTCATTCCAAATGAAAATGAAAAGAATGCGTAGTGAAAGACCAACATCTTGTTTGTAGACTTGTAATTGAACAGCTCTCATCCATTAGTATATGGATGAACACGTTCAGAATATTATCTGACGAACTTATTGATGAAGATCCTTCTGAAGTATCGAGTCCAAGTAGCTCAGCATTTTACAAGTCCGAGCTAGGATTTTTTTAACTCTCTTATTTTGCCACTTCTACTTCAATTGCATCCCAACAACAACAACAATGACCCAGTGGAATCCCACAAGTGGGATCTGGGGAGGGGAAAATGTACATAGACCTTACCACTACCTCACAGAGATAGAGAGTTCAATTGCATCCCAACATTCTTTAATTTTGAAATTTTATTGTTTTTAATAGGTTATGGCATCTAAACAATCTCAGCTGTTCGGTGAAAGATATACACATGCGCACTATATTAATTCTTTCACTTGAACATCAAACCGTGTTTATAACAAATCCCAAAAGACAAAATTCTTCACATTCCAAGCCTTCCACCACTGTAGATGAAGTGAATGTGCAACTGTATTCCTCACATCATGTATCTCAAAAGTAAAACAGTCAAACCCATCGAACTTCAAAAACGCATGTCTTTCTTAGAATTAAAAGAACAACAATCAATACCATATGAAGGAGAACTTTTATCATTAACTTCCATTTCTTAATAAAGGTAACAGCGCCAATATATGCAAGACTGTATAAAAATTTATTCACGCTTTTAAGGGGAAAGAAAAGGATAAATTAATAAAGGAAAGTACATCCTTTATTCATTCATTCACAAGTGATTAAGCTGGTACAAAATTTTTAGCATTTCTTTGACTTGAAAGATTACCTGTCGTTGGCTCATCCAATGTCAAACCATCAACTTTCTCCTCAACCTCTTGCAATGAGGAAGCAGACCCATTGTCCGTTTCACCAGGAACCTCAGATGTTCCTTCTACAACAACGGAAGCAGAGTTTGGTTCTTCTTTTGCCATTGTCAGTGTCTACACTGCAGAGGAGAATCAAATATGGGGTCTAACGAGAAGCTGTTAACAATTGCACAGGAATAAACTCAAAGAATAGTGAAGAACTTAAAAGGCACACAACCAAGAAGAATGCAACAATTTCAGATTGGCAATAAAAAGGCAAGGCAAGGACTCAAAACCAGAAACAAATCAGGATACTCATTTGTAGGAACCAGGAAAAGAATAAGAAAAAACAAAACATCAAGAGGCAAGAAGAAAACAAACTGTAAGAATTACGTAGACTGATCTTACCAGTTAACAATAAGATAACATACAGAAAATACAACTGTGCCAATTTTCAAGAAAAAAGCAGTGGCATGAACAAAGAAATGAACAGCTCAACCACAGCAGCAGTTTAAACTCGAAAATGGCACAACTCAGAAACCCCTTTCCAGAACCAACACAAAAAAAGGTGGGAAAATTCAAGGGACAATACTAAAGCAATAGGATGCGGTAACACTAACAATTGACAACACGAAATTCATATTGTAAAAGCAAAAAATTACAATTTTCAAGAATCATTTATCAAACTGGATTCAACAAAAAGCCCCAACATTTACAAGAAAACTGAAACCGATGATAGAGATAACAAAACCAAAGATACCAAAAAAAGCACTACAGTGAATAAGAGATTAAGCACTCAAAGAAAAACACTAACATGAACAAAGACATGAAGGTCATTTAGGTCAACCATAGTAGCAATTTAACAAGAAAATGGCAAAACTCAGAAACCCCATTGCAGAACCAGCACAAAAAAAGCGGGGAGATTTCAAGGGACAACAATAAAAAGCATACTGCAAAAGCAATAGCATGTGGTAAAACTAACAACTAGCAGCACAATTCATATTATGAAAGCAAAAAGATTCAATTTTCAAGAAAAAACATTAATATGAGCAAAGAGGTGAAGGTGATTTAGCTCAACCATAGTAGCAACTTAACTCGAAAACAGCAAAAGTCAGAAACCTCATTGTAGAACCAGCAAAAAGGAAAGGAATTTTTTCAAAAGGACAACAACAAAGTTATAGCATAAGGTAACACCTAAACCAGTTAACAGCACACAAATTCATATTGCAAAAACCAAAAACACCCAATTTTCAAGAATCACCAACCAAACTGAATTCAACAAAAAGCTCCAACCTTTCCAACAAAACTTAAAACCAATGGTAGAGATAACAATACTTAAGGATATAAAAGAGCAAACTTCTACGAAACAAGAGATTAAAAGAAAGACATGAAGGTAATTTAGCTCAACCATAGTAACAATCTAACACAAAAAATGGCAAAACTCAGAAACCCCAAAAGGTAAAAAATTCAAGGGACAACAACAAAGCACAATGCAAGGCAATAGCATATGGTAACACCTAAACCAGTTAACAGCAAACAAATTCATATTGGAAAAACAAAAACACCCCAATTTCCAAGAATCACTAACCAAACTGAATTCAACAAAAAAGCTCCAATCTTTTCAAGAAAACTTAAGCCAATGATAGAGATAACAATACTCAAAAGATATAAAAAAACAAACTTTCTTGAAATAGGATATGAAAAACTGTGAGAAAAGGGGATTAAAACACTAAAAGAGATGAATATGAAGGAGAATACCTGTGTAACTGAAGATGAATGAAGCGTTGAAGAGAGATCTTTTTTGCCCTAGCTTTATTACACTCACCAAAGAAAGGGAAGGGGAAATTACATAAAAATTTGGTAATTTTGCTCAGAGTCAAAGAACTATAATTAAATTAAAACTTAAAAATAGTAATAAAATCATTATATCCCTAATTAAAAATATTTTTTTCTCAAATTATTTATCATTCTAAGTTTGCGTTTGGAGGTGTGAGATACTTTGTGCATCTGACATCTTAGGTTAGATACTTAAATTTGTATAAAGTTGAACAGGTAGATATATGCATTCTACTTAGCGTCTTATATAGCAGGTCATATCCTACGTTATATTAAATATATATTATGTTACATAGACTGTGTATGTCTGTCTGTTTAATTTTGTAATATTATGTGTTTGTTTATATACATACCTATAAATGAAGGACATAAATGTTAATTAATACTAAGTTAAAAGGCATATTTATGTATTATGTCAATATAATATCTTTTAGAGAAAACATAAATAAGATTAGGGTAGTTTAATAAGTGAATTATTAGGGAGAATTTTGAGTTTTTCAAAACAAGTGAATTGTTCACTTTTCAAGGAATATGTTTTCAATTTTTTGTCAATTTTACCCTTCACTATTCGAGTTTCCAAAATTGATTTCCTTAAGGTCAGATACTTAAGTTTGTATAAGGTTGAACATAAGGCATACACGTCTTACTTAGCATCTTACGTGGCAATTCGCATCCTACGTAATGTTCAATATGTATTATGTCACATTGGATACATTTGTCTGTATGTTTAATTTTATAAATATTTATGTGTTTATTTGTACATACCTGTTAATCAATGCTAAGTTGAAGAATATATTTATGTAATATTCCGATATAATATCTTTCAAATATATAATAAACTAGTTAGTTCACAATACATATAACCATCTTTTATTTACATTTAAAAAAAAACCAAAAAATCATAGCTAATATAATGACTATACAAAATAAATTATTTATATATGAATTGTACAGTGATATATTATGCTCTACTCTATACATAAGATATACAAGAATATACACTGCATAATTTTGGTAGGTTGTGGGTTGCTTTTATTTCTTTTGGTCCTGGTGTGATGACTTGGGAATTAGAGTTTTAGGCCCAATGGTAAACTGAAATGGGCCTTTTTTGGGCCTAATGATGTATTGGAATTGCAGAAAGATTTCATTTTGGACTATCTTGTGTGAGTTCCGAAATGAAAAAATTACGTGGATAAGTAAATATATACTAGTTAATTAGTTAATATAATTATAGTTTGAGTTAACTACGGCTTACGATAAATATCTAATTGTAATTACAATTTGAGATTTGGTATAATTTTGTGCAATTTATACAAACGTTGTACGTGATTATAGAAAAGTTGTGCGTGAATTAAATTATATATTAAAATACACAAATATTTTGAATTGTATAGTGAGTTATACAAACATTATGCAAGAGTTGTATAGCAAAATATACAAATACTATACAAAAACTGCAAATTGTATAGCGAATGATATAAATGTATACAAATACTACGTGAATTATACAAACGCTGCTATAACTACAATGACGAAATGTAATTAATGAAGTTAGAGTTATGAAACATAATTAAGCTTAATATGTTTGCCATTTGTGAAATTCGCTCTAACTAGTTTCATCATGTTAATTTTTTTTTAGAAAAGTATAAACTAATTTTAATTTTAATTAATACCTCAAATCAAATATACATAAAATTAAATTAATTTTAAATTTTATCTCAAAATTATTATCCGAAAGCAACTTCAATATACACTTTTATTCAAATAGGAGTGAAAAATTGGCTTCCACAAGTTTTTCTTTTTCTCTTGTCCACTATATAGTCATGTTCTCAATGTCCTTTTCCATATGAGTGGTGAATAGGACAAATTACAAGTGAATAATTGACATTTATTTGAACAAAAATATGAATTTTTCATTTATTTGGTGGTCGATATTTATTTCAAAATCAATTCAAATTGTTACATCGGATGTCAGGTCTTAGATTTTTCATTGCATTTCCAACTATCTACCCCTTAATTGCGGACAAAGCTCCATAAGTACGACTTTCGCATCTGGTATAGATAGAAAAATAAAAAATTATTGATATCAAATTCTCCATTGTATTTCTTAAAATTTTAAAAAACAGTGTTGAGCTAGTCAAGCAGAAGTTGAACATGAACAAAACTCTTCTACTAGTTCAATAATAATTTTTCCCACTTGATATCGACGTATAAACCTTACCCTTCATATTATATATGTCAAAGGTGTTACTTAATAGATGGATCTTATCCACGTCCCTGAATGATAAATTATATATCCAATTGTCAATTTTTTTTTTTAAAAAAAAGAATGCTATTATGAAATTTATGTCGACTAAATTTACAAGTTAAAGATTTTTTATTTGATAAGATAAAGCGCTTATTGACAAAACAAAAAATAAAATAAAAAATATTTGCTAAATTAAAATATTAGATATATTTGAGTAAAATATTTTTAATTTTGAAATCACTTGTTGTGCTAGTGACAAGCCAATACAAAGTACTACTACAACATGACACCACTAATTCACTACCCTAAAGTGAATAAAGCTTCAAAATTTTACTTTAGTCTTTTTGAAAAATAAAATATTTTAATTTTGTCATTCGGAAACAGTTGATCGATGTTTTAAATACATGATTCAGATTGCGTACATCATTTGAGACAATTGAATAATATTGTTATTTTTGTTGTTAAAATGTTTTAACTTTCTATGTATCTATTTGAGCATGGGAAAAAAGTTAGAAAACGATTACATAATAAAATGGCTATAGAAGGATATTAGTAGTTCTTATAACACCTTAAGGATATTTCGTGATAATAATTATTTATAATGGTTTTCAAAAAAAAGATTGAAATTTATTTTTTATATTATATTATATTATGTTACATGTTCTCATTTCATAACAACCTTTTATTATAACAATCAAAAAATATCTAGACAAATGGCATTGCTCAAATTTCATTTTTGAAAATAAATATCGCTGCCTTTAATAAGAAGTGTTTTACCTCCAAAATAATATTTTCTAGCATAGATTCAAAAACAAACATTACATAATTCTTAGTCAAGCAAATGTTAAATACACACTTAGACTCTCCCACCTCCTTAACAATAACTCCTACATTAGACATTGATATCCTCTATACGATATTCGATATTGATACTAAAAAATTTCATATTACTATAGCAGCTGGCTATCGACATATCAACTTACTATCCAAGGGCTACTTCGATAATTTTGATTGCAGCTGCTTAAGCAGATAACAAGTCGACATGTCTGCTTGAGCAGCTTGAGAGTATATTTATAATTTTTTATGACTCTTCCATTGTAACTTGTTTGTCTTATTTATACTGCTAAAAGATGTTGCTAATCATGATAATTAAAATTGCTCAAACAGTCAACAGGTCGACATGTCAGCTTGAGTAACTTGAGGGTATATCCATAATTTTTTTATGTATCTTTTGTTCTAACTTATTTGTTTTATTTTTAGTGTTAAAAAATATTGGTAATCATGCTAACTAAAGCTGTCCAAACAGACATCAGATCAACATAATTGCTTGAACAACTTGAGGGTATATTAACACCCCCTAAATTTTTATTTTTATTTTTTAAGAAAAAACATAGTACAAAATGGGGACCATAGATTATATAGGTTTGGACAAATTAGATCCGAGTAAAATGTGTCTTTCTGAAACCACCTGGACTGACAACATGTGCAAGTGTGGATAGTGACAAGACAATACAAAGTACTAAATCATCATAACTTCACTTCATAATATAATAAATTAAAATAATTACCTTAAAAATGTGTCATAAAAGATTTAGAAAGTCAATATTTTCTTATCTCAAAATTAAAATAAGGATCATTTTAATAAAAATAAATTTCAAAAGTTTGTTTATTTTAAGAATTTAATATGATAAGTAATAATTATTTTTAATTATTTACTTATATTAAAGATCATTCTTTTCTTCAGAATGCTGATTAAACGAATGACATTAAACATCTCTAATGATACGAGAATACAATGTATGAGGTTATAATTACATCTCTATGATGTTAAAACAGATACTGAACATCAAATGAAGCAAAATAAATCTTTGATTTTCATTTTCTACTCTACATTAAAAGTTTTGCTAATCGAACATACTCAATACTAATCATATTGACAAGCACAAAAGCATAAGTATTTCAAGTTGGCAAAATGACATTAAATTATCTCTAACGATACAAAAGGGAGGATTCAAATTAATCGAGCCCTATAATGTGTATCGAACGTCAAACTTTTTCTTTCTTGTTCAAGTGACATTAAACATCTCATTCAAGTCAGCAAGTGACACTAAACATTTCTAACTCAACAGATGAGAAGGCGTGAGGTTATAATTGCATCCTTACAATGTTAAAATAGATATTGAACACCAAAAGAAACAAACAAAACAAATCTTTGATTCCTTGTTCTATTCTACGTTAAAAGTTTTGCTGATCGAAAACATTCAATTCTAACCATAGCAACATAACATTAAAATACCTCTAATGATACAAAAAGAAGGATCCAAATTAATCGAGCCCTACGATATACACCAAGCATCAAGAGTATTTGAGAAGAAGAAGAACAACAATTCCAATTTTTGGCTTAATTTTTATAAAATAATCCATCCAACACTACTAAAAAAATAGCATTTTCAAGAAATCTAAAAATTTCACCATAAAAAAGATGATTTTTTTCCCTCTTTTTAAATTTTTTTCAATTATTTATCATATTTTTACATATCACTCCTTTGTGAAGGACTTCTCCAAAATCCAGCACCATAAAATTTCCTCCACATTTCTTTCTCCAGCGCCACCACATCCTTATCGGATTCCAGGCTACTTCCGCCGTCAACCACCGCAAATCCGGTGAAATCTCCGATGGGATGAATCGAAACATCCGATTCCGATTCATCCCATCCACATTGTCCTCCTACTCCTCCTTTGGATTGTTGTTGTTTCTTCATCAACCGTCGCCGGCGTTTTCTCCTCAGTGCTTTCCGGCAAAGTCCTGCCGGAAGTTTGTAAACTGCCATTACAAGGAGGTTAACGAGACCGCAGGGGCAACAGCAGCAAATGGCGGCGCATTCTGCTGCTGTTCCGCCGGCGACTTCTGCTAACCGGGCTTTTCGAACACCGCCACGGGAGGATGTCTCGATGCCGGAGAGTAGAGGTTGCCGGCGACGGTCGATTGATTGGGATGAAGGTGCCCGGAGTAAGATTTGCTTTGTCATTCAACGATTTTGCCCCCAAAATTATTCGAAAAAAATAATAAAAATTGTCTCGCCGGATAATTAAGCAGACCCTTCACCGGATAATTAAGCAAGATACTAGCTGGAAAATATAACAGCTCTTTGCCGGAAAATTAAGCAGAGTAACTCCTTGCCGGATAATACAGCAGATCCTTGCCGGAAAATGAAGCAGAGTGGCCCCTTACCGGATAATACAGCAGATCCTTGCCGGATAATATAGCAGCTCCTTGCCGGGAAATTAAGCCGAGCAGCCCCTCGCCGGATGAAGCAGCCCCCTTGCCGGAAAATTAAGCAAAATAGCTCCTTGCCGGATAATACAGCAGCTCCTTGCCGGAAAGTTAAGCAGAGCAGCTCTTCGACAGATAATGAAGCAGCTCCTCGCCGGAAATTATGCAGAGCAGCCCCTCGCCGGTGAAGCAGCTCCTTGCCGGAAAAATTAAGGAAAACAGCCCCTTGCCGGATAATATAGCAGCTCCCCGCCGGAAAATTAAGCAAACAGCTCTTCGACAGACAATGAAGCAGCTCCTTGCCGGAAGAATAAACAGAGCAGCCCCACACCGGCTAATATATAGCAGCTCCCCGACGGAAACTTAAGCAAGCAGCTCTTCACCGGATAATGTAGCAGCCCCTAGCCGGAAAATTAAGCAAGCAGCTCCTCACCCGAAATCAACCAGGCAACCCGTCACCGGAAAAATTAAGCAGCCCCTTGCCTAGAAATCAAGCAAGCAACCCCTCGCCGGGAAAATTAAGCGAGCGACCTCTCGCCGGCAAATCAATCAAACCCCCACCCAACCAAATCTC
>JAOTQR010000001.1:1412794-1446529 GCA_025774065.1 Solanum ossicruentum | reverse complement strand
TTTCACAAAAATATATATTAATGGTTATAGACAAATATTTGTTGAAGATGAATGTGTGGAAGAGAGAAAAATGAGGAGTTTTGGAAGGGAGGGAAGAAGGAAGACTTGGTCTTAAATTTATAAAGATTTTGTTAAAAGGAATGAGATGTATGGCGGGGAAGTTAATAATACAGCAACATTATCACATTGTCACAGAGGCTCCCGTCAATTGCGAGATAAGAAATGGTCGGATGTACACAACCTGATCCCTATCTTTAAAACATAGAGCGACTGTTTTCGGATGACCCATGATAAGCGTCGAAAATTGCATTGACTAACTGCTACTTCACAATTGAATGAAATATAGACAATTTAAAAAGTCATTTTAATATTTTCTTTTTTATATATGATGTTCGAGTTAGTTTGAGGGCATTCCAATTAATTTCAGGAGTATGTATGATTTTCATCATCAATATATGTATATTGAATAATTTATTTCATTAACTTATAGAAAGATGAAAAGAATTTGCGTACTACTTTTCTACTTCTATTGAAATTTGAATGTTTGCTCTCGTGATTCTCAAGAATTCATTAAAAGACTTGATACATTTACTCATCAGAAGATAATTTAACGTTAAAATTTTCACTTCGTCCATAATATGATTAAAAGTTATTGTGTTTATAAACAAATTTGTTGAGATTTCAAATAATCAGATCAAGAATAAGAACTTCTTGATAGAAAACACTCTAGTCTCGATACTAAATCTATGTGACATGAGTTTGCATGAGCACATAATCGATTTTTTAGATTTATTCCCGATTACAACAGTAAGTGAGTTGATTTGTTATAAATATCCGAAGCAAATAAATAACTAAAATATATGAGAAGAATGTCAAAAGGAAAGAACAAAAACAATTTAAAGAAGAAAACCTCCTCTTATTTTCTAATTTATTTTAATATCAATTACAAAAAGTGAGAAAAGACTTACGTAATCTTTTTAATTTAAAAATAATATTAATACTGCCTTTATCTATTTTTTATTTTTTAAATTCTTTGGTTGACCTTTGGAAAATTGAAAGAGATTGTAAGTAAAGGGCCGTAGTACTACAAATTGGTTTCCCATTTAAAAATAAAAAAAGGGAATATTCCTTAATCCATGTGTTAATGATAATGCTAATTTATTCACATGAAAAATACATCTTAACAAAATTTGATATTTTATTAAAATAATTTTCTAGCTTAACCTAACACATAATAATAATAATAATAATAATAATAATATAATCTTTTTTTCTAAAGAAGTGGTCGAATAAAGTTTCAAATGTCAAAGAAATGGTGAGAAAAAGATTAAATATATCAAATTTATCTACCACTCATAAAAATATCAAAATCTTTTTCTAAAATTTCTTGACCTTTTGTTAGTTTTCTAAGTTTAGGAAAATTGACATTGATATTTTCTATTGATCATACATATCAAATTTAGAATTTAAAGTTTTGTGCTTAAAATTTATTTTAAAGTGATAATCAAACAAATCGTTTATTTGAAAGGTAATAATATCCCTATTTTTTTGAAATTCTAAATTTGTTGTCTTCTAGAAAATAATTTAATTAAGCTGTTAATATTAGATGTATAACAATCCGGTTTAAAATATGAAAAATGCTAGATATAAGTAAGCAGACTTTATTTACTATAGTGACACGTTTTAAGGATGTGCAGGCCTCGAAACAAAGCGAACAATATCAATAGCGAACTGAGTTGTTACAAAACGAAAGAGATGATTTCAATCTTGTATTAATTATGCCAACTTATTAAATTACAAGGGGAGGAAAATGAATCCAGAAACTCGAGTTAGGGCTTAATATAACTAAGAGAATAATTCAATTTAGGTTAAGATAAAATATGCACCCACAATGAAATATGCATCTACGAGCAATTTGATTTTCAAACCAATTTATCAGATGATAATGACTACTTCACTTATCATTTTAATATTAGCCACGTATGTTGGCTACATAGTTATGATTTCTACTGGACTATTCTTCATATTATTAGAACAAAATAAGATATGTTAAATTATCAAATTTGACGAAACACACATCTTTTTTTATTTTAATATCAACCATCAACCAATATTATATTTTTTATAAATTTTGATCAAATATCTTTTTATATTTTTACAAGATCAGTTTCTATGAATGAACTCTCAATGCAGTTTAATTTTTTATTGTCAATACTCAAATTTAAAATTTTTAAGTAAGAATGAAAGAATATCTATTGTTACGCGAGATAAATATTTATTCTATTATTTTTATTATGTGACATAAGACTTTAGAAAACTTTTACTAATAAATAATTAACAAATGAAAAACGTAGCTTTTCAAACCTTCTAAATTTATTTTTTAATTGCAGGATGATTACAAATGACGTGTAATTAATTGTTATCTTATATAAGCTGATGATTTGACACGTATATATTTTTGTTTTTAACAAAAATAATTGATTTGATACGTAAAATATCAGTACTCATTGACCACCTTTGTTCATACGACACAATTAATTACTATCAACATTCTTTCGTTAAAAAATTTATATATAAAAATATATATATTAGGAGTATATAAATTTAAATTGATTGATTTAAGAGTCTAATATTTTTAAAATTAAGATCTTTCGAAAATAGTCTATTTATCTCTATGAAGTTAAGGTAAAATCTATGTACATATTATCCTCTCAAATTACACTTGTGAGATTTCATTGGATATGTTATTGTTGTCATTAAAAATTAAATTGATCAATAAGTTGAATAAAAAAATATATCATTAATTTATAACTATTGAGTTAATGAGTTTCTAATAATTTTAAAAAATAAATTATCGAATTTCTGAGTCAATTTTATTTTTTTAATATTGAATTATCGAATAAATCAATAATCTATTAAGATTATAGTGATTTATTACTTTATCAGTTATTCTCGTTGTCTTTTACCTTTTAATTCATATTTATTATTATTACTATTATTATTACTATTATTATTATTATTGTTATTATTTCATGAGCATTTTATATTGAGATAGGAAAGAAAAAAGTAATATTTTTTGCGCACCGAAAGGTACAATGTCATATTATATTTTTAATTAAAAAAAGTAAGGGTGAGTAAGAAAAGCATTTTCACTATTAATATTTTATTTAATTGAATGAAAAGTTTCATGTAATTAATTAAAGAGCACTAATATATTATTAATGTCATTTTGGAAGCCACACATTTTATTAAATGCAACGTTTGGCACTCAAGTTTCAATGTCAAATGTACATGATTCAAAAGAGATTGAATTCTCTAAGAAAAATATATTTACATAACAACATAGGGTTCGTTCAATTGTGAAGTAGCAATTAGTCAATGCAATTTTTGACGCTCATCATGGGTCATCCGAAAACAGTCGCTTTATGTTTTAAACATAGGGATCAGGCTGCGTACATCCGACTCATCCTTACCCCGCAATGGCCGGTAGCCTTTGAGCCAATGGAGTAATGTTATTGTAGAAGGTTATACGTGGTCCAATTTAATAATATCGATACGGTATGCAATATAAATGATGTAGTAATTAATATGTTACTAGTCATTTCGTTGCACGTGCATGTATAGTCATGTAATATATGTTTTTGTAAAGTAATAATAATAGTAACACACTAATTTCATTAAACTGTAGATAAAACCAAACTCATACAATCCCTTTGTTAATATACTAGGCATACATTCATATATATATCATTTTCAAGTCAAAATAGTAATCAATAACGACAATGATAAGTAACTCCAATCCCAAACAAATTAAGGCCGACTATATGTATTCTGACCGATCATATTGTCTCGTTTAAGGTCAGAATATTAGTGATGTATAATCAACTTATCGACGATTAAGTTGATTCCTGCTTTCCTCATAGTATCAAAGGTGTCCAAAGAGAAAAATGCTTCCACATAAACCCCTGGAATCAACAATTCAAAATTACTATACTCAATTTGGCTGGTGAAATTTCCATTTTGATATCTCTCTATTTGTGTTTCCCATTTAACAAGGTCATCATCCAATAATTCAGCTTTCAACCTACACATTAAGTAAATAGAAGTTGTAATATGATCATCAACAAAATATCGGGGCGACTCAATAAAATTACTAGTCTAAAGTCAAGTTCAAATTCTTCAAAAATACTGTCAATTCTATGTTTGATCCTTTTGAAGAGTTGGAACATATAAATCAGAAGAAAGATTGTGCAAACAACTTACTGCAACGGAATGCTTTGATATTCATCGTTAACAATATGCAACCATTCTGATATACCACCATATTCCGTGTACCTCCTTTTCACATGTTCATCACATTTATCTAGAACTTCACATAAAGGAAACGAGGCATCTACCACGAAAGTGAATCGAGGATTAACATCATTGAACTTCTTGATGCCAAGCTTTACATTGAGGCCACTACAATGTAGCTTCAAATCGTTGTCGTTGTGCATAACACGTATTTTCGGGCTTCCATCAAAGAAGGAGGCTGGGATTGCGTAAGTAGAGTCTATAGAAACTTCATCGAGTGAAATCCATGAATCTTGAGGAAGTATGTTGGGGAAAACCGACTCCTGCAAATAATAAGCACTTAAAATATAGATAGCTCAGAAAACCTCGTCTAGCTTCATTCAAAAATGAAACTTAAACTTTATAGAATTGATTTTCAAATGTCAATTTAACCAATTCATCTTAACCCATCTCTTGCCCCTGCATCACCCATTATAGAAAGGGGTTTCATTTGTATCCCTTCGTCGAAAAATCACGGTATAAATACATTTTGTTAATGTATATACAAACTTTTTCAGTGAAGATTCTGCCTCCGTTTGTTGGGTATACAAACTCCTCTCACATCGGTGGAAGAGAAGAAAATGAGCCTATTTAAATAGGTTCAACCCAATGCATTAGTGTGAGCCCTTTTAGGAGGTATCCAAAAATAAATCTGTGAGGGCTTGGCGGGATAAGCGTAAAATATCATACTAATGCGGGATTGGGGTGTAGGTATGCGCGGTCCCTACAAGTGGTATCCGAGCCAAGGTTCGAAGAAACGGAGTGATGGACCGATGCATGTGGAGTTCTCAGTATGACAACACAATCAAAGATCTGCAAGTTTCTGACAGATCAAATGGTGTAACCTAGCGATGTGGAGGTCTGCGGTAATGCCTTGTGTCGAAAGTCTTCCCGACAAGAAAAAAAGGTGGTCGGACGGCGTGTCCCGTAGGTTGTTGCAGCATCTGAAATCGATAAACGGACAATATTATACTAATGTGGGATTGGGGTGTGGGTACACGCGATCCCTACAAATGGTATCCGAGCCAAAGTTCAGAGGAACGGAGTGATGGACCGATGCGTGCGAAGTTTTCGGTATGACAACATAATCAAAGATCTGCAAGTCTCTGACAGATCAAATGGTGTAACCTAGCGATGTGGAGGTCTGCGATAATGCCTTGTGTCGAAAGTCTTCCCGACAAGAAAAAAAGGTGGTCGGGCGGCGTGTCCCGTGGGTTGTTGCGACATCTGAAATCGATAATCGCTAAAGGGGAGGTCACAGGATTGTGGGTTGAGTTAAACCTATTTAAATAGACTCATTTTCTTCTCTTTCATCGATATGGGAGGAGTTTGCATACACAACAAACCTCCCCTTAAACTCTGACCACAAGATTGTGTGTGGTCAGGTGTAGGTAGAGATTGTGTGTGGTTAGGTGTATGTAAACTCCTCCCATATCGATGGAAGAGAAGAAAATTAGCCTATTTAAATAGGTTCAACCCAACCCATTAGTATGAGATTTTTTGGGAGGTATCCAAAAATAAATTTATACATACGTATGTATGTATACGTACGTATATATATATACACATATGATTTTATACTATGTATTCTCAAATTAATGACCTCTTACTAACCAAGAATAACACAGATCCACAGTGCTTGAAAACTTCAAGATTCAGTCGAACATCAGCCAAACTTCTGAAATTATGAGTGTCAAATGAACAGATTGAGCGGGTTAAAGTTGTCGGGAATAATTAATAAGTACTCATTCAAAGGTTACTTGATCTAAGATAAATTGAATCAAGATAAACTAAATATAAGTCGTATATAACACAAGTAGACAACTATTATCAAGTTTTAATTTCTTTATTTAATTATCAAACAAAACTAGTAAACTTGTATTTGTTCTTTCTCGCGATAACAGTAAATTATTTGAATTATTAGGTATTTGTGTTTTCTACTAGACTGTTATCAACTATTTATCAAAAAATGTTTCAAAATTAATGAGTCAGCTGCCATGTGGATGAAATGAGCAAATTAAATTGTCACACGTCTTTTAGCAATTATATTCAAATACTTAGTCTCATCAGTTTCAAAGTTGATATATAGTTAATAATAACTAAAGTAAAAAATACAAATATCTTATATATAAAACTCATAAAATAAAATCATACTTTAAATATATTTTTGACCATTATCTCTTCTTTGCCAGAATCAATTTAATTATCCTAATTCCATAATGCAAATGAATATTCATACTTACCTGTGTACTTGCTTTTCTAAGACAAAATATTCTGCTAGACTGCCCAACTGCAAAAAAACATTATCACTCAAAATAATTTTTTACTCTTTGGATAAATAAGACATTAATCTACAAGATACTTGCAACCTGTCACAAGCTAATGTAGGAACAAAATAATTTTATCCATGTTGTTTTTGTGATTCGGTTAATTATGGTCGTTTATCAGCAAAGATGAATATAAAATTTGAATTTTATGAGTTCGAGTTCGAAATTCTCTCACATTATTCCATATGTATATATGATGCATTGGATTCTTAAATCTATTTTGTTTTATACTTTTCTGTTTCATTTTATGTGTTTTTATTTGAAATTAATGAATTACTTAAGGATGACAAAATTAATTCATTTGCTCATTTAGTAACTCAGTTCACTTTTACTTGTCTAACTGTGTCCAATCTAAAAATTGGGTGATGCATGGTGCAAATTGAAAAATGAATTTTTTTGTCAAAATATATTTAAAAGAAATTATTTTTTAATTTAATATGTTATATATACCATAATATAAAGGAGGAAAAAACTATCTTGTTTTAATTTTTTTTAAACAAAAACTTAGCAAAAATTGATTAGTTAGGTTATGACCTCGCTAATTTAGTCCAAATAAATAACCCGTTCACCTATTACCTCCAAAATATCTTCCCCGTTGCAAATTTAGTCCAAGCTGCCTATTATTAGACAGCCCTAGAACTATAATACATATAAAGTGACATTCTTTTTAAAAATAGAACAAAAAAGACATCGACTTAACTTAATGAACCAGAATTAGTAGATTCAAATAAATTTGCTATTGTTGCACTAGATCCAAAGATTCTCATTTCACGATATAATCTAACTTCATTGACCATTAAACTACGATATTGAAGTTTGCAAAATTATAAAGAGATATATACCTTCATGTCACCAGCCCTCTTTCCAAACCATTTTGTTAACAATGGAAGTGAATCAATCAAGTCTCTATTTTTTGGTGGTGGCTTACCAATTTTATCAAATGCTTCTTTAATCATAACACAATCATGTTTTTGAATATTGTGTCCTGCCCATATTTTTCCTGTGTCATCATAAAAGTACAACAACAATATTATTCCAATGCCTTAAAGGCTCCCGTCTACTGCGGGTACGGGGAGTCGGATGTACGCAGTCTGATCCCTATGTTTAAAAACACAGAGCGACTGTTTCCGGATGACCCATGATGAGCGTCGAAAGTTACATTGACTAACTGCTACATAATAATTGAAAAAACGCAGACAGTTTAAAGAGTCATTTTGCTTTATTCCATCATACCCCAAACCCAAAAATCTTTTACTCCATCCGATATTGATTAAAAAAATAATAATAAATAAAATATCTTATATAGCCTACCTAGACGTTAGTTTCAACGACTAATTTCATACCTCAAACTCGTAGCGCAGATTATATATATTAATATAATTTTACCGTTGCTCCTACGCATGAACGCTTCCAAGATTCTATATTACTAGTATATAAAACTTTAAAAAATAATTAAAAATTTAATATTGATTTACCATGGAGGATTTGGTAGATTTTGTCAGCAACTTGATCGAAGTGAGGGGCATCAGCTAAGGCTTCTCTTGTGATGCCATTTGGAAGATCCAAAAAAGTATCCAAGAATGATGGGTCATCGGGTCGGATCAGGGTCGAATAGTGATCAAGCTCAATCAATCTTCTCGGGCATACGGATATCGATCCGAATTCCAATAAGACCCAATCCTGACCCGGTTTTGAAGACCTCCTCATCTCCACGTCAAAAAACACAATCGGGTCGGGTTGTCCATTTATGATCATCTCCATTGATGCAGTCGAATCAAGCTAAGCTCAACTGAACTTCCACAAATTTTTTTTATATATATAACTCTCAAATCTCAAGTGTTTATATAGATGTGTGTGAATTATTGGACTTATAAGCGTAAATATAATATTGCTTACTTTTTAGTCTGTTAAAAAAACAAAGAAAGAAAATGATAGTTTTGCTTAGTTTATTTTACGTTTTTAACTAGTTCGACATATATATATATATATTTTAAATTTTGTGATGTTAAAGTATATACATTACATTACAATATCATTCGAATCTTGTATTTTTAAATAAAGTAAATAATATTTTTTTTTTGGAAATTGACTAAAAAAGAATCATGGTTGGGGCAGTGTAATGTACTAAGATAACTTTTTTTTTAAAGATATAATCTTGAATTAGTGTACATTGGAAGATTAATTTAGTGAGTCGAGATTTAAGAGGGTAGTTTTGTCATTTTGTAAAAAAGTGTGGTATATTCAAAACAAAACTTAACGTTGAAGTTAAATAAGGGAGGAAGGTACAAAGTTGCAGTGGACGTAGAATTTAAGAAAGAAAAATATTTTTTTAAAAATATACATGATTTAAATTATACTTTAGAATTATAAAAATAAAATTAAAAAAGTTTTAATTATTTTGATGAATATCGAATATTGGATCGGGAAAAAGGGGGAAATTGATGAGTGTGTAATTGTGAAAAATAAAATCTTAGTGAACAAGCTTCCTAAATTTATTGGTTATATATGTACGTTGTCCCTGTTTTTTCCCTTTATTTTCCCCCTTTTTTGTTGGCCATTATCTCTTTTTATCTTCTCACTTTTTCTAGTCAAGATCAAGAAAATAAAAATAAAGTTGTAATAAAGGAATAAAGTGCCATGTAGACGTAGTACTAGGTTTATGGGACAAATATATGTAATTTTTTTAACACTTTGAGTCAAAAGTTTTTAAAAATAATTTTTTATTTTATACAAAGGTACAAGTAAAATATGAATATATTTTATTCTTTTCAAATTATATTTATGTAAATTATATTAAATACGTTATTATTGTTGTTTATTGGGGCTTGATATTTTTGAGATAAATATTTTTCTGAAACAGTCTCTCTACGTCTGCTACATTTTACCTTCTCCAGACTCTAATTGTGAGATTCTATTAGATATATTGTTGTTGTTGTTTATTGGGCAATGATCATGTCCATATCGACTATATATATGTGGATTCAAAATTTTAATTTAGAGGATAGTGAGTCATTTCATTCGAGATAAGATTATCCTAGGGTTATAATCGTAAGATCTAGTATAAGCTTTATTCTGATTTGAATGACTAAGCTACAATTTTATACTGGACAAGTTTAATCTCAAATTTTATGTATTGATATTTTGTCTGCATTAAAAATACTGAATTCAGGTAAATTTGTTCACTAAAGGACTAGATTCCCCCATACATCTAATTAAGGTATTACAAAATAAAAGTTTTATGAAGTGATAAATACTTTTTATTTTTGATAAAAAATTACGAATTAAAATCATATATCTAAAATAATCATTATTAAAGAGCGATCTAATTCAACATGATATGTTTCAATGCAAATTTTTAAATTTAATATAAATATCGAACATATGACTTTGTGAAACATAACTTTAATATTTTTTTTTCATAGGCAATAATTTGATTTTTCATACAAGTCCTATATGTTTTTTTTCTTAGGCAATAATTTCATTTTTCATACAAGTCCTAAGTTTGATGGCCAATGAGTCCATTCCAATTGGTTGCACAATGTCACAACATTCTCTTCTGTTGCCATCCTGTAAAAAAAAAAGAAAAAGAAGAAAATTATACATATATATACTTTTAAAAAAAAACTTCAAATACTCTTGGTAGCTAACTTTTATTAAAAAAAAAATTAACGGTAATAATATAATATGGATATTTATAATCAGCACTTTCTCTATATTAATGTTATCAAATATTTTAGTAATTCTGAATGAAATGACATTAACTCAATTGTTGTTAAAAAAAAAGAGAAAAATTATTAAAATCACCTTTGAACTAGGCGCAAGTTATTAATGTCATCCCAAAATTATTGATAATCTTAAAAACATCCCTCTACTTGACTAACTTAACTAAAATACACCTCCGAACTATCACAAATGTTAAAAACGCCTACAAGATTACAGGTATTTAAGTTCAGTTTGCCAAATAGAAAGGTGTTTTTAACAATAGCTTGTGTCAAATTTAAGGATATTTTTAATACTTTTCTCAAGGAAAAATCTATTGCCACTAAATATCTCTTCTATTATAATGTTCATCGATCAATACTCGAACACACACACAACACACATATGTACAATATGCCGATGGAAAATTCTCTCTCTTTGTATATATATATATGTTTTGAAACAGACTAATTAAGAAAAAATAAGATAAATTAATTGAAACGGAGGGAGTTCAAAGTAAACTTCAAATATATTGCCACTAAATTTCTCTTCTATTGTAATGTTCATCAATCAATACTCAAACACACACAACGCACATATGTACAATATACCAACAAACATAAAAGATATTTTCTTTTGAAACAGATTAAGATAAACAAATTGAAACCGAGGGAGTGAAAAGTAAACTTACCCCAACATGAAGCTTATGCAAAGGAGACAACACATGAATTTTCATGACACCATCAGAAGAATGATCATGGTTATTGTTGTCACAAATCCTAGGAGTTTTCTTGACATATGTTGTCACAATATGATTCAACCTAGTACCCTCCAAAGAATTAAAAAATAAGACATTTGGAACATCACCACAAGAATAATTGCCATTGTTATTCTTGATGAATCTTCTAACATTAAACATGTAAGGTGGCCTTGCCCCTTTTCTCCATTCACCAAATGTCTCAATTGGATTTTGAAGATAACTTTGTGGTTGAATTTTGTCATAAATATGAACTGAATAACCCCATGACACTGAAAATGTCCAATTGTGTCTCTTGTTGTAACATGTACTTTGTTGTAATAGTCTAGATTGATCAACACTTGCTGCTTTCATTAGATGATTTAAGGCATCAAAATGGTTCATTGAAGGGAAAATTGGTGATACTAAGTCAAGATGATGGAGTGATAGGAAGGGTGATTGTGGATGTGCTGATAAAAAACCTGATATGTCACGACGCAAATCGATCTGAAATAAAATAAAAAAGTCATTTCTGATGTTCGGTTCTTGAGGGAGGGGGGGGGGTGTTGGAGGGCTGAAGTCAAAATCAAGACATATATATTATTTTAAGCTATTAATGAGACATTATTAATGAGACAGAAATATTTATTTCTTTTATTGTGCATAAAACAAGTCACATATATTTTTTGTGATTATTTATCTCAAAATAAGGATAAAACAAGAAATTCAATAAGTTAAATTATTTCTAAATTAATAGAAAATATATCATTTTTATGACAAATTGAAAAAGAAATAAAAAAAATATTCCAGAAAATATGTACTTTCACTTGCTAATTAACAATTTTTTTTTTAAAAAAATCTATTTTTTAAAAATAAAATCGACTTTTGCCCTATCAAAAACGCACTAACATAAATATCTATTAGTAAGGTAAGACCTAAGCTCCCCTTATACTTTTCTATTAATTATCACGGCCATCATGGCCACCAAATATCTTTGTATATTTGAATATGATTTCAGTTATTATCGTATATTGACTCGAGATCATTATTATAAGAATCATTAACTTTAGATTCTGAATATGCTTCTGATCAAACAAGAAGAGTCTGATTACTTACTTGATGAAATCCTCTTTCTAGTGTAATTGTGACTCCTAAATCAGCAATACAAGCTTGTAAAATATGGTCACTTCCATACAAATTTGGATACCTCTTAATACATGTATCCATGTTCTTAGCCAAAGCTTGTGCTAATGGGTAACTCAATGCATAACCAGCACCACCAAATGCCATTTGAAATGACATATCAAAATTACTCACAATACTCTCCGAATTCATCCCAACGTAATAGTATTTCGTATGATCATACTTGCTGAGCACATTAACCAAATTGTCAATCATCAGCACAGTATCATCATCAACCATAACGTACCACCTAACACCTGGCCCATGGTCCTCCACGAACGTTTCCTCAATCACTCTCACCATTCTTATCGCGAATGGCATCCTATGCTTGTTGTAAGGCGCGTAGCGCGAATTGTCTCTAGAAATTCTATAAGGGGGAGAGGTAATAGGCCATGGTAGGTGTTCATTTGGGTTTCTATCCAAGAAAACATATCCCTTAGTTATATTTGGTTTCCACCAAGAATTTATATATTCTTTTTTTTCACCCCATGTGTTTGATGAGGCTGCAATTCCAAAAACTAAATGGCTAATATTGGTTTTATCATAATAATATTGTTTTGATGACTTGATGATGTTTTTGGTGAGGGGAAATTGCAATAGGGATGTTGGTGATGATTGACAACATGGATGATTAGACAAGAAAACATAGACTAGACATAAAATTAGGGTTGAAAAGACTAGGTTTTTGCATAAAAATCCATTTAACATCAAGTTGTTGGACAAATTTTGATTTTCTAATGACATTCTTGCCTTGCTAGGTTAATGAAAGAATCACTATTTATAGTACAACTTCCCCCTTCCCTCAATTTAAAAAGATTTTTCAATATTAATTTCTTATCACGATCAATCTGATCAAAAACACGTATGATACATCAGCATAAGAGATTTTCTTCACATGTTAGGACCCATAGTGGTGCATAATATGCCATATAATTGAAAGGCAAATTAATGTGATTAAATGAGTACTTTTTATTGATTTTAACAATATTTTAAGTTTCTTGCTTTGTTTGGGAGCTAACTGATTAAATGATAACACAAAAAGCATGAACATATATATATGCATCAACTTTTGTGTGAGAAAAATTAATAATGAAAAATGGTCACACCAAATTACATAGGGTCACACCAAATTAAAATTTAGGGGGTAAATTCACATTATTTTGCACAATTTAAGGGTATTGATCATTTTTAAAAATCAAAATAAATAATTTGTCATTGTATCTCCACATTGCCTACCCCTAAGAGAATCAAAGGAAATTTCTTTATTCTTTATTCTTTTCAAGCTATATACATGATGAATTGAGTTATATAATATAGAGGAATTGATGGAACTAAATCAATTAATTCACAAATATAATAAATAACATATATAGGAGATATGTTGGATTCATGAAGAAGTAATTACTTGTTTGGATGGTTATGTTGAAACTAAACTAAATTATTTATTTGTTAGGTAAAAAAAATTGGAGATAAACATGATTTTTCATGTTAAAATGTTGAAATAACAAAAAAAATCATTAACTCAAAAAATAGCAACAATGTACCTAGTGTAGTCTCACAAGTGGAGTCTAAGGAAGAATAGGATGTACACATACCTTATTCTACATTTGCAAAGTAGAGTCAGAGTCAGGGAATACCTGTTTTCAATCGGCCCCTCGAATGAAAAAACAAGTATCCAATCAGTGACGGAGCTAGAACTTTTATTAAGGAGTGTCAAAATATAAAAAAGTAGATTCACGAAAAAATCAAGAAATGTCAATATATAATATATGTATACATAATTTTTTTTTTTTTACATAATATAGTTTTTTGATGAGGGAGTATCGACACCCCTCAACAACACGTGGCTCTACGACTGTTTCCAATGCAAGATTATGAAAATAATAAACTTATGACAAAGTAACAAGATACAGAAATAAATTTAGTATTTTATATTTTTAAATGGAAAAATATATTTATTTCCTTTTTTTGAGGCCAATATTTTTGGGATAATATAGAATAAATAAAGTAAATCGAAAAGAATGCACAAAGTGGGTCCATAGCTCAGTGGTAGAGCATTTGACTGCAGATCAAGAGGTCACCGGTTCGAACCCGGTTGGGCCCTTTTTGTATTTTTAAAAATATTTTTTTCAATATCTTTAATTAACTGAGATATAAAATTTTTAATAGTAGTTTCGAATAATTATTTTTGCATGTTTATTTTATTTTTTAGTTTAGAGTCTATCGAAAATCGTTTTGAGATTTTTTTTTCCAGATTCATGCAAGTATAGATGAAAGTAGAAATTAATTTTCGAATGTTATTTATGTAAATGACAAGTAATTTGTGAAACAACTAGCGTACGCAAAATTTATTTCAAGCAACGTCGATATTTTTCAAATAAATGAAAAGGAATCCAAATTTAGTAATTAATAAGAATCTTGCTCAATCCTATGAGCGATTAAATTTATTGTGATATCGAACACTAACTAAAGATTTTGAATTTGAATTTTAGGAATAAATTAGTTGTCTTTAGTAAAAATCTAGCATTTTACTTTTAAAATAAAATATTCAACATAAATTTGAATTAATGTAATATAAACGTAGATTTCAAAGAACAAGTGAGCTACACCAAACAAATAAAATGGGGAAGAAGTTGATTATATGTGTTTGTTTGATTGACTAATTATAAAAAAAATTAATGGCAAAACACACACTAAAGTTATTCTATTTTTCCGAGTTTAATTCTTATATCAACTGTTTATTGATTTATTTAAATATAGTTTGATGTTGAATTGATCTACATACGCGTATGCCATTTGTTATCAACTAAAAATAATATTTGAAATAAAGTCATTTAATAAACAAATAAGAGATCTATGTATCTAATGAAACATAAATCACTAACTATAATACAATCTTAATGCTGAATTGACCTACATACGCGCATGCCGCTTGTTATTGAGTAAAAATAATATTTGAATAAACTCACTGAACAAAATAAGCGGTCTATATATCTAATGAAACATAAACCACTAATTATAATGCACAATTCCCTCAAACAATACAATCTTAATGCTATATTGACCTATATACGCGCATGCCACTTGTTATCAAGTGAAAAATAATATTTGACTAAACTCACAAAATAAAGAAATAAGAGATTTATACATCTAATGAAATATAAACCATTAACTATAATACAATCTTAATGCTGAATTGACCTATATACGCGTATGCCATGTGTTATCGAGTAAAAATAATATTTGAATAAACTTATTATATAAGATAACAATATTTAGATATTCTTTAACTAGTATGATTAAATAATATTATAGAACAAATAAAAATAATATATTCAGTGAAGATTTATATAGCATGGACAACAAATGAAAATATATAGCAACAATAAAAGTAACAAAAAATGATGGGTTAATAATAATATAATAATAACGCACGACTACTACTCTACTGTAACCCAAGGTAATATGATATGATATAAAAAATTATTTTTTGAAAAACTCAAAAATATATTTCAGCACTTTGGCCTTTACAAAAGAAGCCCAAAAAAATTGGAAAAAATAAAATAAATACACAAATTAACTGTTTTTTGTCTTCTTTAATCTATGCCTTCTCTTATGCTGAGGTTCAACTTTTCTGGTTTCCCTCATGGCTGCTGCTACTGCTGCTCCACTCCGAAAATTCAATCTTTCACCTCGTTTCAGGTAACCAACTTTGTTAATTTTTCTGGGGATTTTTTTTTTTTTTTTTACAAAAAATTGAATCTTGAGCAGGGGAAGTGAAAATGGAGTGAGGGGATTATAAGGGGGAATTGAACTAGCTAACTAACTGAGGTAGTAAGATTGTAGTGATTAAATTTTATTGGGTGTGTTGTGATTTTTGTGATGATTCAGTTCTTGCTGAAAAAATGATTAAAAGTACTGTTCTTGCTGTTTCGATTTGTTTGTTTGGTTTTGACTTTGAGATAGAATTTAAGAAAGTATTGAATTTTTGAATCTTGTGGTGTCTGCAATAGCTGTGGCAAAATTAAGCCCAACTCGATCCAACCTGTTGAAGTTTGGGCGGGTTAATAACCCGCCTAATTATTAGCTCAACCCATATCAATTCAATTTTAAATTGGGTTGAGATACAATCCAATTTAATTTGAGAGAGATCTTGTTAAAATATTTTTAAAACTTTTTTTTTTCTATTTGATATGTTTTATATAGCTATAATAAAGAAAAACATAATTTAATTAAGAACTAAAATACTTGGAAGAATAAATAAAATAAGTAAAACTTTGTAAAAATTGGGTTGGGTTGGGTCTTGACTGCTCTATAACCGGTACTCAACCCATTTTGAGCCAAGCAAATTTGGGTTGGGTTGGGTTGGGTCTTGACCTGTATGGTGTCTTGATCCATTATAACCCGTTCAAATTTGACCAGACCTGCCTAATTGCCATCCCTAGTCTGAAATGTTCTGAAATGTCATTTAATCTTGTCGTCTTAAATATGTACCATGGGAAGTTCAGACTAGAAGGATTCAGAGAAAAAAGATGCATTCGTTATGAAAATGGGCTAATGAGGAAAGTAAAGACAAACAAATTGAAACGGAGGAGTAGTTGATAAGTTTCAAGTGTGGTAAATAGTTATGGTTTTGGAAAAAAGTGTTGAAATGAACACTAATTGTGTTTGCTAGAAATGTATAGATAAACATTTTCTCAGTTAATGATGGTGTTGTGGGTAGTAGTTAGCGAAGATGGTAGCTGACGGTAGAGCCCTAATGGTTGTGAATGATGACGGTGGTTGGGATATATAGTTGTGATTGATGGTGGTGATTGTTGGTAGTGATGAGTGGTTGTCGTAGTAGTGATGATTGTAAATGGTGGCTAGCGATAGATATGTCTTATTGTATGATTGACAATAGTGGTGGTTGTGGGCGGTAGTAGTTAATAATTGCAGACCGCGGCAGTGGTAGTGATAGTTGATAATGATGGACGATATTGGTCGCGTTGAACAAACAGAATTTGTGAGCTATCATCTTTGTGGAACTGTTTAAATGGACAACTATAACGACAACATATCCAGTGTAATCCCACAAACGGTGTATGGGGAGTGTGAGATATACTCAGACCTTAAAGAAAACAACAACACACTTATCGACTAAGATTTCTTTCTCTTGTTTCAGAGTGAAGCTAATATTAAATCAACCATGGATCGGTTAACCAGTGCTGCATCGCTCATGATAGTCTCAGATCTTGACCAGACAATGGTGAGTTGTGAGTTGTTGTAGTTTGCTTTTCTTCCTTATGATGCTGTAACTTACACGACACGTTCTTTACAGGTTGATCATCACGATCCTGAGAACCTTTCTCTGCTTAGATTCAATGCACTATGGGAAGCCAATTATCGTGAAAACTCCTTGTTAGTGTTCTCGACTGGGAGATCACCAACGCTTTATAAGAAGTTGAGAAATAAGAAGCCGATGCTAACCCCAGATATTACTATTACGTCTGTAGGGACTGAAATAACATATGGTAACTCTATGATGCCAGATGATGGTTGGGAAGGATTTTTAAATAACAAATGGGATCGGAAAATAGTGACAGAGGAGACGAGAAAATTTCCTGAACTCACCCTTCAGGTACAAACATTTGCGTCTTTTTATATAGAGATGATGATCAAAAACTCACCTGAACTATCATTTGTTCCCTTTTCTTACGCGAATTATCACCATCTACGTGGTAGTTCAGGTAGGAAAAGGAAACAACAACTGATAGCAATAGTTATCCTAATCAGCTCCGAGATGTGATAGTTCAGGTAGAAAAAGCGAACAACTGATATTTAAGGTGTGAAACTAGCAAAAAGTGATAGTTCAGGTGTGTTTCGAAGAAGGATGGTTTAAGGGTGTGTTTCTGACCATTAACTTTTTTATGTATCGTCGGGAAATTTAAATTTTGGCACCAGAATTCACAAACAAATTTCGGCGTAAAACCAGTATGTATGCTGGCTTTTGTTATTGTAATTGTTGTCTCATACATCAATTTTCTCTTCACCTTGCAGTCAGAAACAGAACAACGACCTTACAAGGTCAGTTTCTACGTTCAGAAAGACAAGGCTCAAGACATAATGACATCTCTTTCAAAGCGCTTAGAAGAACGTGGGGTAGATGTCACTTTTACACTTGTAGCTTATAAGATCTCGATAATAGCAAAATGATAGCATGTCTTTCTCGTCATGCTGCAGTGATCAAAACTTCTGACAAAGTTTCAATATCTTTTCGTTCTTATTTTTGATGTTTTCATGTTTATCACCAGTTGGATGTCAAAATAATTTACAGTGGAGGGATAGCTTTAGACATTTTGCCACGAGGTGCTGGCAAAGGACAAGCACTTGCATATTTGCTTAAGAAATTAAAGAGTGAAGGCAAATTACCAAACAACACACTTGTCTGTGGTGACTCTGGAAATGATGCTGAACTTTTTAGTATCCCGGATGTTTATGGTGTGATGGTCAGTCGTTTTGCTACTTAATTCTCCCATTTATCTTTGATCTCCTGATTTTTGTTGCATGTTTTGAGTTCAGAACTGTCATACTATTGCTCCTGTAATTTCATGTCGCTCGATTTATGTTACTATTTGTTGATTCCTTGTATCTTGATTATCGTATTGTTTTGTTGTAGTTTCTGTTCTGCTACAATCTGTTGATTCTTGTACTTCCGTTACTTCTTTTTCTGGATTGTATGGAAACAATCTCCCTACCTTTTCAGTAAGTGTATGGTCTGCATAGTCTCGACAATGGGTATGTTTTTGTTGAGTTGAGGACTGCTCTAAAAATCTAGATTCTCTTCGTAGGTAGCGAACGCACAGGAGGAATTATTACAATGGCATGCTGCAAATGCGAAAGGTAATCCAAAAGTAATTCATGCAACAGAGAGATGTGCCGCGGGAATAATACAAGCCATTAGGCATTTCAACTTGGGACCAAGTACCTCTCCTAGAGACGTTACAGATATGACAGACTGCAAGAGGAAAAACTTTGTTCCTGCTTGTGAAGTTGTCAAATTTTACTTGTTTCTCGAGAAATGGAGGCGTGGAGAAATTGAGAATTCTGACCTTTACTTTTCGAACATGAAAGCAGTTTGTGTATGTACCCTATATTTACCGTTGTGTTATTGTCTTCTTCTGTCTAATGATGTGTATTTTTGTTACTGCAGAACCCATCTGGTACTTTTGTGCATCCGTCTGGAGTTGAGAAATCTCTCGAGGAATGTGTAAATACATTGAAAAACTGTCATGGCGACAAAAAGGGTAAACAATATCGTATTTTGGTTGATCAAGTCTTACCTACACAGGTTGATTCGGACTCATGGTTAGTGAGTTTCAAGAAATGGGAGCTTTGTGGTAAGTGTCTTTTGCCTCGGAAGATTTCTTTTATTTTTCTTTCTCATCTCTCGAGTTGATCTTACACGTAGACACAAAAGGTCTGCGTACATTCTACCCTCCCCAGACCCTACTTGTGGGGTTCCACTGGGTATGTTGTTGTTGTTGTTTAGAAAAATAGATGGAGATAGTCTCGTCTTTAAATTTTTGTTACTATCTGTTGTTTCTTGTACTTTGACTATCATATTTTTGTTGTTGTAGTTACTTCTTTGTTACCTTATGTTGTTTCTTTGTTACTACATGTTATTTCATGCACTTGTACTTCGACTGTTTTTCCTTGAACTGAAGTTCTATGGTAATTCTGCATACGCTCTACCCTCCCCAGGCCTCACTTCCCTCGAACAACACTGCAGATGTAGTCGTATTTAACCAAGTGATTATGAAAATGACTTCTTTTCGCGAGAATGATCCAATACTAACGCGATCTACCTCTTCTTTCTCTTTGGCTCTTGTTTCTTACAGGCGAAGAGCGACAATGTTGCATAACTACTGTCTTATTAAGTTCAAAGGTGAAGTTTGTTGAAGGATCATTGCTATTTATTTCCTACAATATCCAAAACCTGTTCTAATTTCCTGTTTTTCGATTCCAAAGATGACCGTTGCAGACGGACTCACTTGGACGCACGTGCATCAGACTTGGCTGCAGGATGCGGAGTCAGGAAGTGACTCCGCAACCTGGATCTTTTAGGTTTGGTTCTGGAAACCCGGCGTTCTTTTTACCATTGTCCCTCTTTACACTTTTTTGTTCTCATTCTTCTTTGATGGCGAATGCTAAATTTTCAAAGTGTGAGTTTTGATTTGATTTGATTTCTGGGATATTTTTGGGACACGTGGTCTCGAGATACGGAATTTGAGTTCCTAATTTTTCATAGTGAAAATCATATATAATCATCTCTATATTCACCTTTTAGATTTATTACATGTGTCAAGAGTCTCTTCAAACTCGAGTTGAATCTTTAATTTGAGGTCTTTCAAGATCACTTAATTGAGTTATTTGATGTCTAGAGTGACATATGAGCGACTTGGGTCGTAGATATTTGAGCGACTTGGATGGGGGATATTAAAATCTTTTAATTTAATCATATATGCATCAAATTACCATTTAAATCTTGTGATTTTAAACGTGATATGCAGAGATGTTATGATTAAAAAGTTATTAAATACATAAAATGATATTATTTTAACAGACTCAAAAGAAAAATAGAACACATAAATTAAAATGTAAGTTTATAATATATGACAATTTTTTTGTTCATCACGTTGTGCATCGAGATAATATAAATTACATCGTAAAGCGTGATAAATTCTTACACTACAACAATCATGTCACCTATCTTTGTTACAATCTCTCCTTATTTTTAGAAAGATAAATCTCATCTCGTAAACATTGAATACAATATTAAATTTTATAATATATTTAGGAACTTAAAAAGAAAACAAAACACATAAATTAAAACGTAGGTACATAATATATATATATATTTTCTTGATTGTCCATCAAAATTCTTACACTACAATCATGTTAGTTATTTTTGTTAGTTCAGAGAATAACCTGTTCTTATTTTCAAAAAGACGAATCTCATCTCATAAACATCAAAAATCGAATAGAATACACATAGATGTATATTAATTTTTATAATATTCTTTAGGAACTTAAAAAGGAAAACAAAATACATAAATTAAAACGTAGGTGTATAATATATATATAATATTTTTTTTCTTCATTGTCCATCGAGACGCTACAAATTACATGGCAGAGCGTGAGAAATTCATGTCACTTATCTTTGTTAGTTCATATTCTTATTTTCAAAAAGACAAATCTCATCTCATAAACATCAAATATCGAACAGAATACACATAGGTGTATATTAATTTTTATAATATTCTTTAGGAACTTAAAAAGAAAACAAAACACATAAATTAAAACGTAGGTGTATAGTATATATACAAAATATTTTTTTCTTCATTGTCCATCGAGACAATACAAATTACATCATAAAGCGTGAAAAATTCATGTCAGTTATGTTTGTTAGTTCAGATTCTTATTTTTTCAAAAAGTCAAATCTCATCTCATAAACATCAAAAATCCAACCGAATACACATAGATGTAATATCCTTTAGGAAGTTAAAAAGAAAAAAAAAACACATAGGTGTATAATATTATTTTTCCTCATCATATTGGTCAGAGAGACAATAGAAATTACATGGCAAGAGTGTGAGAAATTTTACACACTAAAATCATGTCACCCCTTTTTATTCTCTAAAAAACCAAACTCTTGAACAAAATACAATTATTAATTTTTAAAGTATTCCTTATAAACTTTGTCAAGACAATCCTTAGCAATTCCATTTGCCCAAGTTTCAAATTTTTGGAAAGCCAAGTCATTAATGAAATTATCTTTTGTCTCACTAACACAATCATGACAAGTCTCAAAGAATGTAGACATTGCACTAATATCCACATTTGCTTTGTAATAATTTTCTACTTTAACATCTTCTGTTGCCTTCCCCATTGAATCAACAGCATCTTGGTAAACCTCTATGCATGTCTTTAGACAATCCTTAGTGTAAGGGTCTAATGCTGCATTGGTAGCCATTTTTTTCTCAAGAACATTGGTGATGAATTCTTTTGTCTTGGCCATTGTGCCAGCCATTGTTGCTTTGACAAATGATGGGACATTTTCATTTGATGCAACAACACCCTTAGAAGATGGAGAAATTGATTCTTTTAATGTGTAATCAAATGCATTTGTTGTGAGGAAAAAGGATATTAATGAAACAACAAGAAAAGTGTTTTGTGTGAGAGAAGCCATTGTTTTTTGTCCCTTTTTTTTGTTTGTTTGTTTTTGTTTATTTTAGGAGGAGAAAAAACAATGGAAATAATCAATTGAATAAATGATTGATGAGGAAAAAGAAGGGGGGGGTTATATTTATACATTAAAAAATTTGTTTTATCTTGTGTGGTTATGCTTAAAAATAGATTGTTTTTTTAAAATAAAATGGTAATGAGGGTATTTAGCACCTCTCAATTTTGGTTATTGTTAGAAAAATGATCCTTGTTTGGTGCATGTTAGGTCACAAATGAATGGGTTGAAATACAGAGTTAATAAATAAATATTTTTTAATTAAATATGTATATATTTAGGGATTATTTTAATTTGTAACTTTCATTTTATTGGGAATTTAGCATCTCTATAAATCTAAAATTTAAATTTTAAGAGTTTAATTGTTAGTTTTTTTAGTATTGAACATGTTATATATTTAAAAATTATAAGTTTAGACCTATTATTTATTACGATTTAATTGCATAAATAGAAATATTATAAGGGGTAGTTTTAAATTTTTTATTCCCGCTTAACAAAAATTTCTAGGAAAATATATTCGTAATGTTATTCATAATTTAACAAGGGTTGGTGAAACATAAGGAAAACTCACTAGTTATTCCATATGTGAATACTTGACTTCAGTAGCAAAGTCAGAATTTTAATTAAGGAGATTCAAAATTTGAAGAAGTAAACACACGAACTGACGGAGGGGTCTGATATCTATTATATAAATATAAAAATAAACTATTTTAACCTTGTACACATAATATAATTTTTCGAACCCCCTGAGTGTATGTTGGCTCCGCCCCTGCTTGACTTTATACTTAAATACATTTTTTAACTTAGTTTCAATTGACATTTATGTCCTCAAATTTTGAGTGTCCACAAGTATACACTTAAATTTGTATAAAATTTTGAATAACTAGACACAAACATCCTACTTGGTATAATATATATAGAATGCCACGTAGGATACAAACTTTCACATACGACACACGTGCCTACTTGCTCAACTTGTCGGATCTCTTGGGACCGACATTATCTGTATTCTAAGTATTAATTTGTGTTTTAATACCAAAAAAACAAGATTGTTGAGGCATGAAACTCGAATTGTTTTTGATAGCTTAGATAGATAAATAGAAGACATAATACATAAATATACATAATTAGTCCGACATCTGACAAGTAAAAACTCAACCATGCCAGTCGAACACTCCAATTTATAAAATGATTATTTAGACACCTCCAAAATTTATGTGTCACATCAGCCTTGGCTATCCGGTGAGACATAGTGATGACTAGTTAGAGTGCTTAATTGCTAGTTAAGATCAAATTAATACGTCCAGATGTTTATACCCTCAAAGTTGAAATGTTTACTTGTTTGTTATAATCAAATTTGAATATCTATTTATATATTATAAATAGAGTAAAAAATAATGGATAATTTTGAGATATAAAGCTCGCGAAAAGATGTTAATTTTGAAAAAAAGAAAAGATTGTACGTACGCATGCAATGCATGCATGAAAGTACACTTAGCAAAAATGAAAACAATCCATTTCACCACCTACATTTTCCTAATTTTCTTTCCCCCAAATATTTTCCATAATATTTCCCCTAATTTCTCTAAATTCTTGAATTTATTATATTATTTTTTGAATTTTGAGGCTGATTTCTAGACTAAGGTCAATTCTCTGTTTGTTTTCTTGAAAAAGAACCCATTTTTATTTTTTGAATTCTTGAATTTCAGATTCTAAGGAATCTGGAATTTAGGGTTCTTTAATTTAGGGGAAGTATTTAACTTTTGGGGGGCAAAAGATTATAGGGTTTTTTTGGGGGAATTAAAGAGAAAAAAGAAAGGATTTTGATTGGAAGAGATTCCTTTTTCTCTTGAATTTGGGTTCTTGAATAATTTTTTGGGGCAAAAGATTATAGGTTCTTGAAAGAGATTTTTTTTTCTTTTCTTGAATTTAGGGGAAGTATTGAATTTTTGGGGCAAAAGATTATGGGTTCTTGAAAGGGTTTTTTGATTGAAAGATCAAATTTTTTTTCTTGAATTTAGGGGTAGTATTTAACTTTTTGGGGGCAAAAGATTATAGCTTCTTGAAAAGGATGAATTTTTTTCTTGAAAATTAGGGTTCTTGAACTTAGGGGTAGTATTTAACTTTTTTGGGGGGTAAAACATTATAGGTTCTTGAAAGGATTTTTTGGAAACTAAAGAGAAAATGTAAGGATTTGATTGATAGAAGAAGAAGAATCAACCTAGTATAGTCTTGGGGCCTGGGGAGGGTAGAGTGTATGCAGATGTTACCGCCTTGAGGAGGTAGAAAGGATTTGATTAATAGAAGAAGAAGAAGAATCAACCTAGTATAGTCTTGGGGGTCTGGAGAGGGTAGAGTGTATGCAAACGTTATCACTACCCTCAAGGAGGTAGAAAGGATTTGATTGAAAGAAGAGATAATGGGGAATGCATGTATAGGACCCAACTTGGGCAACAATGGGTTCTTGCAATCAGTAACAGCAGCTGTATGGAAAACAAGGCAACAAGAACCTTTACCTCTTCCAAATAAAGGGGATTCTAATTCCCAGAAAACTCAAGAGAATTTATTAACGGGTCCATCGTCGTCGAAAGCAAATGGAAATGACACTAGTAATAGAAATGGTGGTACTCAGAGTACCCCACCCCCACACCTTAAGATTACTAGTGGAGATGATACTACTGAGTATGGTGGTGGTAAGACTCAGAAGAATCCATCAAATGTTAATAATAAGCAAGTGGAGGGAGTGAAACAGAACAAGCCTAGTCATGTTAAGCGACTATCGAGCATAGGTCTTAAAATCGACTCTGTTTTGGGAAGAAAAACTGGAAATTTGAAGGAGATATGTAGTTTAGGGAGGAAGCTTGGACAAGGTGAATTTGGGACGACGTATTTATGTGTGGACAAGGTACTGTTGAATGTTGCATCTGTTACTACTGCTACAGTCCTTTTCTAGAATGATTAGTTGTTTACTTGTATGAGGAATCTAATGCGCCCTCCGTTTTCATTTGTTTGTCTGGTTTGACTTGATTCAGATTTTGAGAAACTAAAGAATAATGTAGAATGTATCAAAATGTCTCAAACATGCCATGTGAAAATTTGAAACTAAAGAGTTGCGACAAGAGGGAAGAGATATTCTTTTTGAATTGGACAAAAAAAGAAAGTAAGATAAACAAATTGATATGGAGGGAGTATTTGATTTACTAGAATAATCAGTTTCATACAACTTGTTTGGATGGTTGTTACCTATTGTGTTGTATCATATTCATTCACACTGCTAATGCATGACATATATAACAGTCGGAAAATGATAGAATCTATTCAAACGTTGTTTTCATCAATTAAATGCAGTACAATATAGTACGATGCATATAAGCGACTGATTTTCATCGATGTATTCAATTTTGTTGTTTGCATCTTTCGTAAAAAAAATCCTAACAGGTACATGGAAAGGAATTGGCGTGTAAGTCTATTGCTAAACGGAAGTTGACTACTGAGGAGGATGTGGAGGATGTAAGAAGGGAGATTCAGATTATGCATCACTTGGCAGGGCACCCTAGTGTGGTACAAATAGTAGGGGCTTATGAGGATGCTGTTGAAGTGCATGTCGTGATGGAGCTTTGTGCGGGTGGGGAGCTTTTTGACAGGATTTTACAGAGAGGACATTACAGTGAGAAGAAGGCAGCTGAACTTGCTAGGGTAATTGTAGGCGTCGTGGAAGCATGTCATTCCATGGGTGTCATGCATAGGGACCTGAAACCTGAGAACTTTCTTTTTATCAATCAGGATGAGGATTCGCCCTTGAAGACGATTGACTTTGGGCTATCAGTTTTTTTCAAGCCAGGTAATCCACTTGCAAACATTGTTCGTTCAAAGTGTTGGCAATCTAGCTTATTAGTTTTTTCATCTATTCGGAACTTCCTAGAAATGTTATGATCTCTTTTATGTAAACAAAGTCACCCGATTGCTAATAATACGTTACTTGAGCAAAACATCATGAACACTTCACTATGCTTTATGAGATAGGTAGGTTAAATGCTTGATGTAGATGAACTCCCTCCCAACAACATGACATATGCTAATTTTGTACAATTTGTTAGTGCTAGTATGCTCCAGTCAAATCTTTACTCTATTAGCAATCGGCGACTTGTTGTATGAGCGGCATACACTTCACTGTGCTTTTTCTCTATTTTTCATGACCTTTCTTTGTCGCTCTCCGTTTTTCCCCGTCAAATATTTGTCCAGTGTTTTTCTAATCTATCCAGTAAAGGGTAAGCAGTCTTTAGATGCCAAGAGTAGTTTCCGAACTGGTTTCAATGTTGTAAATGCCTGTCTGTAGTCTTTAGCTCGTGCAATCTTTTCTGTGGAAAAATTGTAGGCAAGATTTGAAGATTTTGCTCGTCTTCGCGCTGAGTGATCTTCTACTGATATTAAAAGGTTTTAAACACCAAGGTAGAGTAAAGAGCAGCTCATAACCCATAAATCAACTGTTGCTTTCAATTGAGGAAGTTGTGTAGTAATAAGGAACTAAGTTGCTCGGACTCTTTACTTTTGGTGCTGTGTCGTGTCGACGACATGACGTAGGTGTGGGAGATCCATACAGGATTTGGTCAATCTATTTTGGGTTCTTTGACCAAAATCAAGGGACAAATATAACTCTATTTTCAGATATTTGAATTATTTTTTAGCTGAATCGCTGCAACTGTATCCGTACCTTAATCCATACCCCCCAATCTTAAAATTTAACTCATGAAGGATCCAACTTTTAGATCCACTCCACACCCTAGTCCGAGCAGCTTAGAGAAGGAACATGCTATTCTCTTCTTTAGTTGTACTTTTCTGTTTTATCACATTAAGCTTATCTTTTATTAGATAAAGTCTCAAGGATGTTTCTCGAATGCTTGTCGTAGGCCGTTTCTTTTAAATTAATTTTCTGTTGTTGCCTGCTATTTCTTCTGTCTGTTTCATTAGCTGACTTTCTGACACCTGATCAAGAAAAAAAGTTCTGTGCCCCCAGGTGAAATCTTCACTGATGTTGTTGGAAGCCCTTATTATGTTGCCCCAGAAGTGTTGCGGAAGCGTTATGGTCAAGAATGTGATATATGGAGTGCTGGAGTGATCATTTATATTCTATTAAGTGGAGTTCCTCCCTTCTGGGATGGTCAGATCTCGTGAACCTCTTCCTTTAGTAATTTGATCATATAATTCTTGAAGCTAACACGATTATGTCAATCTTCCATGTATCTTGTCGTTATGAATCAGAGACGGAGCAAGGAATATTTGAACAGGTTCTAAAAGGGGAACTTGACTTTGTATCAGAACCTTGGCCATCTATATCAGAAAGTGCGAAAGATCTTGTTAGAAAGATGCTTGTGAGAGATCCGAAAAAGCGGCTGACAGCCCATGAAGTCCTTTGTAAGATTCAATTTTCACTAAATCTGATCCTTTAAGCTCGTGACATTGTCATGTTTCGTTGATGTTTGTAAGATTCAATATTCACTAAATCAGTTATGAACTGGTGCTCTTTAATGCTTTCCTCGATTTATGTTACTGTGTCATTTAATGTACGTACTTATGAAATAAGTATCTAAATACTGGATGCTGTAATGATCTCAGGTCATCCATGGGTACGTGTTGACGGGGTAGCTCCAGATAAACCTCTTGATTCTGCTGTTCTGACTCGTCTCAATCAATTTTCTGCAATGAACAAATTAAAAAAGATAGCAATTAGAGTAAGTTATTCTAATTCTTAAGACCTTTGCACTACGTAGCTCGGACTCTTCAAAAATGTTTCCATACCCATGTTGGATCCTCCCAAAATGCACTACTTTCAGAGTGTTCCGACATGCCCCTGATGGCAGTTTTGAAGAGTCCGAACAGCATATTCTTTGACTATCTAGTAGTAATTCTTCAGTTTGTTCTTCTTGGATGATCTAAATGTAATTATTTGTCAGTATATGACATGCGACGAAATCTTTTCCTATATATTTCTTATTAAATCACGAAATAAGGAATAGCGACGAAATATTCTTCATAAACTTTTGTAAACTAATATACTATCAGTTTCCAAATATATTTATCCCTGACCGGTCCATCTGTTCTTTTTTAGGTTATTGCTGAAAGTCTGTCTGCAGACGAAATCGCAGGACTCAAGGAAATGTTCAAAATGATAGACACTGATAATAGTGGAAATATTACGTTGGAGGAACTGAAGAAGGGTTTGGAAAGAGTAGGTGCCAATCTGAAGGATGCAGAAATAAGTAGCTTAATGCAAGCGGTAAGTAAATAATTTCACTGTTTTGTCTATGAACTTTTATTCCTTATATGAAAAAGATGATGCTATTAAATACTGAAAACATTAGTCTCTTTTAGCCTTATCAACTCTTCTCCGAAAACTTCTGTTGTACGCGACACATTTGTTGATAAGGGGAAGAGTTTAATTGACAAGGTAGAAGAAAGAAGAGACTTTTTCTGCATTTATCGTGAAATGATGCTCATTTTGAAGTTTTCACGGAAACATCCTCTCTATCTCTATGAGGTAGTGGTAAGTTCTACGTACATTTTACCCTCCCTAAACCCCACTTATGGGATTCTACTGGATATGTTGTTGTCGTTATTGTAGTCCGAAGAGAACTCAACGTTCAAATATGTGAACGAGAAAGAAAAGTTGTTGGGTCAATATTAGGAAATTTGAGGTATTGCTAGAGTTAGGAGTCAGACCTAGGTCATAACACGAGTAGAACTTAAGCAGTAGACTCGACGAGTGCCACAACAAAACCTTTGTGTATCTGGGTGCCTAATGAAGTATATATTCCTCCTTAAAGATATATACACGTATCTAATCATATCGTTGAGACATAATCTAATTGATTAAAAATGTGTTCTCTCTAATAGTTTAAGCATTTTGATGAGATGGTCGCACACTTCAACATGGTATCACAGTCGCTAACTCGCTATACTCATTTCCAAACCTCTTTAGCCTTCCGTTTTGGGAGGATATGGACACTTTGGTTTGAGTCTTCTGGTTTGATACGTTTTCAAACAAGCTTCTTTGTGCAATTGCAGGCAGATCTTGATAACAGTGGTACCATTGACTATGGCGAGTTTATAGCGGCAATGCTCCATCTAAATAAAGTTCAGAAGGAGGATCACATGTATGCTGCTTTTTCATATTTCGATCAAGATGGTAGCGGATACATCACAAAGGACGAGCTCCAACAAGCTTGTGAGAAGTTCGGAATGAGCAATATCCCCATCGAAGAACTTATGTGTGAAGTTGATCAAGACAATGTACGTCTCTCTGTCCTCATCCTTTGAATTTCTTCTATCGTCTTTGCAGAATGTGCAACATTAAGCCTAGGAGCTCAAACGATAATGTTATATGCCCTTATCGATGTTTCAGGATGGACGCATTGATTACAATGAATTTGTAGCAATGATGCAAGACAATGGTTTTGGCGAGATGGGGAGCAAAAGAATGTAAGCGTTGGCATTTCAGAGGCGTTAAACCCCCCCAGAAAACTCGATAAATCATACTATGCGTGTACATCGAGCTGCTCGTGTTTATCGTCCCCATAAGTAGATGAACAAGAGAAACTTTCACTGTATATTATCATATACATATATGTAAAGATTAGTCAGGCAATTGAAGAGGGAAAGGCTAAGTTTTCTTGCTTATTAGCATTCCCACTTTGTATCTTTTATTTGTATATCTCTCTACTTTTTTTCACTCTTCTAAGTAGGAACATTGAGGAAATTGCCCAATATGTCAGTTGAACACTTCAACTTTCAAAATGATCTTCTAGACATCCCTGAAATTTATGTCTCGTGTCAACATCGAGTATCCATGAGACATTGTGGAATGAGTTGGAGTGTTTAGTTGTCAGTTGAGATTAAGATGAGGTTTCTAGATGCGTACTCTCAAAGATGAAGTGCTTATTTTGTCTGTTGAGATCAAGGTTGAATGTTGGTTTTGTGTATATGATTCTAGGTTTATGTCGTCCTCGTTCAACACCTCCAATCACCATGGTTTTTCAACCTAGGGAATCTATGCATTTGGAGGTCGATAAAGGAAATGACCAAACTATCTCAAAAGCCATGTCATTTTATTTTGTGCTATTTGAACTTTCTTGCCAATGTGATAATTCTAGTTTTGTCTATTTTTTTGTTACCATACATCTATCTTTATTTCTACAACGCTCCTGCATCTTGTAGATCAATGGTGAAATCATAAATTTTATCAAGTAGGGTCAAAACACACACATCTTTTATCATTACAACTACGAATATTCTTTTTTACTTAAATTTCAAAAAGCACATACGAATATTTTAGTTTTATTACTTATGTTAAATTATTTATTATGGGAACAACACTTACCCTCTTTATGTCAACTCAATAAACACATGACAAACGCCTTTACATAAATCAATTTAAGCATAGTTATGCTAAGACTAAAGTTTATTATTATTCTCGATAAATTAATATTAATTTGATGTAAATACCAAGTACGAAAAATTATTTTCCCCTCTTTTACATGCCTTTTCAATGCCTTTTTTACCTTAATAAAGGGCCCAATGCACATGAAACCTTACCTAACTCACCACCTTTGTTTTTTTCAAGCACAACTACCTCTTAACTTTCCAAAATCACCTTTCATACAAAACTAACAATTCATCGATCTCAGGTTCGAATCTTTTTTTTTGGGGGGGAGGGGGGAGGGGGAATGTCCCATGAGTGTCTAATTAAAAATTTCTCAGAATTTGGTTCGTTAGTAACATTTTCAACAGATTTTTAATCGATTCTCATATTTCTAGTTGTGGCTCCTCCCTTTTTAATGTTGTTATGTGATATGAATCTGAATTAATCAACATTTCAAATAGAGAAAACTCACCTCTCACTTGCAACTTTGTGTAACCTTTTTCTTGATTCTTCCCTCTTGACATAACACATCAAAAATTTCAAGAAGTAACTAATTTTTGTTTATAATTGTTTTTTATACATTTTAATTTTTGGTATTTAAGGCTACTATTTTTGGCCATTTTAATAATTCATGTTTGTAATGTCCATTTCATTGCAGCCAATTAAGCCACTATTTCTTAGGTGATAGTTGTATAGTTTGAAAAATAATTTTCTCTTTCTTTCTTGATTACCTACTTTTATACACACACACAATAGATTGATTATCTATATTTATTATTTAATGATAAAAATGATCCATGAATAATTTCTAAAAAAAATTAGTGAATAAAGTTGGGAGTCAGTGTATATCAGCCCTAGAAGTAGAAAACACTAAATACAAAAACGATTTTAGTAAAAAGCAATTAGAAATTCATAAATTATATAATATAAGTAGCAAAATAAATGACAACATAATATATAATGATAAAACTAATCTTACAATCTTACTATATCACAAGGTAAGACGTCATCCTATCTCTACTAGCCTTCTACCCTAATAGACAACCTCCATTCTTTTCTATCTAAGGTCATGTCCTCGGTGATATTAAGTTGTGTCATATCCTGTCTAACCACCTCCCATAATATTTGTTCGATCCACCTCTACCCTTCCACATAACTCCTAAATTCAACCTCTTGTACCTCCTAACAGGAGCGTCAACACTTTTTCTTTGCACATGCCCAAACCATTATAGTCTCGCTTATCTCATCTATCTGCTATAAAAACCACCCCTTACTTTTCTCGAATGATTTCATTCTTAATCTTATCACCTTTGGTATATCTACACATCTATCTCAACATCCTCATCTCCGTAAATTTGTATCTTGATGTACTTGATATATTAAGTTTAAAATTGGATGTATTTATTCAAGGATATTCCCAATGTGAATAAACTATAGTTTTTCTAAGTTAGACACCTGCAATTTTCTCACTCTTGAGAATTCCTAATTTGTTGGAACTATATTGAATATCATATGATTTTTAGTCAAACATTAATATTATCAAAGAAAATGATAGGCATTAAATTCTAGGACATCAAATTTGAAACTCAATTGTAATAATTAATATAATTTTCAACACTCTTTAGTACGATATTAGACATATGTCAAAATAGTCAAATGTTATAATGAAAAATGGTAAGTATTTTTTATATTTTTAAATTAGAGAATAATTGTTAAGAACAATAATTATTTCACAAAATAAGCAATTTTGATCTCGAACAACTTTGATATTTTGGTTGATTTTTTCATTCTTAATTTTCGAGTATTTAAAACTTGTACGTAGAAAAAGACTTGCAAAATGTATTTATGAATTTTAACTTTTTTTAATCTACGAGTAATTTTTGTTTCTAGTTATGAATTTTAGTATTTTTCTAAGTAATAATTTTATGATGATTGAAAGCTCTTTATTTTTATTTGATTGATTAATTTGAATCATTGACCAATCAGATTGAAATATTGCAAAATTATATCTGATTGGATGAAACATGTCATTTATACATATGGCGTGATTTTATGATTCCTTAATTTGATATGACATATCATATTATCTAACGTATGTAATCCTATTGACTTTTTAATTTGACTTAGCGTATCGCATTACTTTACACATAGCACTAGACTAGATGTTAAGAATAAGATAATAGAGTTTAGAGTTTGAAGATCAAATCGATGAACTAATTGAAAAAAATTGAACCATTAGTTATATTCATATTTCAAACAGTTAATAATTTATTTATTTATTAATTCAATTAATTCTAATTATTCAGATTTAATATAATCTATTTATTTAATATATTTATTTATAATTTTAAATTCTGAATCTGAATTATGCAAATGGAGTTTTGACAAATATACAATACAATATAATAATACATAAAATAGCACTAAGAATATCCTCTGAGATTTTCCACTTGAATAATAATAACATAAAAGATAATATTTAATATGCGACCAACTTTAGTTCAAAGATATTATATTGTATCAAAGATATTATATAATATAATTTTACTTTAACAAAATTTACTACCTTTTCTATCTAAGTACAAAAAAAAAAAATTCTTACATATTCAATATTTTTGACTTACCTAGAAAAATGCTTCTTCCTTTTTTTTTTCCCTCTCAATTGGTATTTTTTATTTTAATTTATGTGATATTATTTTTTTAATAAATTTTAAAAATTATATATTTTAATATTTAATAACAATTTAATTTAATTTTTTTA
>JAOTQR010000001.1:1396637-1412694 GCA_025774065.1 Solanum ossicruentum | reverse complement strand
CGCCCCCCCCCCCACACACAAAATTATATGAAGGGAAAAAATGGACAATGATTAACATCAAACAACAAGGTGTTTTCTTGTGGCTTCTTGAAAATGGCCTATTTACCCTTCTACAATAAGTTTCTAAAGTTTTACTAGTGTGTGTATGTATGTATGTACATATTATATACACATATGTGTGTGTGTTGGAATTTGTATATTTTGTGGTAATTACGTTGAGTGGGTCCCTAGAAAATAACCTCTCTATTTCTATGAGATAGTGGTAAGGTATGCGTACATTTTACCGTTCTCAGACTCTACTTATAAAATTTTACTGGATATGTTGTTGTGATAATGGTAATTACGTTGAGTATTGTCCAATAAATTATTTATTAATGTGTGTGTGTGTATAAATGAGAAACTTGCATTTCAATATATTCTTTATAAGAAGAATCATAATAATGGAAAGGCATGCATCATGCACGAGAGATAAACAAGAAAAAAAGGACCTTTTTTGGTTTTTACTTCATATTCAATGTTCCAATTAATCCACATTTACATTATTTAAAATTAAAGACGGTCGATTCTAAATTTAAATTTTATAAATTTAATTTTTTAAAATTTTAATTTTGATTTTTTTTGAATTATAAAAACTATGAATTCAAACTTATTGTTTATTAAGATTATAGTAAATTCATATGCGTAAATTTCTGCTCTACATAAAAAAATATATGATTCGACTGAATTTAGTGTTTGAATATTGTATTTGTTATGCTAAAACCCTATGGTGATCGATGAAATGTAAAATATTTTATTTTTTTATTTTCAAGACTTAAATTCAATTATCTATAATTAAAAAAAATTATATTCATCTCATTCCAGCTCTATATAACAAAAATAATTTGCAAAATCTACATAATAATATTCATAATTGAAAACACCCCACCCCATGCATTATTTTTTAAAAATTATGAGTTCATACTTATTGTTCACTACAATTACAATGATTCTTAGATGTAAGTTTATGCTCTGCATAAAAAAATATATGATTAACTCATTATTTGAATAATTGTTCACTACAATTACAATAAATTCTTAGATGTAAATTTATGCTATGCATAAAATTTACATGATTCAATTGAACTCAATATCTAAATATTGCATTGACTGAACTCATCAGTATCTGAATATTGCATCCACCCATACTAAAGCCCTATGAAAACTAAAACATTCACATATTCTTTTTATTTTCAAGACTTGAATTCAATTATCTATAATATAATTAAAGAAATCATATTCATCTCGCTCTAACTTTACAGCAACAACAATATTACCCCAATGCCTCAAAGGCTCCTGCCCATTGCGGGGTAAGGAGGGGTCGGATGTACGCAGTCTGGCCCTTATGTTTAAAAACATAGCGCGACTGTTTTCGGATGACCCATGATGAGTGTTGAAAATTGAATTGACTAACTGCTACTTCACAATTGAAAGAAGCGCAGACAGTTTAAAGAGTCATTTTGCTTATTCCATCATACTCCAAAGCCAAAAAATAGTGAATCTTTGGGTCCATCCGAGATTGATGGAAACATCTCGCTCTAACTTTAAATAACAAAAATAATTTTCAAAGTCTAAATAATAATATTCATAATTGAAAACACCCCACCCCTATCCCCTACCCCCACCCCATTCAAAATAACTCCAAAAGAACTCTTTTGCCCTTGAAGCAAGGTAATATGAGAATGGGACATTATGCCTTTGGGTTATGTATTGAAAATAACTTTCAATTTTTATTTTGTTTCTTTTTTTTTCCTCTTTGTCTTCTTATACCGTTTGATTAAAAAGGCGGCATTGTACCTACCCTAATAAGGTTAAATTTCATTAATGCAAAAATAAATAAAATGACACAAATATAAATTTAAGAAAAATATTTAATAATTAATTATTTATTTTCTATATTAATAAATTATAATAAATATATAAATTAAACCCTATGAGATGAATTCCATTCTTTAGTTCTTTCTCTCATAAATCATATCTGCAAATTTTTATCAGTCGTGATAGCCTCAAAAAAGAGGAACAACAAACATAACATTTATAATGTATATTCTTTTTAATTTAATTAATGTGATAGTATTTGATTGTACAAAGAAAAGAATTTCAAAATTTATACAGTCTAAAATGAGTTAATTAGTGATTTTCTGATACTATAAATTGTATATTTTTTATCCCAATTTACATGATACTTTTTTTTTTTAAAAAAGAAACATCATCTTTCAAACTATAATACGTTAACTTTAGTTTTCTATTTTACCCTTAATTAATTGTACAAATTATAGTCATATAAATTTCTATAATTTATATTAAATTATAAATTTTAAAACTCTTTATTTCTCTATTAAATATTGTGTCTAGTCAAATATGAATTGAGAGAGATGAAGTGTAATAATGGGTAAAAATAAGAAGTCTAAAGTTAATTTATTTTTTAAATAAGAAAATATGACTTTATTTTGAATTTTAATAGGCTAATTATTAAAAGACAAATATATGTGACCTTGGATAAGGACATTTTTGATATGAAAAATCTTATCATGTTAGAAGTGAAAAATAAGAAGAAACATGTTTAATATGAATGACATAAATAGCTAAGCAAGTGGTGTACCAAATTCATGTACATAATTTGTACTCAATATGTACTAAAAAATTTAAAAAAATTTAATATTAAATTAAAGAAATTTTGATAATAATAAACAATATATTTAATTTAATTTGATAAATAACATTTGCAAAGAATAGAATATACATAAATTTTTATCTTTATCTTTATAAAATGATAAAATTATTTTTGAAGAACCCTTCGTTCGAGAAATTTTTTTGATAATGTATAGTTATTTAAAAAAAAAAAGCAAAAAAGGTAAAATTTAAAAGAAAAAAAAAGACAAAAAAGATAACACCATTAACTAATGACATTGTTAGGACAAACAAGTACCTAATTATCACCAAAGTTTTTGAGTGGTAACACTTCAATCATTAATTAATTTGAATTAATCAAATTTCAAATCAACGTAAAATCAAAAAAAAATTTAGATAGTAAGAGTTTAAGTAATATATATTATTATTGTAAAAATGTTTGACATTGTTATTAGCTCATTCGAATGATGTTTATATGAATATTTATTTTTAAAAAATATAGGATTTCTAATTTTGAAAATAAAAAGCATTACCTATTATAAAAAATAAAAATAATACTATATAAATTTCTTAAAAGCAATACTATTAATATTCCAACAAGAATGGGACAAGAAATCTTAAGACACGTGTACGACAGGGATGATTTGGACTAGACAAATTAAAACTTGATTGTTGTTGTTCATGTTTATGAAATAATAAATAATAAAAATATTTATCATATTCTTTTGCATTAATGACAAGTGTTTTTCCACCGTTGGTGTAAATGTTACAAAAACATTTATTTATTTATTTTGGGATGGAGGCTAAGCCATCTTGGAGCTGTTTTTCGTTGCGGGACTTAATCCAATACCTTACGGCATGAGCTGACGACAATCATGTATCACCTGCGTCCGCATTTATATACGTATAATAGATGTTAAACTCTGTTTTATTCGTTCGTGCATTTATTTCTTCGTATTTGGAACCTTGACTTTGACATATTGAGTGAAAGGTGGGGTAGTGATTTGTGTAATGAACAAGGGTAGTTATGTAATTTACATGTTCACTCTCTTTATTTTTCTAGCTATAAAAAGAAAAATTAGATTGAACTTTAGGGCAAGTGATAAATTATTTATAAAGAGTTCATAGAAGTGAATAAACATTTGAGTATTCTCTCCACAATCTTCTTTCTTTATTATTAGTATTATTTGTGCAAAGGTATGATAATTGCAATTTTAATTTCTTCTTTTTTCTTTTTGTTGCACCCCCACCCCTCTATTACCATTTAATTTATGAAAATTTTGCAACAAAATTTTCATAAATAAGTTAGTTCATCATGATATATATATATATATATGTCTTTCGACAAAGGGTGTAACAATGAATCTTTTCTGTAAAATTTTGTATATAGATTTCATAATATAGTCGCAAAATTTTCATAAATAAATTTGCTCATTATGATATATATATATATATATATATATATATATGTATGTATGTATCATACATAAGTCTTTTTATAAATGATATACGAACGAATCTTTTCTGTAAAATTTTGTGCAAAAATTTGATAGTATAATCGTCGAATTTTCATAAATAGCATATAGTTTTGAAGATAGAATTATTGATAAGGTAACATGGCCTTTTTCTTCCTTTCTAGAATTGATTCTTATTTTTCTTCTTCACCCCCCAACCCTCCCCCCTCCTTTCTTGTTTTTTAAAATTTTTAAAATTTTTAAGAAGAAAAAAATGTATATTTTGTATATAATATATACTAAAATGCTAGTTATATACATGTAGATATGCATGGTTTTCACTTAATAAATTGGCTTATAATTTATCCTTTCAAATTTTCAATAAATTGGCTTATTATTATTATTGTTATTGCATGCACATATAATTGACATAACCAATTTTTAATTAAAAGGAAAAACAATGATGGATAAGCCAAGCACCACAAGTTTACTACGTACAAAATCGGATCAATTGGTGGAAGCGATTTCAGCAGCAATGGGAGGAGGAACAAAGTCATCGCCAATGAACGGCGAGGAGTCGGGAGGAGGTGGAGGGGGGTCAGATATGTTGTCAAGAAAGTCGAGCAGGCGATTAACGAGTCCATCATCGGGACGGAGCGTAGGGAGAAATAACACTCACATTAGGAAGTCAAGGAGTGCTCAATTGAAGTTTGACCTAGATGAAGTCACTAGTGGTGCGGCTTTGAGCCGCGCATCCAGTGCCAGCTTGGGATTATCATTTTCTTTTACGGGTTTCGCTGTACCATCAGATGATATAGGGGATATGAAGCCCTATAGTGATGATGATATTCGTAAGTACTTAATTATTCAACTCCTAAATTATATTATAATATAATATATTTTATTTTTCCAAAAAGAAAGTTGAAAATTTTGCTAACATTTCTTTAATTTGTGCACCACAAAAAGTTCAATTATTTTAAAAGACATACATACCCTTCTTATCAATGAGATTTCTGGTTTGAAAAGTTCCTAACCCTACATGTATAAGGGTATTTGTGTCAATTCACAAATATCTAGCCAACCACATTTACACACTTTTCTTTCTTTTGCTTTTCCTTCATATTGAGGGCATCTATGGATAAAGAAAGCCATCACTATACCAAATAAAGAAAGTTATAATAGCAATTAGGAAATAAATAAAAAAATTAATACTATTTGAAGGAATAAAAATAGACAAATTAATGATTGGTTAAAGAAATATAAAAGACAGTGAAAAGTAGTTTAAACTTTAACACAAAGATTGTGACAGAGTCGCTTGTTTTTAATCGAAATTATCAGGTTCAAATTCTAATATAGAGCTGCCTTTGGTAAAACCCCTTTACGTATACCTTAGAATAGGACTTTCTTTCTAGCTCAAATTAAACTTAGTTAGCTTGAATCTGAGTCTTAAGTATTAATTAAATTTGTCTTTGATACGAGTATTTTATCATTAGAGTGAGGTTTGTTTATGAACACTTTCTTACTTGAGCCCTAAATACCAAAAATATTTTATCCTCAAAACAAGATTTTCGATACATATTCAAATTAGTCGAGCTCGAAAATGAACATTGGTTTTGAAAAAGCCATGACTCTACCTATAACCTATTTCATGTGCATGGGTCAATATTAAACACTTCCACACTTGTCTTTTTTCTTTAAAGGTCCCTAAAGTGAGAAACTGGTGAAAAGTGGACCCCTTACTTTTTTATGGTAGTCATATGAAGGTCCTTTAGTGAAAAGTTTCTTTCATTGCTTTCTTTTGTAAATTAAAACCTTATCAATAAATTTTATTTTAAAATATAAAATAATGGTGCATAACAACAATACTAATCTCTTGCTTAGATCAAATTGGTTCATTATTTTTAAAATCGATTTCTCAAACAACAATAATAAGAGGATGATAAAATATACGCAGACCTTATCACTTCTTTATAGAGATAGAGAAACTATTTCTGAAAGACCCTCATCTCAAAACATAATTTTCAAAAATAGTTAAAATTTTTGCTAGTAACAACAACATTACCCCAATGCCTCAAAGGCTCCCGTCTATTGCGGGGTAAGAGAGGGTCGAATGTACGCAGCTTGACTCATATGTTTAAAAACATAGCGCGAGAAAAATTTTTGCTAGTAAAACTTTAAAATTTTTCATGTTCAAATACTTTTTTTTTTCAATTTAATTTCAAATATTTTTTTTTCCAAAGTATCAACCACTTACTAATAATGGAATGAGTTTGGCCTACAAAGTTTGTCATCCTCCACAATTATTAATATCCACTTGTTCAAATAGTGTTTGTTGCCAATTTTGTTGGTTCAAATACATTAAGTGGACCTTTTATTATAGGTTTATTTCAAGGCTTATCATGGTGCCCACTTATAGAGTTTAGTGGGGTATATCATATATAGCAATTATTAAAGCAAAAAATTCATAAAAATAATGTGTTTTTACTATTTAATATTATCATACTATTAATTTGTGCGAAGTATCTCATTCTGCCTTTGATATTCATATTAAAACTCGACTAATTACATATAGATTCATATCAAAAAGTCGTACATTTATTATAGTATCTTAAAGATCACAAATATCAATAACCATCTTTTCCTTTTATTATTCCATGTTGAGTCAAACTATGTAACATTAAGTACCGTACAATAAGTCATCGTACTTTGAAGTTTATGATCATAAACTATATGTCGGGGTAAATCTGTGACATAATATGTGAGTTCACATGAACTCAGTAATTTTTGTTGTCTACTGAGAAATCCAAAAAATGTGTAAATATTTGATTATAAATCGAGTTATTATTATATTAACTTATTATCATTGCAGGAACGCGATAATCTTCAAATCCTGCATTCGCCTCTGACTGTATATGTACTTATTGCAGCTGAAGATCTTGAAGCTGGCACAAGAAAGATGAAGATTCAAGCTGAACCTACTTTACCAATATACCTCAAGGTGTGAACCTAATCTCAAAAAATAATTAAAAAAAACTCAATATTAATAAATAAAAAATCTTGAATCTTTTGTTTAGGGCTGTATAGACAGAAGGGTGATCAGTTGAATGCTCCTCGAAAAATTATAGTAATATGTATATATAGAAAAATGGAATTAGTTATTAATTTTGTCGCTAATCTGCCGCTAAATCACTCAAAGCTATTTTTGGTTTAAGGCTATATAGACGAAAGGATGGTCAGTTGAATGCGGAAAAAATGATAGTAATGTGCATGTATATATAAAAAAGGAAGTAGTTATTAATTTTGTCACTAATCTGTCGCTAAATCACTCATAGCTAGTATAACTTTTTGATATATAACTAGTCGCTAATCCTATTTAGTGACGAGTTTTGTTGTTTAGCTACAGAATTTGTCTATCAGTCGATAATATTTGTTTTCTTAGTAAGGATATATATTATTTAATATGAAAATCCTTAACGAAATTTCTGACTTCGCCTGTTGCACATATGGATTGATTGGGTACTACTATGTATTTGGACAGGCAAACGAGGGAGGTTAATGTTATGAAGGAATCCTTTTGAACATTTGGCAAATTATTTATGATATATCAGGTTCAGTCTTGTACAGTATCTCATTTTCATGTGGTATTTTTGTACAAGACTTTCCCGTCCCCTTAATAAAACTGTCAGAAACAGATCTGAATTATCATTTTTTCGCAAGTTTCACACCTTAACTGTCAGTTTGTTCTATTTTTCTACCTGAACTAGCACCATATCTATGCATTAAATCACACATCAACTATCGGTTGTTTCCTTTTCCTACTTGAACGATAGTGATATTTCAAGTAGGAAAAGGGAAAGAAGAACGATAGTCGAGTGTGTGTTAATATAAAGATGGTGGTAAGTCGGATAGGTAAAGGGAACAACTGATAGTTTAAGGCGTGAAACTCGTGAAAAACTTTTTAACAAACAACAACATAGGAAAAAAGTGCTACATAGCATAAAATGTAGTATGGTATGTAGCTGTTTGAAAATCCTGGATCCGCCATTGTTCAGAGGCTACGCGAGGGCGTAAGCTTTGGTATAGGAGTTGTTTTTTTTTTTGGCAAGTTACATTTTTCGTTAATTCGTTTTGATAAAAATTGTGCAGTTTACTGAGGTATGTTACAAGGTGGTTATCAAAGGAGTAACATCAACAAGAGAGAAGGAAATTTTGACAGGAATCAGTGGCTCTGTTGATCCAGGGGAAGTTTTGGCCATGATGGGACCTTCCGGTAGCGGGAAGACGACGTTGCTCAGCCTGCTTGGAGGAAGGGTGAAAGAGCCAACAGGAGGTTCAATCACTTACAATGAACAACCATATTCAAAGCATTTAAAGAGCAGGTGATTTGATAACATTCATTAGTTTAAACGGTTGCTATGTTGCTTTGACTCTTTAAAAATGTCGACTGGTATGATGTTGGATCCTCTGGAATTAATGCATTTTGGAGGATCCAACATAGGCGCGACAACGTTTTTTGGAGAGTCTGAGCAACATAGTGAATACTCACCAAGTGATTATGTTGCTTGAACTCTTCAAAAATATCGACTGGTGTCTGTTGGATCCTCCGCAATTAGCGTAGTTTTTGAGGATCCAACACAGGCGCGAGACCCTTTTTTGGAGAGTCTGAGCAACTTAGCCAATGTTCACCAAGTGGTTATGTTGCTCGAACTCTTGTCAGACGATTGCCTGTTGGATTTTCCAGAAGTGGAGCATTTTTGGAGAATCCAACATAAGCGCGAAAACATTTTTTTGGAGAGTTTGAGCAATATAGCCAACATTCACCAAGCGTATTGGATCCTCTTGGCATAATAGTGCATTTTTGAAGGATCCAATAGATTTTCTTTCACTACAATCTAACATATGGATGTGAAAACTTTGTCAGGATAGGATTTGTGACTCAAGACGACATACTATTTCCTCACTTGACAGTGAGAGAAACACTAATGTATGCAGCACGCCTACGACTGCCAAAGAACTTGACAAGGGAGGAGAAGCAAAAACGAGCCATCGATGTGATATACGAGCTAGGACTAGAGAGGTAAGTTCATTGTTTCTCTACTTGACATTTTATGAAATAAACTTTCTGTGACTAGAGCCGGAGCCATAATTTTAAGTTTATGAGTTCCGCATTCTAAAACAAAACAGCAACTTACTGTTTCTACAGATGTCAAGATACAATGATTGGTGGCTCCTTCGTTCGTGGAGTATCAGGAGGAGAAAGAAAGCGCGTTTGTATTGGAAATGAGATCATAATCAACCCCTCCATATTGTTCCTCGATGAACCTACATCGGGTTTGGATTCAACAACAGCTTTAAGGACAGTTGAGATATTACACAGTATCGCGGAGGTAAAATTTTCTCTCTTTGTTTATCCAAGATTTCGTCATAGCACGAGTCATATGACTTAACAAATGTTGTGATTATAGGCTGGGAAGACAGTGATCACGACGATCCATCAACCGTCTAGTCGACTTTTCCACAAGTTTGATAAGTTGATTCTACTTGGAAAAGGAAGTTTGCTTTATTTTGGAAAGGCATCTGAGGCAATGGACTATTTTTCAAGTATAGGATGTTCACCTCTGATATCAATGAATCCAGCAGAATTCCTGCTGGATCTCGCAAACGGAAACTTAAACGATGTTTCCGTTCCATCAGAGTTGGAGGACAAAGTACAGATTGGGAATTCAGAAAATGAAACAAGGAATGGAAAGCCATCACCAGCAATTGTGCAAGAGGTGAATAGATACTAATCCCTCCGTTTTAATCTGTTTGTCTTACTTTTAGCTTTAGTCCATTTTAAAAAGACTGTGTCTTTCCTATTTTCAGCAATTCGTTAGTTCTGATATCGCACATGACATGTTTAAGATCACAAGATTAAAACACATTTTGGCACGTTCTACATATCTTTAATTTTAAGACCATAAGATTCAAAAGTTTTTATTTTTGAAATTTTCTTAAACTCCGTGTCAAGCTATGTTACTTAGGCTCTTCCGACATGTTAAGGGATGTGTCGGATTCTTCAAAAGTAATGTATTTTTGGCAAATTCGATACGGGTGCGGCATCGAAAGTGAAGAGTCTATGTAACTTAGACGTCAAGTCAAAACCAGATAGACAAATCGAATCGGAGAGAGTAACATTTGTTATACATAACCAAAGGAGGAAAAAATTGTTGACCGGTGCATGTCGGATTCTCCAAAAATAGTTATTTTTGCAGGATCCGATGCGGGTGCGGCAACATTTTTGGAGAGTCCAAGCAACTTTGCAAGCAATCACTTAGCATGACTCTAATGTTTTTTGTATCTGTTCCTTTTAACTTTTCGGGTTTTGCAGCCTTATGTTGCTTAGACTCTTCAAAAATGTCGATGGGGGTATTAGATCCTTCAAAAGTAGTGTATTTTTGGAGGATCTGATACGGGTGAGGCAACATTCTAAAAAAGCCTTATGTTGCTCCAACTCTTCAAAAAATGCCAACTATTCCGTGCCAGATCCTCCAAAAATATTCGACACAGGTGCAACAACATTTTTGGAGAGTCGTTTACATAATTCAAGACAAACCAGTACATCACCTCAGTGTCAAAACAATATATCAGCAACAAATCTGCTTCAATCCTAAACAACTTATGGTCGACTATATGAATCCTAATGACATTTTCTCTTCGATTTTCTTCCTAAACAGTATCTAGTGGAAGCATACGAGACGCGAGTATCTGAGAATGAAAAAAAGAAACTTATGGCTCCAATGATGATTGATGAGGATTTGAAATCTAAAGTTGTTACCTCAAAAAGAGAATGGGGAGCAAGCTGGTGTGAACAATACTCCATACTGTTCTGGAGAGGACTAAAAGAACGACGCCACGATTATTTTAGCTGGTTGAGAATCACTCAAGTTGTTGCAACTGCTGTGATATTAGGCATGCTCTGGTGGCAATCTGGTGGTGATAGTCCTAAACAAATGCAAGAACAGGTATTTCACATATATAAACAATATAATTTTCCGACGAAGGATGTTCAACTAACCATCCTTCAGCATACATGGCTAAATGAAACAAAGATAGTAGCTCAATTGTGATAAAAATATGTTAAGACAACTTAAAATCTTACATTTAAGACTACGCAAGTCTATGTTGCTCAGACTCTTCAAAAATTGTCAATGGGTGCTTGTCAGATCCTCCAATAATAGTGTATTTTTGAAGGATCCAACAGGGTGCGGCAACATTTTTGGAGAGTCCGAGCAACTTAGATGTAGGTTGTATCTTTCGTCCAATGCCTGTTTGAAACGGAGTTTAAAAAAGTAAACAAAACTTTTGCATCGTATGGTTTTAAACTAATGATCCGGAGAATATACCAAAATTGTCTTTAATCTTATGGTCTTAAACATGGAAAGTTAGAATTAAATAGTTGCCCAAAAACAGAAAGAGGCGTTCTGTTTTAGAACGGACTAAAACGGAAAGTAAAACGGAGTGAGTAGTTGCCAACAATCTAATTTTGAATAAAAAACAGAAGTTCTAAACACTTCAGTCTTGATTCTAAAGAAGTTTAACTGAAGCGTTTACGAGACGTCTATAATGACGCACTAGTGCAACCAATTCTCATAACTGTGGAACTTCATTGCAGTCGGGGCTGCTGTTCTTCATCGCGGTGTTCTGGGGATTTTTTCCAGTTTTCACAGCAATTTTCACATTTCCGCAAGAAAGGGCAATGCTGAAGAAGGAAAGATCAGCTGATATGTACAGATTAAGCGCGTATTTTTTGGCGCGAACCACCAGTGACATTCCCTTGGATCTTATACTGCCAGTACTCTTTATCTTAGTAGTATATTTCATGGCAGGCTTGAAACATGACGTTTGCGCCTTTTTCCTAACCGTCCTCACGACTTTCCTCTGCATCGTAGCAGCTCAGGTATTCCATTTTTCCCAATTCGTTCAACTCCCCTGCATTGGTAATTTGAATAGTAATTCATCGTTCCCAGGGATTAGGACTAGCAATAGGAGCTACACTAATGGATTTAAAGAAGGCAACAACTCTGGCATCTGTCACAGTAATGACATTCATGTTAGCTGGTGGATATTTCGTAAAGGTAACAATGCAATATCCGAATTTACACATATTATTAGCCTGAGGGTCTGTCATAAACAGTCTTTCTATCTCCACGATGTTGATGCTTTGATAAAAGTATTACATGCACATTCACGGTCATATGGATAGATATGTTTACCTTGATTTCTGCTGGTCCTCACATGATTCTGAATCCTGCAGGAAGTACCTGTATTCATATCATGGTTAAGGTACTTATCGTATAACTATCAAACGTACAAACTCCTACTAAAAGTTCAGTACAAGGAGAAAAATGACTGGGTGGACGGGATCAAAGTAGGCAATGGTGTAAAGGAAGTAAGTACATTACTAGCTATGGTGTTTGGGTACCGGCTACTTGCGTACATATCATTACGGAGGATGAAGCTTCACTCAGGGGCTTAGATCATCCATGATTCAGTGAACTAGTACTACTCATTCAGCTGATAAAAGTTGCAGCTAGCACAAGGAAAAAGAATATTTCATTGTAATGTATTTTAGAAACTTACAAGTAGAAAAATGAAGTGTATGTAAAATGTTCAACATAGATGTTGAAATGGAGATTTCTTTCATGAGAATTTTTGGTTTCAAGTGTAGCTTTTTTCATGTTTGTTAGAGTGGATTAAAGACCGATATCGGTCGAGAAATGAATTGAGTGGTCAATCCTTCCCTCATGAATTAGCTTTTGATGTTGAGTTAAACACAAGTATCATATTTTTATTTAAATAATAAACATTGAAAAATGACATCAAAAAGTGTACTTCCATGATAACCAGGGATGACAATGCCCACTACCTAGATAGAGAAATTATTTCCAAGAAACCCTCATTTACCCACAAGACCTTGAGGCCAATTCTTGTGACATAAAAATAATATAACCAAAAACACTGAATCTTGCATCAGTGTTCTGCTCAAACAATGACTAATTTCAGATGCAGATGAAAAGCTATAAAGTTACAAGAAAATAAGCTAATGCATAAAGTTACAACGATTGAACGGGCTAGTGTATAACAAAACCTAACTAGAAACCACATAATGTTATAGGCTTCTTCAGGTACTCTGAACAAGTTGATATGAGTGGATATCTTTACTCGTCCATCACATTTTTTCTTCCTCCGAATACCTTCACTATCTTTGTTACAACAACGGAAAGAATCAACGTGATTGAGCCATAATGTATGATCTGCTATGGAGTCTATGAGACTGCTCAATTCATTTTCAGGATCAGCTGTTGAAACCCTCTCCTTGTAAAACTGCAGAAAATGTATGATCCGCTAAAGTCACTTTCTTGTAGATATAGCTCTGGGGTCGTGCGGAAGCATGAAACTTTACTATATACACGAAAGAACAGACCATGGTGATTACAGAAATGGTTGCAGGATCCCTGTTAGTAATAACTTCGATGACCTAGCAGTTATGCCACTTCAAAGAACAGAATCTCACAGCTCCCTATTTTTATGATCCGGTCAACCTTTCTAGTTTATTAATGCAGCCATCTGGTGACAATCCATGGCCCCACTCTGCGTTTATGCACAGTTACGTTTTTTTATGAGCCTAAGCTGAATCTGATACCTTTACCAGGGCAAAAACTGGCCCCACCATTGTCAGATCTTGGCAAGCAGCAGACGGACTGAGTATTTGGTCTTCCAAAAGTGATTTTAAGAGTCTGGAGGTGGATCAACTGGAAGCTTTAAGCTTGCCTTCTGGTGGTCCACATTACCAACTATTAAAAATGACTGGCATCTACAACCTCACCGACGCTTAGATCTCCTGCGTTTGCCAAGAAGCTTCAGCATGTTATCGGTGACATCAGGAGGAGATTTATCATCTTCATCGTGATTCTTTTCAGATGTTTGAGTTAACCATGCTAGCGCCTCTATTGCAGCATCCTTTTCTGCAAGTGCTTTGTTTTTCTTTGGTTTACCTACAAATTGCATCCCCTTGAACTCTACAAGTGCCCTAAATTCATTTGTTTTTAGATGCTTTGTTTTGTATTTGGGAGGGGAGTGACCAGCCCTCATAAGTAGGGTTTGCAACAAACTCTTTGGGTTTGTCCCATCCCTTGTAAATCTATCAGTGTCATTGGAATCTTTAGGCTTCTTGTTTTCACGACCAAACACAAACCTTCCCTCAGACTGATCTCCTGAAACCAGCTCCTGAACAGCAAGCACAAGGTATTTCCCTTCCTTGTGGATGTCTACCTCAGGATCTTGAAGCTGCATAATACGAGAACCAGTGTAACTCTTTCTATTTTTCGGTAAATCATCCAAAACCCAGTGAATTAACAAATAAATTGGAAATCATTTGAAGATGAAACTTAATGTATAAACTTTTAGTTTCTTATTTGTTTGCTCATTAGAGTTCCACTATCTTAAAGTTAAAGTTAGTTTACTTAAATATCACGCTTAAAAGTAGTTTAGTGCGCTTGTCGGCTTGCTGTTTAGTTAGCAGAAACAGAATAGTTCATAGCTAGGGGTAGCATGTACTTGAGAAGGAAACAACATCCTGGAAAATTCACCTTCTTTTGCAAAAGCATATCAAGCTCCTCTCTGAGCTTTATGTAGCAATCTGCCAGGTTAGGATCCATGAAGAACTCTATGTATCCACCCAACATCTTTAAATGCCCAGGCTGAAGAAAAATAATCACAAGATTTAGGAACCCACAGCCGTTAACAGCTAAAAGGATATGAATCTGTAAGCATCTAGGCAGAGAAAAGTTACCGTATCTCCACAAGCTAGAGTACTACCAAATAGGATCACAATTGAATCAGATACTCCAGTAGAATCCCGTATGAAGACTGTATTGACCTTAATTTTTTCACTGAACACCAGCCAAGGATATGGAATCGTTTGATAACGAGCATTGACTGAATTCTGAAGAAAAAATTGAGATGTTCAAACGTTTTCAGCAATATTACAAACATAGCAATTGAAAATATACATTTGTAAGTGACACAACAGTTCAACTGCTGAGGTGCAATTCAGCCTCCTAACTGGAAAGGGATAGTCCACAGAAATTTGTGTAGTGAAAATATCAAGTTACGGCAATGAACTTGCGTAATTAAATGGCATCTTTTCTGCTTACAGAAATTGAAAGATTGAATACAAGAATAGTGTAGATTGGCACATAGAACAAACTCAAATTTAAGCTAAGACACTTTTACTAGTGTTCATTCCTTCCTGGAACTTTTTGATTTGTTTCATCAATTCCTAAACAGAAATTGGTTTACAACCTGTTAGACATGAAATGGGCTTATGCAGCTGATCATTAAAATTGTCATATCTAAGGTGATTAGAAGCATGTTGTTAATTTAATAGGAGACTGACTTATATAATGATAACTAAGTTCTGCATTGGCCTGAGAAACTTGCTCTGACTTCCTGTTCTGGAGAACTCCGCAAAGCAAGTGCTGTCTGCAAGATTCTGATGCAAGGAATGCAGTTCCCACCACTGAAAATCTAACAGAAGGAGAAAGACCTTTCTACTTTGGAAGGTTTGTTCTGAGAAAAACGGGAAGATAGAGAACATATTTGGTTGCTCAATACATTTGATCCCTTTCCGAGCCTTCCTCGAAGGTCAATGATAGTGGGTCTCTCCTGTCACTATGATATAATACTTTTAATGCCAGAGAGGGGACACTTCCATACCTGCTAACATCTAAGTTGAGAAGTCAGTCCTTGCTTTTAGCAGGAAGGGTTCCAGCCTTTGCTGCCCGTGAATTTACTCCCTTCCCCCCCCCCCCCCCCCCCCCCCCCCCCCCCCCCCCCACCCCCCGCCGCGCCGCGCCACCCGCCCCCCGCCCACGCCCCCACCCCGGACCCCC
>JAOTQR010000001.1:1383290-1393344 GCA_025774065.1 Solanum ossicruentum | reverse complement strand
CAACCCTGGTTTCTCGGGTACGTGCCTCAACTTCATAGAGCACAAATTAAAACCTCTGCTAATGTGGCCGGAAAACTCCTTCCCATTACAGGCACATGAGAAACCTCAGGGAGGTCTATTGTGTGTGATGAAGATATGCTGTCGCATCTCAATGACATGCCACATGAACAAATATAGTCCAGAAAATGCAGGCGGGCACACAGATGCCGGTTGGGACGAGATCTATGCCAAGTAAAGCTGACAATTTATATCGTGACTCATGTTGCTAAAGGTGCGCTTAAGCTCTGAAGCAAAGCTCAAAACATGTTGAACACTTCATCTGCTTAATGTGCACTTTAGGGTCTTCATCAAAGCTCTAAAACATACTTTTCCTTGCAATGCGAGTGTTCTCAAAGACGCTAAACTAAACAATTGATATTTTACTTTACCATTACTTTTTTTTTCAATTTCATTGTCCATATGTTTGTAGTTCATACTTATAGTGATTAGTGGAAAGGATCTATTGGAAATAGCTACTCTACCTCCCAAGGTAGGACTTTTACTGTAGTGAAAGGTATCTTAGCAATTATCAGCAGTATACCTAGACAATCACATCCAAGCTTGAAAATGCAAAAGCCGTCAATGCAGGTATAAGTGTGGCTTTAGAGAATTCCTAGCTTAGAAACCCCTAATTTGTCCGGAAGTATTAAAATGAAAAGAGGGCAAAATGGAGTGGAATGGATATCAAGAATTCAGATCCTAAGATGTGAAACTCAACTAGTTTGGATTGATGCAAAGTAGTTAGTGTTTCTACAGTCATAAAAGTTGTTATTGATCCAGAAAGACCATAAGAAACATAGAATAAGCACCAAGAGAGGAACAACTTACAGCCAATGATTCTGGAGGCTGAAGAGCAGATGATAGGAATTCAGCAATACTTCCAACCTGCAAACTCTTTATTTGCAAGCAAAGAGAATTCAAAGGAGTTCTCAGGAGTTCAGGTAGTTGATATTCAGAAAAAGCTTCATACACACATCGTGGATACAAGTGGTAGCACTCGCCTGGTTGGACACGGCCAGCCCTACCCCTTCGCTGCAACATGAGAGATATGACAGCTCCATAAACAAACAAGGACAAGAACATCCAACACAACATCAAAATCTGACTCAAAGATAACAATGAAAGAATTCACATTTCTATCACCAGATATTCAAAATAAATTGAACAGATGTTACTGCAAGGCAATGCACAGCCTAGTATTTTGTCAACTAATCAGATCACAAAGTAGCTGATAAGGCATGTGAAAAGGCATATCTTACTTTTTCAACAATAACATTTCATGTCAACACAGGACAACGGGTCTCAGATAACAAGTAATATTTAACTAAGAAAAGACATGACGGGCTCCCTACCATGTGTGTATAAAAAAAGTCCTCAGACTCAGTTGACAGAACAAAAATTTTAACAGCATATCAAGCAACCAAGATAATCATCCAAAGCAATCCAAAAACAAAATATTCATGTTTTTTTCTTTCTTGATCGGGTAATGTTATCATGTTTTTTAAGGAACATCTAAGCACAGAACTTTTCACGTTTAGGAGAGGGAGAAATTATTCATTCTCTCTAGAATTTTGTGTGAAAAGAAGGTAAATGGAAAATCGAATTACACAAGGAAAGTTTAGGCTGAATAAAAAGGATGTTGTTTATTCAAGGAACTTACTTGTCGCGCAGAAGCCTGTGAAATCCATGAAGGTAATAAGCATGGAGTATTATTAAGAGCATCATAAGTCGTCTCCTTCGCTTTTCCACAGTCCACCACAAAGACCACATCATTTATAGTAATACTTGCCTCTGCCATATTTGTTGCAAGTATTATTTTACGCACATTCTGAGGTGGCCTCTCAAATATGAGTTTCTGTAGATTACAATTTAAGTTTGTCAAAACATCATACAGCCAAGTAAAGTACACTTGTAATAGTAATACATCTGAACCGCCAGTAAAAACATAGATATCCCATCGCAATTAATAGGAGATTTTCCTACTAAAAGGAGCATGACATGCAACTTCCTTTTTCTTAACGATGAGCAGCATGTACACAATGACTGGGAAAGACAAATTTCTTAGTCTCCTAGTGGTGTAAGGCAGTAGCCATATTCCAGCATAACACCATTGTATTACTTGGTTAGTAGTGGCAGTTGTGGACGTAGACGTAGATTGTCTTGTAAATGGTGGTTGATGGAGGAGACTGATAAGGATTGTGGTGATTGATGACCCGGCTGGCATTATAGTGGTCACTAATAGTGGTCGTTGTTGTGGTAATGGTGGTTGGTGGTGATGATTGTAAATGGTGGTTACTGACAACTGATTGTAGGGATTGACAACGGTCGGGGTGGTCGTGGTTGATAATGGATGGCAGTGGCTTGAGAAGTTGGCAATGGTAGGTGATGTAGCGATAAATGGAGAGAATTGAAAAACTATCATCTTTGTAGAAATTCTGGAAATCATTTGCATCTATTCAGTCCCATTAATTAGTTGTAATGGGGGAAAAACACCCAGTTAATGATTAAAATATAAACCTAAAAACACGAATTTAATGAATGAGATCTGACTGATAACGATTAAGACCTTCATTAAGTGCAAAGAACTGAAGCCAATACAGTTCGTCAACAGAACATTCATGAAACCAAACTCATGAGCAAAAGAAAAGATAACAAGATACTGGGCCCATGTTAAACATTAATCTTTGACTCAGCACAATTATCAAGAGTTCTGTAAAGAAAGCCCATGTCCAGAAACAACTGCAAAACCTGAAGAGGCATCAAAATGAGGTGAGAGCAGTATTACCTGCTCAGAGCTAGCCATAGAACCATGACAAGTGAGCACCAACACTCTATTTGGGTCACCCAAGAGAGGATGTGCTTTAAGTTGATCTCTTAAACAACTAATATCTTCCCAACCAGTCATAAATACTAATACAGCACCTGGACGTTCTTTTCGACATATATGGCACAAAACTGCCTCAATAAGATTGAATCCAATACAATCAGGAGCCCAGCATGCTAGTGAATCACGTGTCCTTGGAGTATAATTCTCGAAGTTTGATTTTTCCACAGCATCCTGTCATATAGTAGTACATCATTCATACAAGATTAGCGCTGTATCTTCTCTTGCAGTGCCAGCAATCTGACAATTTATTTCTACAGCATCTAACCAGCAAGAATAAAACCACTTAAGAAAGAATGAACACAATGGGAGGAATATTTGAGATAATACCAACAATGAGAAGTTCTCTCTCTTGGGAATGTGCCTGACACTCAGTAATTTGATCTCTCACCAGGACAAACTCCGACAACCCCTTTTTCCAGTAAAAGTTTACACATTTCTTGACCATTTTTGCAGAGGAAAACTTTCCTCTTTTTATAAAGAAAGATTACATTATCTGTGCAAAAAAAAAAAAATCGCCTGTATAGGGGAAGTATACCTAAAAAATAGAAAATTATACAAACAGAAAACCTTTCTTTCAAGGATAAATCTTTTGAAATAGTACATATCATCAGAAGTATATGATATTCTTTATGCAGATAGAGTTATCTTTTTTGAAGATGACATAAAAAGAAAGCATGTTCAAGTGACACATAATTACTCCAGAAAGGAGTACTCACTTCTTTAAAAGCAAGATTCTATTCATGAAAATTAAGTTGCTCAATCACAAATACATGTTTTTTGGATCTCCCATAACTTGAACCTATCTTTCCCAACAGGTTATGAATGGGCAACGCTACAATGCAATGTAAGACTGAATTAATAAGACCAACCCAATAAGTACAAGATACCAGTATATTAATGCACCACAGAAGTCATGCAAACACATCTGAACACCCACATTATGATATCAGGGTTACCTAATGCCTTGACATTTAAATCACTACTAGCACACATGACTGACAGACAAAAAGATTCAGCAAATTACATAGGAACAATTTCTTGAAAAAGAAAAAACATTATGCATCTAGTTACTGTCAAACTGCACTATTTCTTCTCCCTCCTTATTATCTTGAGCTATTCAAACTTCGAAGATCTCAACTTAAATGAATCATATGGTGGCAAAACGGGTGTGACACTGGGGCTTTTTACAACAGATGAATCAATTGAATGCCTCTCTGTATATGCAGGCACCAAGAGACTATTTCAAATTTTGATAGGTAAAATCCAAAAGATTCTCTGCTAACCAGAATCCAGAAAGTGGATTCTCTATTCAGATTAATAAGGGAGAGCTTGCCCACTCTGTTGCCTCTTAGCTGACAGCACAGCAGATTGAAATCATGCAGAATGGGGTCAAAGTCAATTTTGTGAAGTTTACGTTTTCCAGTTATGATTTGACGGTCTAAGGAAGGGGTATTAGCTTTCCTCATGGCCTTCATGTGTCAGTATATGAAGTATAAATAACTTACATTTCTTATTCTATCATATTGTTTGATGATCCGTGAGAACACCTGATTCAATACAATAACAAGCTCACAGTTGAATCACTCTCTTCATTTCCAAATTTCGAGAAAAAGAGAACATCATGATTTTTCTCCTTGTAAGATGTTCATAGCTAGAGGGGGGGGGCATCAAAAGTAAATGAAAAGAATGAAAAGACAATAACAAAACAAGCACCGGAAAAAAGAATCAGAGTGAAATTGTTAAAATTATTTTGAAGGAAGCTGAAAATCTAACAGAAATGGGCTAAAGAAGACAATACATAAGTAGCAAATACGGAACTACCCCATCTCAAGTACAGAACACAACTGCAGACAGAACAACAACCTCAACAAGAGCAGTTATCTGATTTTTCTTTTTGCGAGGTGCTAACTGTTTTTGTGTTTTCCACATCTTCTCCTGGCCATAATCATCAATTTGGTTGAATGAAGTCAACTTATATCCCGTAATTTCCAGCACATCTTCCAGAAAGTTTGCTCTTACAGGATATGTGAAGCCCTACATCATACAAAATGTAATTAGACAAAATCTTAACATAATGTGTCAAAACAGCCTAAAACCCAGTTTAACAAAAACAATACAGAAAGATAAAAGTTGTTCTGGAATGAAATTCAGCATGTTATGACCTTAACTGGTGGTAGTAAAATTTACATAGCAAAATAACAATGAAAAAGAAATCTCAAATGAAGTTAGAATTATATAAATATCACATGTTAGAATTACATAAATATCACATAATAGACTAAGGTAGTGGTAAGGTCTGCATACATTCTACCTTCCCAGACCCCACTTGTGGGATTCCACTAGGTATGTTGTTGTTTGTACTTTGCATTATATGTACCTATCTAAAGGCAGAAGACTGGAAAGCTCATTCTTTTCAAATCTGCGTCAAGCAATACCAAAAATCGAATATATAGGGGAATCGCAGAGTATGGGCAGAGTAAAAAGGACTACTATCATCTAAACTAGTACACAAACACCAACAACATGTACAAAGCTCTAACTGAAAAGTGATCCGAGTTGCAGCTTACTGGGATGTGAATCATAGGTGCTCCTCCGAAGTAACTGGAAAATAATTCAGCATTAAGAGTAGCACTCATCAAAATCAATCTCAAATCTGGGCGTCGTGGAAGAAGATCCTTCAACACAATCAATAGGAAATCTGATAAAGAATGAGAAGCAAACTATCAATGCATTGGAAATGCTTTCATAAGGAAACAAAAATCAGAGACCTAAGTTGCCAATTCAGCTACCTTCATTCATGCCTCGCTCATGAATTTCATCAACAAAAACATGGGTTACACCGTCAAGATTGCGGTCACTGAGAAGACGACGAAGCAAAATACCACTCGTACAAAGTAGCAAATGTGTATTTTTTCCTTTCACACCTTCTAATCGTACTTTATAACCAACCTACCAAAAATACTCTGTGAAAAACAGTAACTAACATAAAGAAGATTCCAAATTTAATTTTAACAAACAAAATTTCAACTTTTATGACTGTCTCATCCAGTGAAAACTTAACCAGAAGGCCCCCCCCCCCAAAAAAAAAGGATTCAGAATAGAGAAGAATAGTAGCATACTGAGTCACCAAGAGTTTCTCCCCTTTCTGTAGCCACTCTTTCTGCAACAGACAAAGCAGATATTCTTCGAGGCTGCGTACAAATTATGCTACAAAATGCTCCCCGGCCAGATTCTATTTCTGACTCTAGAATGTACTGTGGCAGTTGAGTGGTCTTACCACATCCTGTCTCACCAGAAATTACCACCACCTGTTGTAATAATCAAAAAAGACTGAGCTGACATAAAACAAGTTGACACGTTACAACCAGTTTTCAGTTCCTTGCATTTCTACTCTGATATTCACAAACATCAAGAATCATCACACATCCAATAGTTATAAAACTGTGTTTTCTTCTTTGTTTATCCTAATGTTAAAATTGGTTTATGCAATACAAATATGTCCTAATCTGTTCCCAGGACAACCCAAATACTGGAGAACTCAAAACCAGTTACTGTGAACATTTAAACATTAAAGTGTATAAGCAAAATCACTAGATTATTACGGGACTTAAGTTTCTCGATTGTGCAAAGAGGAGAGGAAAAGCTTAGATGTGTTTTAAAAGGTCTTTAGTTCAAGAAATACCTAAAATGACTGACCATTTGCAAGAGAACGGCAGTGTCAAGAAATGAATAAAGAACGGCAGTGACTCGGGCTACATATCTGCCATATGCAATCACCATACATGCTTCGATTGCACAGAGAAAGAATTGTAAGTTTATGGGAGTAAAACCTGATTACGTGCAATTGCTTGGAGAAGCCTTTCCTTTTCCTTAAATGCAGGAAGAGATTTCCGGAATTCTAGCATTTTCTTGCCATCAGAAGATTCCTGCGGGAAATATAAATCCAACGAGCATTTATACATGGAATATGTATCCAACAAAAGTTTGTTGATGCTGATATTGAAGAAAGGAAAGAAGAATTACGAAGAAACGGGGGAAATGTCCAATCTATCTCTTATTATTTTTTTCAATACAGAGATAATTTCATAAATAACAGGTTGTGACTAGATAAAAAGCTATCCTATGCCAAAAAAAAAAAAAACCAAAGGATCTTCTACATTCAACTCATGACAATAGAATGCTAACTATTTCAGGCTATATGGAAATTTGTTAAAACCATTCCGAGCATAAATGTTTTTGTAGAAAGTATTTCATAAATTAGAACAGCATACCTTTTTACAATGTCGAAAGAGAATAAACAACAAAGTGTGCTCATTTCATCTTGTAGGGATTGTAATTTTTACTAGTGCTTATGCAAATAGAGTATCCAACTGACCCATTTTCTACCCAATCCCATATTCTTGAGCAAGTTGGTTGAGAACTTCCAATTAACATAATCATAAGACTTCTTAATGTCAAGATTACATACTCTTCCAACTCTTAAGATGTTTCCAAGAGGTCACTACTGTGAGCAAACATCCTTCTTCCAACTCTTAAGATGTTTCCAAGAGGTCACTACTGTGAGCAAACATCCTTTATCTTTAAATTTAAGGTCAGGAACATAGAGTGTGACATGCATCTGAAATGAGTAATGTTTTCCACAGAAAACAAAGAAAATACAATGATAATAGAAACACGGAAAGACACCTGCCAACCCCTCTGCATATTACGCATGCGTAAGCTCCGCCTCTGAAGAATCTTTTCCATGACAGAGCTATCTAAGAATGAATCTGAATTTTCATCCATATTCGCATCTGCATCTATATCAGAGGACTTGGTACCATCTAAAATATTGTCAGCTTTTCCACTACTGAGCTGTCTTCTATCAATATGCTCCTGCAGCAAGCCTTCTACTCTCCTTTGCAAACTTAGTGGGATCACTACCTGCATCAATGCAATCAAAAATTCAACTTCTGCTTTCTAAACTCAAGAGCAAATCTGGAATATTGAACAGCAAGAAATCTTGCAAGGACGCATTCAAATAACTACATCTCAATGGCATTTCTATGTTGTTTTATCTTTAATTTATTTTTTGTAGAATGACAAAAATTTAAAACCAAATTTAAATGTCAAGTTAAAAGATTACTTCTCCAATTGTTATTCTATAAATAGATATTAAACCCTCACCAACATGTAACAACAGAAGGTAATAATTGTATGAGACATCTCTTACCTCTCTTTGAGGCCGCTTATCATCAAGATCAGGTCTGTAGTTTGGAAGGGGAACCTTGCTCACCACTACAACTTTCCCATAAATTTCACTGCAAGATGCAAAATGAAAAGAGTCAATAAAGCACAAAGACAAGATAACAGAAAGTGTGACGAGAAATCATCAACCAACATTCTTCCCTACCTATAGAGACCCATCCTTTTAGCAAGGTTAGATATCTGTTCATAGTCTCTTCTATCCCGTTTATCTCTGGATACAATTTCTTGATCCTTCTCATTGCGCAATAGCAGGCTAAGTTTCCATTTCCACTCATCTACATTGGCCACTGATGATGAAGCCTGTCATTGAAATCTCAAATCCCCAAGTAAGCTCTAGCTGCTAAATCTCTCATACCAGAAATAATTTGCACAGAAATTTTATTTATTTTTTATGAAAGAAATATATTGAATTCATTAAAGAAGAAAGAACGATATGCACACACGATAAAGACAAATAGATCAACATTCTTCTTTCCCTTCATTTTCTTGGCCAGTTTGAATTGAGCTACAACAAACAAAAACCAATGGCTGTTGGCCACTGACAACATGACCCCCATCAAGCCCTTCAACAGACACAAAAGTCCATATACGTATTCAAGTCAACTCACCCCTACTCTAGAGGAGCCTGTCAAACAAGCCATACAGTGTCACTCTGTAAACTACTCACCTCCAGCTGAAAATAGAAAATTACTCAAAAGTTGCTAGCTTTAAGCAAGAACTGAAGCTAAAACTGACTTATCTAATCTTCTTTTCAGTAAGCTATCAGATAAAAGAAGAAAATAAGTAGTATTTTTTCAATTTTCCAAATTATAAAATTACCGGATGATTTTCGTAGTCGCATTCATACTCATCATCGGAGAATTGCTCTAAAGCTGCGGTACCAGGGTACCTACAAAACCCACGGAGCTGTCCCAATCCACGAAAGTTCGATTTATTGAAGAAATATCCCTTACTCACATCACTACCGATCAAAATCCGGCGGTAGCAATTCGCGAATATCTTCTTCCGGTACTGATGAGAAGAGAAGAGAGTAGATAGAAGAACCGTAGATGAAGAAGATGGAGAAGATCTCCTTTTTGTACATGCTAACAGAAACCCTACTCTCGAATGCATCCTATGTTATTGATAAATTGAGCTTTAAGAGTAGTATGATCATAGCTGTTCTTCAGCTTTTTTAACTTGTTGACCTTTTTAAGTCACAGAAGGTGGCAGCTTTCCCCGGAAAAAATGGTGGCTCCGATGACGGCGGCGGAGGCAGACGGTGGAGCAGCAGTGACAATAAATAATCTAACAGTAAGATACAATAAATTCATATAATATTAACATAGATTATATTTATTTTTAAATTAATAATTAATAATACAATATAATATAATATATAATAATCTTTTATTCTAAAAATTTCGATAAATTTTGATTCAAGCAAAATATTTTTAAAAAGAAAAACTTATCAAAAGGTAAAATGTAATTAAATTTTATATCGTCAATAAAAAAAATATTTTTATGTGAGATTTATATGTTTTCACGTAAAATAGGAGTGTTTTCATCCGAAATTTATATACTTTCACATAAAAATTATACCTAATTAAAAAAATAATTTTGAAATGTGATTAAAATCTCAATTGATATTAATGATAATTTTTTAATCAAATTACCTATTACATTTAAATTAAGAATGAAATTATTGGGTTATACCCGACCCGCTACTCTCGACCCGAATAGTTGCGAGGGAAACTGAAATCTTCAAAATCCCCAAATTTCCTTTTCATTTTCACTTTCCCACTTCACTTACCCTCTTCCCCCCCCCCCCCCCCCCCCCCCCCCCCCCCCCCCCCCCCCCCCCGGCCCCCCCCCCCCCACGCCCCACCCGCCCCCCGCAAC
>JAOTQR010000001.1:1364433-1383190 GCA_025774065.1 Solanum ossicruentum | reverse complement strand
AAGCGAGTGCACCCCATGCGCCCCCAATTCATCATCTTTACCATTCCCTCATTCTCTTCCTCATTATCTCTTTTTCCCTTCCCAGCAACCCCCTTTTCCCACTCCCCCCCTCCCCTGATCCTTACCCTCTTCCCCCCTCCCGCCCACCCCCACCGGAAGCATCACTCCGCCGGCGCTCAGCCTACATCGACGCCGTCGATTCACCGATAACACTATCTACGGCAATCGATGATTTGAACATTGTAATTACTAGTTAAGTGGAAGATTATGGCGAAGGTTGCTGCTGCTGCGGGTTTGGTACATCAGTCAAATGCACTTAATTTTGGTGGTGGTGGTGGTTCTAAGGTCACTACTACCACCACATTGAAACGAAAAACTCCATCGGAGTTAAGGGTGAGTACCTTTTATTTTTCCTGATTTCTCTTTTGAAGTTTAAGGGTTTTTTTATATGAAAGTGGATTTTTTTTTTTTTTGCTATTTATGTAAGATGGATATAAGGATGTGGGTTGTAATGTCATTATTTTGTGGTTGTTTCCGTTTTCGTTTGAATCAACCTGCTCTTGTCACACCCTTTTTGCATAGTAATGCAATTAAAAGAAAAAGGTACACTGGCGCATAAAGCATCTCGTGTTCATGTTTGTGAAAAGGCTGCACCCCGATGGGTGTGATATAGACAAACTCAATCGGAGCATTAGTGACTACTTCGAGGACTAGAACCGGTGATCTATATAGGTCACATGGAGATAACTCTATTGTTGCTCTAAGGCTTCCCTTCTCATATATGCTCATAACAACATAAACTTTTAAAAGGTAGCCCAGTGTACAAAGCATCTCGCATTCATATAAGATTTGTGGAAAGGTTGCACCCGTATGAGTGTGATGTAGACAATCTAGGCTAATGTAAGCATTAGTGACGGTTACTAGTTTCTATGGCTTGAACCCGTAATCTATATAGGTCACGTGGAGACAACACTACCATTTAAGGTGAATAACGTGGTAAGAAAAGTGTTTTAGTGACTTGTATTCTTGGAAGTGAATGATTGTAGGAAGTTATTTGTCCACCTATTGGGTCTTGTCCTATTAAAAATGTTGTTGTTGCTGTTTTTCTGTGTCCTGTATGAGCAGTAGAAGTGTACATTTTGCTTTAGTGGTGTACTTGTATGAGTAGAATTCTCTGGGGAAGGTCTATTTAAGCAGGTGAAAGGTTGATAAAGTCTACTACGTAAGACACATAAATTTCTTTGCGCTTTTAGTTTGAAAGGTAATTTGACAAAACAAGTGAAATTAAATATGTTTGTTAATTTTCTAGATAAAATCTGACAATTAAAGTATCTTGTCCAAATTTTTTATTTTGACATAATCTCTCACTATGAGCATCTTTTACCACACAAATATGACAGGGAGAACAGTTGAAGAGAAAGAATATTCTGGAAATTGTGGATGAATCAACAGTCTCAAATGGTGTCCCAACGAGGTAATTTTTGTACCCAGATGCCTTATAATTTGTTTAAGTACGACTGACGAAGTTCATCCACTTGTTGAAAAGCAGTGGTGTTTTCCCAGGGCCCAAGAGATGCGATCTACCAAAGAACCCAAGATATGTTGATACCCGTGTGGACGAGCTATTTCCTGTCAGAAAAAGTAGCATCAGGCTTAAATTGGTTTCAAGAAAAGAAAATGGCAAGGTGGTTTACTTTTTTTTTTGAAACTGGTAACTTTGTATATATCAATAGGAACAGATCAGTAAATGGGCTGTACTAAGGCCATATTTACAAGTAAATCAGATCCTATGATCCTATGTCTACAATGAATCTAGCACATCAATAATAGATACAGGATCATTAGACCAAATCAGATTACACCAAAAACAAATAATCAAGATACAATTCAATTTGATCTGTCCTATACTATCCTCTCTGCTCTCAAAACACCTAGCATTTCTCCCCTTCCAAATTGTTCACCATATGCTGGCTGGTATGATTCTCCATCAATTTCTGCTTCTTGCTTGGAATCCAGCTTCTAACCAGCTTTGAAGAGCCTCTGTAACCTTTCCTGGCATAGTCCAAGAGAGACCTTTCAGGTTTATGAATAGCCTCCAAAGCTGAGTTGTGATCTTGCAGTGAAGGAACAAATGTCTAACAGTTTCTGGCTGAAGTGTATAATTTTTGGGAATATATGTTATTCAGCAAATGCTTTAGCTGGTATCATTATGTTCCAATTGAAATGGCATAGCTTCATAGTTTGTTTCAGCACAAATTCCAAGAAAGAAATAAAAACTTCTGGAACTCGTCTTAAATGTACCATAACATTTGTGTGGTGGTTTAATGTCTCTAAAAGCTTCTTACAAATACTAAAATAGGAAGTGTAAAGTTAGTTGTTTCCAAGAATAGAAATATGTCATTCTTTTTAGAATGGACTAATTAGGAAGAAATATCACATAAAGTTGAACAGAAGGAGTAGTTTTTTTTTCGTTTCCCCTCCACTAAGAACTCATTATATATCTACACAAGTTTCACATATTTTTAGTTTTCTTGCTGGCAGGAAAATTTTCCAGTAGAGAATAGCGGTAATACTACAAATTATTCTGTTCCTTCAGCTTTCCCTACTGAGAATCAACAGCCACCGAAATGGTAAATACATAGAATTGTATTCAAATTTTGTAGAATGTAATGGCTATTGTATCTTCTTGCTGTTGATTTAATAATTTTTTGTATATTGTCATTAAAAGCCCAGAATTTTCTCTTGCTTCAACTGTAACTCGAAAAGATCGTGCAACCGAATCTTGTAGCACTAGCGAAAGGTGCAGTCAGAATACTTTTCGCACTGTCACCGAGCTGTCACTGGGTAGTGGAGATGTACATGGCTTGTCTACCGTTGATGTGGTAATTACTATTTCCTGCATTTATCCTCTTTAATCACTCTGTATACTTTGAATTTCGATAAAGCTAAGGATTAACCTTTTATTGGTAGGATAAAGCCTTAAGAGGACTGGCTACTCATGAGCATCTAGGTGCTGTCGCTAAAATTGCTGAATCCTCTGAAACTGATGGCAGTATTAGGTCAAAAGTTTTCTGCTCAGAACTCCATGTCCCATGCAAGATGACCCCATTGGATTTGACAATGAAAACTAACATACGGATTGTATCCTCATCTTCCATCAATTGGTGAGTGATGAGTTAATTGATTTTGTTATTTAATGAGCCATTTTGATATCGATGCATGCCTGCATTTAATTGTTGGAAAAACTGTCCGTGTGCATTTCTTGGTGTTAACTCATTTAAAAAATCTGTGCATCTCAGGAAGTTTATTTACTACCAATTAACACAAGATAGTTTGAATACTTGCATTTTATAGAGCTTGTTTATGATTTTGGTCAAAGTTTATAATTAAGTGTCTGGTAGATACAAATTCTTTCATGAGAGTCAGTAGTTGACTCTTATCACATACTTAAGTAAGACGATGGCATGTAACTAAACTAAACCAAGTGGCACAACAATATAATAAGTGAGAGATATACATATCATTTGACCATGCCATGAAATGTGTTCCAAAAGAAAAGGTTATTGTTACTACTTGTCTAAACGTGTCCATTTATAGAAGTACTAAAAATTCTGAATATGGCTGACCATGTTTTAGTTTTGTGTTAGACTCATATGCAATATTGGCACGTTGCTACTTTTTTGCGTCCGTTCTATGTAACAGCAAACCATAGCCCAACATTTGAGTTGCCTTTTACTTTTTCATCTGAGTATTATCTATACCTGTTATGCCGTACTTTTCTGGTCTTACTACTTTGAATTGTGCTCCCTGATGTTGTTTTTTGAAGGTTAATTAAGACCTGTATGTTAATTAAGTCCTGTATGTTCCTTTAGGTTTCATAGGTTGATCAATTGTGGCACAAGCAATGTGGTGGCAAGGTCCTCAGTTAATTGTTCCACTAGACAAAAGATGACCTGTTTATCTGCAGCGACATCTGTTTCCCAAGCTATTGATCCAATGTCATTGCATTCTTGGATGTATCCTCAGTCTCCCCTACCGCCTTCAGTTATATCAGCTTTAACCTTGTCTGCTTCTGCGGGAGGTATTGCGGGATTCTTCTGCAGTCCTACCTTTGCTTGCTGTCTTTGCTCCTGACCGTAGAAATCTGTCTTTTAATCCTAGGTCAACTGGACTTTCTAAGTGAAAGGCAGCTAGCATGGCAGGATTCATTTCGAAGTTTATATTACATGCTTCGAAAGAATGTTTGCAGCATCTTCTATGGTAATAATCATTTTGATGACTACCTTCAGTGTTCCATTGTAACTGACATGCAGTTCTTATTTTCTTTACATTTCATGTGACTTCACACTTATGAAATTGTAGTGACTCGGATGGTATCTGCATTTTAGAATAGGGAGACATGCAAGATGGATTCTTCATGATATTATTACTTGGTTTTTGATATCGCATCCGAGTTGAGGGTCCTTGGGAACAGCCTCCCTGCTTCACAAGACAGGGATAAGGTCTGCCCCGAACACCACTTGTGGGATTACACTGGGTATGTTGTTTGTTTTGATATCCCATCAAGCAACTGGGCCTTCTTAATAGATTTCTCTCGGATATTTGCCCACAAGAGGTTTGTTTAAAGAATATAGATGTATGTCTTAGTCTCAAGAAAATACATGTACCTGTTGTCAGCCTAGTTATGTTGCTTGTAATGATAGAAAAAGTATTTGAAGTGATTCCAGCAGATCCTATTTTACAAGGAAGCAATGTTTCTACGACCTACTTTTCTGTCCTTTTTCTTCATGTACGTTTTCCTTGTTACTTGTTAATAATTATTGTTTAACTTAATGGATTTTTGGTACTTGTGGTATTAGTTAACTTTCTTTGCTTATACATAACTTGCCTTTAAGAGCTCTATTCTTAGTCAATTTAAGAACACACAAAAGTTTGCTGTGCCTATGTCCTTTGAAGAACTCTTGAATGGTGATATAATGACAGTCCACTCCTATGATTTTATTTATTTTGTCCAACTACCCTTCTTTGCTCCCAAAAGTCCACAGGCAACTCTTCAATTAGATTGGAATTCTTTGGATGAGGTGATGCATAATCTAGCATAAATGAGTGACCCATCTGAGTTGAATTCTCTATGGTAACTACTTTGTAAAACAGAATACAGATGCAATTGTTTGTGGATACAACTTTATGATAGCTTAATGGTTTTTCACTCTTCCATTTTATATGACATTCTTTCCTTATTAGTCTATTTGACAGAGGATGACTTATTTATATATTTGGAAAACCTTAAACTTCTCATTTTGCTCCTAATAGCATGTTCTTGTAGCCATTAAAATGTCAAGGTATGTTCAAGACAACAAGTTCTAAGAGCTTGTGTGGATTCACTTTTGCTTGGACTTAATAAGCCAAAATCCATAAGTTAGAAATCCTAACTTATGACTTTTGGCTTATTTTTAACATTTAGGCCACTACCTAAAAGTCAACTTTTCGCGCTTTTCCTCTTACATAACAATGATGGAGGAGATAGTAAGCACGACTTTCTACACAACAATTTCTTCTTCTCTTATGAGAAAACATTTCTCAAGTTACATGGGGGAGACCAAAAGATTAGATTGGCTGATTTTTTTAGTCAAGTATAGTTGGTAACTTTATTTTCGAATATGAATTTGAATAGATTCTCTTTATTATTATAAATATAGCTACCTTTAAAATCAAGTGCTTGTAGGCACTTCTTTAATTTACTCAAACACTTCAAAAGTACTTAAAAGCTATTTTGGTTTAAAAGCACTTACAATAAGCCAATGCAAACAGGCTCTAAGGGTATTTTTTGTATTTTTTTTCTTTATTATATTATTTGCAGTTTGCACGGCACAGTTTGTGATCATGTTCACCAGTTTCTATTCAGAGGAGAACAAATGTGTTTGTAATGCATATATATCTCAGTCAACTCGGGGTTTGAGGTCATTACTCAAAGAACATGTAAGATGCTGAATATATGATGTTTCTTATTTTGCTTATTTCTTCAAGGATTTCAAGCATTATTCATGTATTATCCAGCTTGTTTGTGGCCTTTGGTCTCTACTTTTAAGATTGTTGTATTGAATATGGGTGTTGAGAATATAATTAAGTAAATAAAAAAAATTTCTATCTAACAACTTAAGCTTTTAGACGAGATGGTTATACACTTCACCATTGTACTAGAGCAGGCAAGGTCTTGGGACCGAGTCTCACTGCCATTTAATTGCTGGAAAGAATTTCCCCATGTTTGTGCGACAAAAAAGAATCATATTTGCATGTGAGGGGGCGTGTTGAGAATATAATTAAGTAAATAAAAAAAGTGTGTTCTTTCCAACCACTTAAGCTTTTGGATGAGATGGTCACACTCACACCTTTTAGCAATGGGAATTGGTGAGCTGCAAACTTGATAAGATGCTATATAATTCTTTTATTTTATGATTATAAAAGTTGCTCTTGGAGCAGCTTGGGCATGTTCTAATGTCATTAAAGTGTCATTCATTCATTAGGTCTAACCTCTATAATTTAAGTTCCCAATGACTAGAATTTTACTATGATGAAATGACATGCAAGTAATGCTAGTTTGGATTAACATCTTAAATTTCCAGAGGGATACATCACATAGATTTTGGAATTTTTTACGTGCTCCAGTGGAGACTTTCCATATATGTCTACAAATAGGAGCTCAAAGCAAAGGTTTTTAAAGGACAATGGAGTCTCAGGCAGGGTTTTAAGTGAGAAGCAAATGGACGGTGTATAATTTGCCTCACATAACCTCTATCTGTTGAGAGTGCATGTTAAATATGCAAGTATATTCAGCACTTTAGCATCACTACTTGAGTGCGACTAGAAATTATCACTTTTTCAATATCAAGAAGCCAAATAACATATGCATATGACAAGGAACACTAGGAGTCAAATCCTAATCATTCTTATTTAATGTTGTAACTGGTTGATTTTCCGAACAAGCCTGCTTTTGTTGATGTATGTAAATAGAAGTTTGTTCTCCAGAATAACTGGGATGCACTTACTGTACAAGGTGTTTAATTCATCAAACTCTAATCATCTTCAAGTGTCAATATGTACTTTCATTTCATATTTGTACTTTATCTTGTAGCAAGAGCATAAATGGGAAACAAAGTTGGCATAAGTTCTCTGCTTTGTTTGGCACCCTAGATGTCAGAACTAAGGGAGATCAGGGTCTGAATCCAAGTAGAGGCAATTAAGAAAAAGCATTAGGTTTTCTATTTGTCTAAGCCTCAGTAGACAGATTACCTGGTAGATGTACTTGTGATATGTAGCAGGCACTGATGAATTAGGAGGTGCGCACACGCTGGCCCAAAACCGTTGTCATAAGAAAAGCTCTATTCTTGTTGTGAGGTCATTGGTGCTGGTTATTCTGTTGTGGTGATGGATTTGGTCATTATCCTTCAGATGGAAAAACCAACTGGCTTCTCATTTTGAGGCTATTCCTTCACTAGCTGTCAAGCTTGAAAGGAAAAAAAAAAACTCACCTATCCACAAACACTATCAGCTTTCACAAACTTTTTTCTAACTTTAATTTCAAATAATTTTCCCAACTGTATTTGTTCGACTCAATTGTTGTGGAAGGCCAAAGAGTCCATCAGTTTTCTCATTAAGATCCAGCACCAATTCTAGGCACTTGCATTACTATACTATTGGAAACAGACTCTCTACTCGAATGAAGGGGTATGATTTGTGTACACCTACACTCTCCCTTTACAGATCCCACCTTGTGGGATTTCAATAGGTATGTTCTTACACTGTGCTGGAACATCATCTTCATGCTTTTACAATGAAATAAAGGTTTAAAAAAATTATTTCCTATCTTCTGACTCTGAAATCTGAATGTGTTTTTATTGGATACATAATTTGTTAAGCTGATTATGTATTTCAATCTTTTATGGATGGTAGGATGTTTCTTATTCTATGCCGCTTTGCCACTCGAAATTGGAGGAGCTTGGTACAGAAGAGCTGGTTGAGCTTTCAGAGATTGAGAAACAAAATCTGTGCCAGGTAAAAATCGCTAGGTAGTTGAGACTCACCTGGAAAAATGACTCCAGCAGTGAAACTTGCCTGCAAAGCTTTGTATTATAGATGGCAGCTTCTTGGACTAACTTGTTCATTCCTAGTTTAGGAAAGGGAGAATTGTCCAACACATTATCTTTTTTGATGTTATATTTTCCTTTTCCTTGATGAACTTACCTTTCTCAATGTGGAAATCTTGGAGTAATTATAGTGATGAATTGTGCTTTAAGATTACTGCTTGCTAGAAGAACTTTCATGGTGTATCCAGTGGTGGATTATTTAGTGTCTCCCCTTCTACCATGATTTCGTTATATTCTTCGAATTATGTAAACTGCTTCCTTTAAAAGCTTAACTGTCAGAGACAAGACACTTTTATTTTCTTATTTTGTCCCTCCCACCCCACATAATTTTGTGATTTTTTCTTGGGCCTAGCGCATGGAAATATTTCACTATAAGTGATGGTGAGGCCGAACTAAGGACCTTTGCTTGCTTGATTTGTTGAAGTGCATGACTAACATGAATTAAAAGCTTAAGCTGTAAAAATGATCTTCATTTATATATTTTATAATGTTAATTTTTTTTTCCTAACCACTGAATTTAATGTTTTATGCAGACTAGGCGTCGGAGTGCAATGTCTGATGTGGATAATAGGCCGGATTCCCTGCTGGCATTCACTGGAAATAAGAATGTTCATTCTTTATATGACTTCGTATTGAACTATCGGTAAACTTTTGTAGTTGATGATGGACATCAAGTGTGCTTCATTCCATCATACTATGCCACAGTTTTAATATTCAATTGCTTCTGATCTTCACTAACTAGCGTTTATCAAAATTTTCAGATATTTCTTAACTTCTCTAACTGGTGTGGATGTCCCTGTGTTGTATTCACCAATCCCATTTGATAATGCTGCACTCACTGCACCTGAGGTTCGTTCAAGACTTTTACATAATTATGTTTCTTCATTTATCTTGTCTGATAGTTGGGCTCGGGCGATTGCCTTTAGGGTTGTTTCTATGGAGATAGATCATACTTGATTATAAGATGAGTACAGTAGATTAGTAAGACAATATGTGGATTTAACCACATGTACATTTCCAATTATCCTTTTGCCTTGTGATAAAGACCTTTATTCACTTATTACATTACAAAGATCTCTCTCAATATGCTAGTCTCGATCTCATTATTGCAATATAAATGTCTTATCTTGTATAATCTCTCTGTATATTATGTCTTAAGCTGGTTATAGTATTCTAAGTGTGCTGTCCAGAATGCAAATAGATACTATTTTACCTACTCTGCAGGTCAGATGCAAGGAGGTCAGGAGAATTGATCAGGCAGCTTTTCAAGGAACCGAGTCAAATTTGGCTTGTGAGCCTAATCAACAACCATCTTCTGGGATGTGCTATAGTGTTGAAATTAAGGGTCGATACCTTGCCCCATGGGTAACCTCTGCTATATGTGATGCTTTCAGCTCTAACAGCACAAGTTTTGAGGCTAGGTATACTGTTTAACATCATTTTTTACTTGAATCATCTTTCATTTGTATTAAAGCATGTTCTTTTACTGGTTGGAAGGGGATGTCCCTTGGGGTTGCTGATGGATATCCATAAACTGGTATTTTGGTTACAAAAAGATTCACTGAAAGAACCTTTAAGCTTTAAATTTTTCGAAGTCAAAAATCCAACCAGGAGAAATCCTTCTGTATTATGAAAAAACTAGTAGTTTGAAGATAGGTTTACTGTAGTGTCCAAATGGTTAAACTATTAAACTTTTGTATTTATGTTCTGTTCAGAAGTTTTAATCTATCCTACTGGTGCTGCTTCATTTTTATTTATTGTGTTTTTGCAGTTTTATCACAGAGCCAGCTTCAGTCAACTTGAATGCTAGTCTCGGCATTAATGGGAAATATTCTAATCCTGAAGTATCAGCAACTGAAGCTTTGAACAAGGACAACCTTTGTTTTGGTATCCCAAATGCCAAATTTTGTTCCCAGATAGAGTCTGGTTTTCTAAAGGGGTTGAAATACAACGGCGGTTCTTACACTGCTTTTCTTTCACCTGTTTGACATCCCATGTGCAACATATTCTGGGTAAATTATAAACTGGCATCTCTTTTTGCTGCAATACATCTTTACCGTTGTAAAACTGTTTGTGTTTTAACTGTCTTCGGTCAAATTACTGTTGTAAAATTGTTCAGAAATCGTTCGAGCATTGTTATAGCTGCTTTGACAGTAAATACAGTGCATAATTTGCAAAATGTTGATGATCAATGCTATTGAATCTGGTGATTGTGGTTTTGCTGAACTGAAATACATTGCACTCATTGGAACTACTATGCTGTCATCATCCCTTTCTTTCTGATTTTCAATTCAATGACCTCTAACTCTGCAATTCTAGTCGTTTCATATCTAATATTTTCTGCTTTTTGGGATGATATTTTTTGAGGTGGTCTTTCAGAAATAGTCTTCCTACTTCTATGAGGTAGTGGGAAGGTCTGTGTGCATTCTACTCTCCTCAGACCCCACTTGTGGGATTTCATTGGGTATGGTGTTGACCTCTAGCTGTGGGCTTGTTTGGTATGTGGGATGAGATAGCAATCTCGTGGGATAAAATGTGAGATTATTTTTCATTTGTATGTTGGATAAGGGATAACAATCCGATGAAGTACTAGGATGATGGGATTAGCAACAAGATGACAGGATCAACAACATGATATTGTTGTTGTTGGTCTTTCGGAAACAACTTCTCTATCTCTATGAGGTGGTAAGGTTTGCGTACGTTTTACCCTCTCCAGACTGTACTTGTGGGAGTTAACTGAGTATGGTGTTGACCTCTAGCTCTGGGCTTGTTTGGTATGTCGGATGAGATAGCAATCTCGTGGGATAAAATGTGAGATTATTTTTCATTTGTGTGTTGGATAAGGGATAACAATCCGATGAAGTACTAAGATGACGGGATTAGCTATTTTGTATTAGGTGGGATAGCTAATCCCATTTTGATATCTTTGTCTATTCCATTCCATATACTAAACACATCCTTAGAGGTCGGATTGTGATTACATTTATCTTATAGTTGATTATATCCAAATTTTGGTGTTATTTCCCCTGACATATTTGATGTGAGATTATCATCACAAAACTATAATTTTATAATAACCATGTTTTCAAATAAATTTTTGTTTATTTTTTTAATTTATCATGTCCAAAAATAAGTACATAACCTTGGAGAGAACAAAAAAAGAAGAAAGAGAGAGAGAACACACCCTTTGGCCTTTGTGATTGTCTCTTTTAATTTTTCTTATAAGCTAAAGTTTAAAAGACTCATTATTAGAATTATGTAGAATGAAGCAAAATTGGAACATAAATATAATCACCAAGCCGGTTAATGAACTTAATTAAATTACTCTTCGTTGAGTTAGAAAAACAAAACAAAAGATGGTGAATTATGATGGAGTAATAAGTATTCGTTCGTTCTTAATTAGAGATTTGGAGTTTGAGTTTAGCGTACGATATCGTTTTTGTCAGAAATTAATTTATTATCAATGTGCGACTTTCCGATGTGAATTTTAATTTAATCGGATTCTAATACAAATATACAATTTTATCAAAATGTATTGAGGCGCAGCAGTTGATTGGCATCTAGGGGTAAAGCATGGTTCCAGTGCGGGCCGCGAAAAATGGAGTAGTAAGTATTCTTTCGTCCTTAATCAGAGATTTGGAATCTGAGCTCAACATACAGAGTCGCTTTTGTAAGAAATTAATTTATTATCAATTTGCGACTTTCCGATGTGAATTTCAATTTAATCAGATTTCAATACAAATGTATAATTTTATCGAAATGTCTTAAGATGCAGCAGTTGACTGGACATTTAGAGGTAAAGTAAGGTTCCAGTGCGAGCCGCGAGAGCAATACCAAATCGAGGCAACTCCCTTGGTTGGAGGTTGTAACGCCGTGCCTTTTGATCGATATAAAATTGAGGAGGCTGATCACAAACTCTATAGATGTGAGAGTGATTCTGGTCAAAGGAAGGCTAAGACGGCACCTCGCATCTGGATAGCAAAAGGGCACTTATACCCTGACTATGAGACCTTGTAAAAATATCAAACATCAAATAAACACACGAACAAAAAGTTTAATGGGTGATGAAAACAAAGTCATAGGAATCCAAATTATAATAAGATGAAACAAATAAAACAAGACAAATTGTTAAAAGTGATATACGAGGAAAGTCGAGCCAAATATTTTGAAACCATGCTTTTAACAATAAAAAAGATAACATAAAGTAGGGAATAATCAGTAAAGAATCTAGGCAAATTCTAGTGGAGTAGTTCACACCTTCTTATTTCTATATTACAGTATTTATATTTATATTATGCTCTGACTAAATTTAAATATATATTAAAAAAATTATATCATAAATAATATACTTCTTATTAAATATATAATTTATAAAATGATGATATATTTAGTACTATCGATTTTACTGAAATATAATATCGTGTTTGATATTTAAACTTGAAATAACAAGGTAAAATTTCAATCTATAATCTTATTTTTAAATGATATTAAAATGTAAACATATACACTAAATATTTTGTAAAAAAGTTAGATAAATAATGTAGAATTTTTATCGAGGGAGTTTAATTGAAATCCTCATCCTTTTCTAAATCCCCTGTTGATCCCCGCTAGCCGCTGGTCTTATCAAAATGATAGAATTGCTTCATTTTTAATTAGAAAAGAAGTTGGAGGTTTAGTAATAATAGGAAAAAGATTATTTCGAAGCACTTTCTTCTTAAATAAGTGTTACGTATAAAAAATTTAAATTTACTCTCGAATACAAATATTGAACATCGAATCGAAAAGAAAAAAGTGCACGTGACTAAGGAAAGCATGTCACGTGCACAATGAAGGTTGTGAGATCATTTTCTACCAGAAATGTATACATAAAATGTTATCATGATTAGACAAACCTTCTGGTAAGTCCACGTGGCAGTTAGTTGTGGCGTGTATATGAAGTGATTTTTTACAATAAAATAAAATTTTTAGAGTTAATATCTTTTTATTTTTATATATTAATAGTGAAAAAAATATTTAGTGATTACAATAAGATTTAAATATTTCTTTATACTTGAGTTTGTCGAGTTCAAGCTTTGAAAATGGAATAATCATTGATAGAGAGTGATTTATTCTGAAAATTAAAAAGTGAAAATTTTTTGCAAGGAAGGAACGAGTTGCTTCCCCCTTTTCTTCACCACCAATTGAAGCACAGACTTCGATCTCAAGGTTATCAACAAAAAAAAGTCCAACAATGTGGCTACGAGCTTTTTCTTACTCAGACTGCAAGTGGGTAGGGTGACAGGATTTTGATGCAGGGTCCGGCAGGAGGATTTAAGTATAAAATCATGAAGTCAATCCACAAAAGAGATGAGATTCGTCATTTTTTTTGTAGGCTAAGATTTTCGAGAGAATCTTTCGTGATTATAATGATCTAGCTAAGTCGAACTAACATAGATGGAATTTCGAAAGTTTAATTTGAATTAAGTGACATATTTAATTAACTAATAATAATTATTAATGTTTTCACATGAACCAATGATTGAAAAATCATGTTAAAATAAAAAAACCATAGACAAATAATGCACTTCTGCAGACCAAAATTAGTAGGCAGACAATTATCATTAGCTCTAATTTTATAGGTTTTCATGAACCATTAGTTTGGCTAATTTCTAATTAATTGATGGCTATTTAATAACTACTCTCTTCATGCTTTTAGGAAGTTCATTGTCTTTTTATCTTTTAAAAAAGAATATCTAGTACTTGAAATTCATGAGCTTGATCATAATTTAAATTTGTATTGAATAGGCTCCATTTAGAGGTTGGGTCGTACAATCTGTCATCTTCAATTATCATAGTTCGTTGAGTTTGCAATCTTATGAAAAAAATACGTTTATCTTTTCATATGTTCAAGAGTACTTAATTATCTAGTACGTGAAATCTACGACCTCGATTATAATTCAAATTTATATTGCCTAGCCTCTATTTAAAGGTCAGGTCGCACAATCTATCATCTTCTATTCTCATAGCTCGTAGTTCACGATCTTGTAGAAAACTTATGCTCATCTCTTCATATGTTTAAGAGTACTTATAAGTACATATGTTCAAGAATACTTATCTAGTACCTGAAATTTAGGAGTTCGACTATAATTTAAGTTTGTATTGCTCCTCCACTTAAAGGCCAGGTCGCACAATCTATTATCTTATATTGTCATATCTCATTAAGTTCACGATCTTGTGACAAAATTATGTTCATCTCTTCATATATTCAAGAGTACTTATCTAGTACTTGAAATTTACGAGTTCAGCTATAATTCAAATGTGTATTGCCTAGCCTTCATTTAAAGGTCGGGTAGTACAATCTGTCATCTTCTATTCTCATAGCTCCTTAAGTTCGCGATCTCTTGAAAAAATTACGTTGATCTCTTCATATGTTCAAGAGTACTTATCTAGTACCTGAAATTTACCAGCTCGATAAAATTCAAATTTGTATTGCCTAGCCTTCATTTAAAAGTCAGGTCGCACAATCTGTCATCTTCTATTCTCATAGCTCGTTGAACTTGTGATCTCGTGAAAAAACTATGTTCATCTCCTCATATGTTCAAAAGTACTTATACGTACATATGTTCAAGAGCACTAATCTAGTACCTGAAATTTACGAGCTCGACTATAATTCAAATTTGTATTGTCTAGCCTCCATTTAAAGGCTAGATCACACAATCTGTCATCTTCTATTCTCATAGCTCGTTGAGTTCGCGATATCGTGAAAAATTTACATTAATCTCTTCATATGTTCAAGAGTGTTTATTATTATTATTATTATTATTATTATTATTATTATTATTATTATTATTATTATTATTTTATTCTTATTATTATCATTATCCAAGATTAGGATCCAAGACTCAAAAAAGTCTCCTTTTTAGGTTTAGATTGGTAAGTTCTATCATAAATTAGGGTCAAAAGTAGGATTTATTTTCCTTTTTATAAAGCAAAAGTGTTTGCTTTATTTTGAATCTCTTGAACTAAAAAAGAAGTTTCTTTTAGTCATTTTGAATCCTTAGAAGTAAAAAGTGTATTTTCTTTTCATAGAGAAAAAGTTCTACTGCAAAGTAATTATCTTTTTCTCCTTTAGTCATTGTCAAACATGCAAAATAACAAATAAATAATAAATTAATTAATTAATATGTATAATGCACATTAATTGGAATCTTATTCCATAGTATAATATTATGCCATGATTATAAACGTTTGGAGTAAATGATAAACTTATTTTTATGTGATTAATAAGTCACAGGTTCGAATCATAAAATTATTATTGATTCTCGTACATTGCATGAATACAAAATATTTCGTACATAAAACAGTTCACTTCATATTTATGTCTACATTACGTAAATGCAAAATACTTTGTCCACGAAGCAGTCAATTTAATATTTACATTGCATTTTCTTTGCACAATATTGATTAGTTCCATATCAATATCACATCGATTTGATGAAAAATCAAAGGCATTTAAAACAATAAATTAATTTCTATGAGTTTAAATTTATGATTGAAAGTTCATGGAGTTTTCTTTTTTAAGATACCAAGCTAAAGCTTATAGTCTTTATTAATATAGTTAATTTTTAATCGATTTTTTGATTTGATTTCACTTTAAAAATTTAAATACTTCGTATAAAAGATCAATTTTATATTTAAATTTTTAATTAAAAATTAAAAATAAGTATTTATTATTTCATCATGATTTTTGACGATCTTGCTCAATTTGTTGAGGAAAAAAAATGAAATAAAAGAGTAAGATACATATTTTATAGCATGTGGAGGTTGACAAATTCATAACTTTTTTTGGGGTGGAGTGGTTGATTTTGAAAAAGTTAATTCCAATAAAGTATAAATATTTTATCCAAAAAAAGTAGTTATGGGATAATAAAACAACTTGAAATATAAAATATTCTAAACTTCCTACCTGGAATTCCATTTGATTTATATTATATTTAAAGTATCAATTGACCTTTTAAAGTTTAATCAATTAAATATACTTTATTATTTTATTCTGTTACTTTATTGTGTAAGAGTAAGATCTATTTAATAAAAAATAATGTTATATCAGGAGCTTTTCTATTTTTCAAAAATTTGAAAATTTTTAATTAGAGATTCAAAAGTTACGTCTGTTTAATTTAAAATATAGCGATTAATAATTGCGCGATTATTAGGAAATCTTGTCATATTATATAATATCATAAAAATGTTCATAGACATTTCTTTATGTTCAATTATTATCAAAGTCACTATTACAAAATATTTTTTTTAATGAAATTCATAAAAATGAATTTATTGACAAGTTAGTGATTTTCTAACATCTATATATTAATTGAATATGAAGAAAGGTCTATATTTTTATGTGGAAACATTATATATGTACATAATATATAACTTTAGTAATAAATGCATTTTTCTATATAATATTTATTTCTTAATTGTATGTAGTTAATGACATAATTTTATTTTAATTTTTTCTTAACTTTATTGTATTAGTATGATTTAATTATGTATAAATCAAATAAAAGGTACTAATTATTATTGTATCTTTAAAATGTAACAAAAGCACCTTTCTATTTACCTTTAATTGCTTTTTTATTTTAATTTTTATAAGTTAAATTATATTTCAATAAATTTTATATTCCATATTTTATCAACTTTCCAAAAAAGTTTAATGGGTCAACTTCAATAATCATTTTCCACTATTGTTATCATTATAGTTTCATAGTTGGTTTGAGAAAAAGATTTTTTTTAGTTCATTATTCCTTTTATTAAATTTACTTTTGCTCTTTTTATTTTTCATTTTATTTCTCCTTCTCTACACTCATTTTTTTTTTTTTGGGGAGAAATGACATCTCAACTAAATATCCAAATATAACATGGGTTCTGATGTAGTGGTGTGACTAGTTCATCCTTAATCAGAGGTCTCGAGTTCGAGTCCTTGATATTAAAAAAACCTTATTGGGAGCGCCACCGTCGAATGTGGCCGGGTTTTGACAAAAAATCCTACTATTATTTATACGTGATTCAAATTATATTTCATATGTATATATAATGAATGTTGAACTCTTTTTGACTTCTTCGTATTTAGAACCTTCTTAGCAAAAATCTGGTGTGTATATGTGCACATCACGTTTATTAAACACCAAATGCAGATAAGTTTTTAGTCGACATTTTTCTTTATTTAAAAAAATAGATATTATAATGACCATTTTGCCCCTCTATTTTTCCCTTCCTCACTTTAGTCTTATCCTTCTCACCCTCTCCCTCTTTACTTCACATGCACTCATATTCCATTAATATTATTGAGAACCAAGACAAACGAGGGCATATAAATATTAGATTGTAGGTATCTTCCCCTCTCCTCAACCCCACCATACACAAAAAAATATATTTTTTTATTCAGTGTCTGATACTCGTATTTATTGCAATAAAATAAGAATTTTATGATAATAATATATTATATTTAGCGACAATAATATAATGTAATGAATTTCGCTAATGACTTTAGGGACTACAAATGCAATGACATTAACTCAACTGAAATATCTATTGGAACTAAATGTCTCTTTTGTTGTACTAGCGATTGAAGTCTCGATTTTATTCGAATTCACACATTGTTGGATCTATTTTTAGGAATGACACTCCCAACTAATTTTTTTCATGTTCAAGAGTTAATGCTGAGATCTTTGATTATGGACAACGAATCTCAATCATCCCCGACAATTCATGTTTGATTACAAAAAATTTACCAGAAGAAATGAAGCATGTGTTCTCTTCTGTCCTATCCCTCTCTTTTTTGGTCCTCCAAAATTCCTTCACCACCATATACCACATATTCCATCATTATTTTTTTTAAAAAAAAAAAGAAAGAAAAAAAAACACAAAATCCAACCATTGGTATCCAAGAATGTAGATAGATATATACTATCACTATAGCAAGTTTTTTTTTTTTTGCTTTCTTTTTGTCTTCTCAAGCAATGGCAACTACTTCAAATGTTGCTACATCAACACAAGATTTTTAAAGCTAATATTTGTTTATACATTGCTAAATATTATAAGTAAAATATTTTTGTCTAACGTTTACAATAACAATATATTTAATGAACAGTTATAGATGGAATCAGAGGAAAATAATGTATATGGAGCCTTATTCCTATATTGTAAAGATAGAAAATTTGTTTCTAATAGATCATCGACTCAAGTAACACATACTCAAGATAGCAAAAACAAATTTTAAACCCTGACTTGTAACGTTGACATTTCAGTTTGCTTAAAAAGATAGATCTCGATCATGATCTAATTTTCAGAATTCAAATTAATTTACACCCCAAAACGAATACCAAACACCGAACAAAAATAGCCAAAATCCTTATAAGATATTAAAATGACCATTTTTCCCCTAAGACTAAACAAAAATGACCAAAATCCTCATAAGATATTGAAAATGACCATTTTGCCCCTTCCTCTCCCTCCTTTTTGCTTCACATGCACCCATATTCCCATTAATACTCTTGAGAACCAAGACAAACTAGGCTCTTCCCACTCCCCACCCACTCCCTTAACTCCCCCTACCCCCTACTCCCAACCCCAAC
>JAOTQR010000001.1:1342977-1363696 GCA_025774065.1 Solanum ossicruentum | reverse complement strand
AAAAACAAACCCCATTTGTTCTCCTTTGTCCCCCTCTCTTTTTCTTTGGTCCCCCAAAAATTCTTTCACTTGATATCATAACAAACCATCATCTCCTTTCCTCCTCAACACAAAACCAAATCCAACCATTGGATTCCAAGAATGTAGCTATACATAACAACACAAAATAATAACTAAAAAACACAAAACATTAGTCTTTTTCTTTCACTAATGGCAAGTGCTACTACTTCATCAACACAAAAAATTCAAGAACATGATGAAGATGAAGTTACAAGATACAAAAACAAGAATGATGGAGCTGTTAATAGAGAAGAAATTAAAAGTGCAATTGCTAAAGCAATTGAATTAAGAGCTTTACATGCTTCTCTTTTACAACAAGGGAATTATAATAATCCTATTAAAAAATTCCCTTCTGCTGCTTCTCCAACTGTTTCACTTCATTCTCATCATTTTTCAGCTCAAGATTATCCTATTTTTACACCAGTAAGTCCATTTTCTTTTCTTATTACTCTTTCAGAAGCGGATTTAGAATTTAAAGATTGGATCTTTAAATTATAAGTTTAATTATAAATTATGTTTCTTGTTCTTGTTTGGGATTTTGATAGAGATATATAGAATTTAGCTCCTGTTTCGTCATAGATTTTGAGGTTGAAACTCGAAAAAGTTTAAATATTTGAAGTAGTCATTTTAGATATATATATATACACATATTTTACTCCGAAAAAAATTGAAGTTTTGTGAGTTTGAGTTCTCAAAAGCAGCGAGTTTTTGGGAACTTGAAATTATTTGAAGTTGTGATTTGGATATATATATATATATATGTTACTTGAAAAAATTTAAAGTTTTGCGAGTGTAAGTTCTAAGAGCGAAAAGCTAGTTGAGGGAGTTTCGAAAAGTTTAAAAATATTTGAAGATTAAATTTTATGCCAAATAAATATATAAAGATAAATTTTTAAAATTTGTGGCTAATAGTTATTTTTGAAATTATTGGTTCAAAATTTAAAGATTTGACCTTTTGAAATTCTTAACACATAATAATTCTAGTGACTTTCTTTTTACCTATATAAGTGTGTTTTTTGTCAAAACTTTTGGGTTAATTTTGGTATTTTGTGATTTATTTTATCTTTAGAATATAATTTTTGAAGGTAAAATTTTGCTATACATTATTATAAAGTCAAATGGTAAAATTTTCCTTTTTTTTTTTTTTTGGTTACAAAACTAAAATTGCATTTCTTATTTGATCTAATGGAAATATGTGTTTGACCAAATATTAAATAATCTTAACTTCAATCTTACACAAGCTTATCCATATATTGCTTCTAAATGAAGGAATTAAATGTCAAATCTGAAAAAATATATGATATAATTAATAAGTCCTTATTTAATGTACATAAAGTTCTTATATATTGCAAATTATAAACTTTTTATAAATTATTAGCGATTTTGCTGTTATAGCAGATAAAGTTCAATTACTTTGACGTGACACAAGTAATAACTTTGGTCATTTTAATGCAACAAAAAATAGTTTTATGACTTACTTTTTCCTGATAAAGTTCAATGACTGTACGTGAAATTAACAACAAATTTCAACGTACCAAAACAAGTAAGCCACTTTTGGTTTTGACTTGTCTTGAGTTAATCATTGTTCGTCATATAGATGTGAAAATGTCATAACACTCGTGTCGGATTGTCCAAGCTCTTCAAAAATGTTGACATGTACATGTTGGATTTGAAGAGTCTGAAGGATCCAACATGAGTGTTACAACCTAAGTTGAATGAACTTTTCACTTACAAAGCTGCATTCATGTCGGATTCTTCAAAAATACAATATTTTTAGAGAATTTGACATTCACCTCGAGTCTGAGCAACGTAGATTACAATATTTTTGGAGAGTACGAACAACAAAGGTTGTTGTTTGTACTCCTCAAAAGTTGATGGCTGCGTGCTGGATCTTCCAAAAAAGGTGCATTTTTCGGAAGATTCAACATGGTGTTGCAGTATTTCTGGAGAGTCCGAGCAACGTGAGTTGTGATCATTCATTCACATAGGTGTATTTCTAAATTTTTTCCTTCATTTTTTATGATCTTTGAATAGAAATTTTGTGTGCAGAGTTATGAAGATGAACCATTGCCAGGATACAAACAACTACAGTTAGATCACAATCCAAACTATGCTGAAATTTGGGATGAATATGGCTTTGGAGGAGTAGGAAATGGCAACAATGAATCCGTTTTATGGGATTACAAGAAGGCGAATTCGTCCTTAAAAAACGACTTTACTAACAGCCTGATCAACTTAGAACCCCACATTTGTCCAGCTGATGATCAGAGATCAGTCACGAGTTCGTGTACTGATCAAGTCACTACGCGTAAAGCTTCTCCCATGGCTCGTTACCACAAGTCTCGGAGAAACTCATTGGGGGACTTGAAATCGATTTCGTCTTGCAACAAGTGTAAGCCTGCAATAATTAGTAGTGAGGCTGATGGTAGTAGTACTAGCAAGAGTGGGAAGAACTCGAATGTCATCGTGCCATTGACGGATTCACACGTTTCTGTTCAATCGCAGCCAAAGAGTAAAGGCGGAATGAACTTATCGTGGCTGTTCCCAAAGCTAAAGAAGAAAAACAAGATTGAGAATTCACCAAACCGGACAGATCAATCCGATGAGGTCTCTCAGGTGTTAAAGGATCATATAGGGATGGTTTCAATCGAGACGTTGAGGAAAGAGCTCATGGAAGCGAAAGAGAGTAGAGATGCAGCGTTGATGGAAGTCTCGGAAATGAAGTCGTCTTTAGGTGAGCTAAAGCAAAAGTTAGAGTACTTAGAAACTTACTGTGAAGAGCTGAAAAAGGCCTTAAGGCAAGCAATTCAAGCAACAGAGTCCCCTGTATCCTCCAAGCTTAGAAACTTTCCGAAAAGTGGGAATGGGGAGGGAGAGAACATGATCCCGGTGAGTGATGAAGTAATGCTAGAAGGGTTCTTACAGATTGCATCAGAGTCAAGATTATCGGTGAAGCACTTCTGCAAGACGTTAATCGGACAGATTGAAGAAACAGACAATCTGTTAACTGATAACTTGAACGTTTTGCTTCAACCTCACAAGCTATCTCTCAACTCGAAGTACTCGAAAGCAGTTCTGTACCACATTGAATCCATCATAAACCAATCACTTTTCCAAGACTTCGAAAACTGTGTGTTCCAAAAGAATGGTTCACCGAAACACCTAGACCCTCAACAAGATCGCCAAGCTCAATTCTCATCCTTTGTCGCGTTGAGGAACCTAAGTTGGAACGAGGTGTTGAGGAAAGGAACAAAGTACTATAGCGAAGACTTCAGTAGGTTCTGTGATCAGAAAATGAGCTGCATTATCGCAACGCTGAACTGGACAAGGCCATGGCCTGAACAACTCCTCCAAGCGTTCTTCGTTGCTGCTAAGTGCATTTGGTTGCTGCATTTGTTGGCGTTTTCGTTCAATCCTTCCCTTGGGATTCTACGCGTGGAAGAGAATAGGACTTTCGATATGCATTATATGGAGGACGTTTTCGCGGATAAGCAAAGATCACAAGGTCCTAGCAAGGTTAAGGTCATGGTTATGCCTGGTTTTTATGTGCATGATAGAGTACTTAGGTGCAAGGTAATATGCAGGTACAAAAATGTATCATAGTTTTTAGTACTCATAATCTAACTTGTAATAGTGGTTTCTTGCTGATAATTTGATTTGAGTTAGTTCTATAAACTAGAAATGTGATCAAATAAACCCGAAGTTGGTGCAACAAGTAATATTCTGTAAGGGAGACAGATCGATTCCCTCTACCAATGTCTTGTTAGTCGAGCTCGTTCGCACTGGACATGTCTAATGTGGTTTATGAGTTATTGCACATGAGTAGGTTTGTCGAGTTTGCATCCAAAGGATAGTGACCACGAGTTTTACAAAAAAAGTCATCAAATAATATGTGGCAATAATTATCTTCGATTTGGAAGAAAATTATTTAGTGGGCCAGAAAGTGAAATCTTTTGGGCTAAGAAGTTGTGAAGAGAAAAATCATACCTTTTGGGCCTCATGTGTCTCCAAGAAAGTGAAAATAATTTCACAGGTTGTCTATTTCGAGGATAACTGTTTAGTAAATGATGTTCTTTTTTATTTTCTTTGCAACTTATGTAGCTTTTAGATCATGATCTAAAGATCTCTTTGAACAAATTAAAAATCTTGTGAAGAAACGTCAGACCACAATCGAAAACTTCACAAGTATTGCAAACGTTAGATGACAATCTAATATTTTGTTATCAGGTTGGTCAATATATGAACAAATATCATATCAGAATTTAACGTTATCTGGATGAGTAATTTCTCAAAGGTTATATTGCGCAACTTTAAAAAATGGAACAAAAAGTAAATAATGACCTAAAAAAGAATCATTTTGTGTAAATTAGCCTTGAAGAATTTTAAGTTTATGTCTTTCCAGATTACCCCCAATATTATTTTGAGCCTATGAACTCAGTTTGACGAGGTCAATGTGTGATTAAGCAAATCTTACTTGGATGGGATTACGTCTAATGCACTTCAAAAAAGGTACCTATCGAAGGTCGACCTAAGTAGTTGAACCTACTCGTGATTCATGAATATAAGGCTTGCCTTTCATGTCTCTATGCTTTAAAATTGAGTTTGTGATAAAATAATATATATCTTAAGCTTATTGATCATTTATTTACCTCGATGAGATCAAAGGGTGATGAAGAAGGCTAGTGGATTAGCTAGGTTAATGAATTCTATTGCATTTTCAAGGACCGTCGTCCAATATAAACCAGTCAAGTGGTCGAGTATACGTTATAATTGCTGACTGTAATTGCTTGTATTTGTCTCATTCTTAAAAATAAAAACTTTAAAATTTATAATTGACTTGTTGGAGAATGAAAATATCTTATTTGTACTCCAATGAATCAACACATGTCATAAAATAATTGGATGCTGGCATGGTACAAACTATTGGTAATATATCAGTATCTAATCATTTGCACTTTCATATTTTTATTTGAAATAATAACTCCAAATATAGTGTTTCAAAGAACCAATCAATAGATACCCTTACTCATGATTTACCATTCGAGAAGCAAATTCAAAATTTAAACTTTATAAGAGATTGGCTTCGAGGAATTTCGTATGCAAGGTTGTCTATCTGAGACTATCTATCTGGTACGATCGGTTCCAAACCTTTATGCTCCGTACAAGTGCTGCATACAAGTTCCGGCCAGGATGATTGAGAAAGATTCAACCAATTCGAACCGCTCACATCACAATAGTAATAGCGTAAATGCCGTAAGTCAGGGGGCGGCCATAACATAAGGCTATTTTATGATCTTAAATTAGACAGAATAATGATGGAAATAAAAGAGATTAAAGAGAGACAAATATAGTTTTTTAAGAGTAGTAGGATGAATATAATCTTTTTTTTTATTAGTATTTATCAATTTTTTCTTGAAAAATAATATACAAAATCTAGAGTAAATTAGCTATTAGATTCTCATAAAGCTACATGTCATATTGAATGGTAAAAATAGTCTACCGAAAAAGTTATAATGAAATGATAAGTGCATATTCATCCTTAATAAGAGATTTCTATCCAAGTTCTGACTATGAAATCATTAAATATAACTTTTCGACACATATTTATATCAATCGTACTCCAAAATAGATATAAAATAATAATCAAATCAAGCCAATGATGATATATAATAGACAATGATTGTACTTGTGTGTCAATTGGTCCGTATTTGTCCACGTTCATGAATCATGAGTCTCAATAATAATAATAATAATTTAAAATAATTCCATGTTGGAATTGTATACGTGTATAATTGAAAACTACTCAACTTCCACAAAAGGAAAAATTAAAATAGGTAAATTAATTTTGTTATGGCTCGTTTGGCTTGTGAGATGAGAAATAATACTTTTAAAATAAAATATAAAATTATTATACACCGTCGTTAGATTTTATCTCTATTTTAAAGAGTAAGAAGAAAATTTTTCAAAGAATTAAGAAAATTTTTCAAAGAATTTCTAAGTGTAACCTTCTGTGTAATACTATAATTAAACATTTAAAACATAGTATCCAATGTTACAATAATTGAGGATACTATAAACTAGACTCAAATCTAATATGTGCTCATACATTTCTCAACTTTATAAACATAATATTAGACTGTCGTCTAACTTTTACAATAACTTATAAAATTACACGAGTTAGACGTATATATAACATGTTTCAAACTTGAGGAATCATTATCTACTGAATTTCATATCACACCCTACTAGTTACATAATAATAACGTTTTTTTGAGAATTTTTCAAATTTAGGACATAAAAATTACACGAGTTAGAGGTGCACATAACATGTTCCAAACTCGAAGACTTCTTTTCTTCTGAATGCATATCACACACTGATTTTCGTTGAAAATTTCTCAATTATGTGGCAATAACTCTTTTTTTTGAATTGTTCAGATTCAGGCTGTAAAAATTATACGAAATAAACGTGCACATAATACATCCCAAATTTGATGACTCATTATCTACTGAATTTCATATTTCATACTAATTTCCATTAAAAATTTCTAAATTATGTAATGATAACTTTTTTCTGAAATTATTTTCTTTTCATCGTCACTTCTACGAGAATCACTATTATTTTCTTCTAACTCTAACTACTAGGATCTCTTTAATCAATGCAAAAAAATTTCAAGTTTTAATTTTATTTATATCAAACTTATATTTTGAATATTTATATGAAAAAAATACAAAATTTATTTTTTCCTAGATACAATAAATATCTTAGATACTTTCGGCCATCTTTTTCACTTTAGATATTTCCATCATTTTGTATGCACTTTTTCCTATTTAAAGGACCCAAAAAGCAAAAAACAAAAATATATTTCTTCTACTCACCGAACCTTCTAGACACTATTCCGCAATGTCCACGTCAGTAACCGACGCCGCTGCCGGAGAAATCGCCGGTTCCGACGACAGTATTCTAGAAACTCCATTACTAGACTCGGAACGTTCGAATCTCCTCCAGCGTATAGCGGAGGAAGGCGGCTACGCATACGCAACCATGACGTCACTGGCGGCGGCCGGAGATATTAGAGCGGCGGAGGCAGCGAAGGAGATGGCGTGGGAACAGTTACATTCAGGTCCATGGAATTCAGTTGTGCCTATATGGAGAGATGCGTATTCAATGGCGTGTATACATTTAGCGAAACTTCATTATGCTAATGGTGAGTTTACTCAGGCGATTAAGGCTTTAGATATGGGAATTATTATGGGAGGAATGTTGCTTAAGGATGAACTGAACATCGCGATTCGGAAGGCGTCGGAGAAGGAGAAAGCGAAGAGTGATCTCGGAGAAAAAGGTGAATCAGCAATTGAATTTATTTCTCAAGAAATTAACGTGGCGGAGGTGAGGTTCGTCACTCGCAATTTACGTTTTGTTCTGTTGTACTATCCTCGTTTCAATTTGTTTATCGGATTTTGACTTGGCACAAGATGAAAGACGAGAATTGGCGCAAGGATCAAAACACTTAATGGACATAGAAGAGTAAAAGAAATGCTTCTGGCTTGTGTAGAATGTATCAGCATATCGTTTAATTTTATGGTCTTAAACATGTCATGCCATTTATAAAACATTTTCCAAGTTAAACTGTTTCCAAATTCAGAAAAGATAATTCTTTTTGAAACCGAGCAAAAAAATTTGGGAGCGAGGGAGGATTTCCTTTGTCAATAACTGAGAAGTCTTCAAGCTCCCGTAGTCAATGGTTCAAAACTTGGTCGACATGTTTTAGTTAGACTGTGATGTGTGCCTAACCCCACTTTACAACGTGAGCTCTTACCACTAGACGAAAGCTCCAGGGGTGGAACAGAGGGAGAAATTGTGACTGTTTTAAGTCTTTTTAGAATTTACTGCACATAAGAAACGTTAATAGTTTCCATCAAGAGTTCTACAGAAAGTGCGTTGCTACTGTACTTTATTCAGATTTTTGGTGAAATTTTTGTATGACTTTGCTCTGTCGATGTTGTGTTTTCTTCTTTAGGAAATATGTTAATGGAGGAACTGATAGACTAGAGATGGAAATTAGCTCATATTATTGCTGGTTTTAAATGTGGGATAAGATCATATTGAAATAAAAGGACCAGTTCGTTTGTATATTTGTTAAGCAGGATAAAAGGAAAAAGAAACGTTTGAGTGAAATTCTTTTAACTCTGCACTCGAGGATTCATATGCCTTATTAGTAAAGTTTCATGCTTTTCTCATTCCCTTTTAATGAACTAATATAAAAATCGTTCATTTCTATTTCATTTATGTCCCTGGTCACTCTTCAATCAGTGTTAATTCCCCTCTTTGTGTTTTTGTGCTATGTGGTGTAATATGAATGAATTAATTGTTAGGGGGAGGAAGTAATAAGATTCTTTCTTTGCTTAAGCTTAGGAAAAAACTTAATCTACTTTCTGAGTCTTTTTTGATATAGGAATCTCCTTTCTGAATCTTGTAATCGAGACTTTCTAAATCTAGACATGCTATATAGTTTCACATCCATTTTAGCTAATCCTGTTTGTATTTTTTAATTAATGGGTTTAGGTAATTCATGCAATGTTACAATGGAGAGTAGTATGCTCTTTCAATTCTTGGTTGTACCATTTTTGTCTAATTGGTTGGAAAACCTCTTTAAATTATGAGTTATAGCATTTTTGCCTATTTGTTCCAGCTGTCTGTTGGAAATTTGAACGCATTTTACGAATTATATCAATTAATACATGTTTTCTAGGTGAGCTCGTCAGTGAATGTCCTCTAAGCTTGCAAACAGTTGAGGTGGTCTATCAGTTATTCGAGTGCTAATAGGGTATTTGAAATGAGAAGTGTGGTTATTTATCTTCTGTTTCGACTTTGCAGGTGCAGCAGTTTTTACCTAATAAGTCACTGTCTTGTAAGATAGTATTGAAAAGGTCAGCCTTATCGTTGGAGGCATTCCTGAGAGACCATTATTTATCAGGATCTCCGGTGGTAATCAGAGATTCCATGGATCACTGGCCTGCTAAGAGTAAGTGGAATGACATGAATTATCTTAGAAGGGTTGCTGGCTTCCGTACAGTCCCCGTTGAGGTGATTACATTTACAACTGACCTCTATATCTGTTGTATATTCCAACATTAAATTGTTCAGCAGATTTCTAATCACATCCAGAAGATAAGTCCTTTTTAAGCAAGTGCCAACAATTCAAGTCATTATAATATGTTTGTCCAAGTCCAGCTTTTTTTGTTTCCCCAGGGTGGGTGGGGTTGGGGGACTTTACCTTCTTTGACAGGCAAAATAGGAAAATTGCCCATATAATTATTCTGGCCCATTTTGTTTAACATACTTGTATTTGGTGAGAATGTTGTTAACCAAATTACCTTCGACTCCAGAAGTTTAACCAAGTAAACTAAGAAATCCTAAAAGCAACTTGTAACTCATAAAAATTGAATAGAAACTACACCTGAAACTATTAAAACAGCTCCAAAGCTTTATTCTAGTAAAAAATAAGGAGACTCTTCTTTTGTCTTGTGTCCACGTCATGGCACTTTGAACTGTCAATGACTGACCAAATTAATTAAGGACTCTTTTGGTGAAAGCTATCCAAAGATACATACACTCACCACCCAATTCATCAAAGCCAATTTATGCGTCTAGCATATACAAAGATCCAGTGCTGAATTTTCCTATAGGAAGAACAACAAATACGATAAGCTGAAATATGCGGAAACATTTATAAGCTAATTAAGTCTGTATATGTTGTAACCTAGGTTTGGCAACTAATGAATTGTTAAAAGACATGTAGACAACAAAGATTATGTCCTCCTTAAAAATCTTACGATCATTTAATGGTATAAAGAGTTGATTAATAAATCTTGAAATGTATATGTAAACGAGAATCAGCGAATTCAGGGCTTAGTTTCACAATATTGTTACCCAGTCCAAAACGTTCTCAGTGGAACAACAACAACATATCCAGTGAAATCCCAGTGGAACAATATATTGGTCTCGGTGGAATTTTTGATATAAATGTTTCATATGAACATAGTGTGTCTTGTCAGCGATGTCAACTCTAATGTAATCAATATATGAATTAATTCCGACCTGCATATGCTACCTTTCACTCAAAACTTGATATTGACTTAATGCATCTTCCAGGTTGGAAAGAACTATTTGTGCCCAGAATGGAAGCAAGAGCTGATCACATTCTCTGAATTTCTTGAGAGAATCCGGTCCAATGATACTACCTCTGTGGAAACTACATACTTAGCTCAACATCAATTGTTTGATCAGGTATATTTTTCCTCTACATTTGTTTCTGTATATTTGTGTAAACACTTCTACCTTGCACTTATTTTTTTGGAATTAGCGGCTTAGCTCTGTAGCTAAATGACAGATACAAGAGCTACGGCAAGATATTGTTATACCTGATTATTGTTTTACTGGAGGTGGGGAGATCAGGTCTCTTAATGCTTGGTTTGGTCCAGCTGGGACTGTGACGCCTTTGCATCATGATCCTCACCATAATATACTTGCTCAGGTACAGATGTACGGACATATAACAGACACATTTTTACAATGAGCTTAACAAAAAGTAAATCAGGTTAAGCCATGGGTGATTGCTTTGATTGATTATTTTTTAGGGGGAAAAGTTATCTTTACTGTCTGTATGTTGATATGTTTCATTTCTATTACTTGTGATCTTTTGCATCTCAATTTACAGGCTGTTGGCAAAAAGTATGTACGGCTTTACCCAGCGTCACTTTCGGATGAGCTTCACCCGCATAGTGAAACCATGCTTAGCAATTCTAGCCAGGTATATGCTTCTCCACTATTTTAATTGCTGTTCACCAGAATTGTCATTTCAATGGTCTGTTATTCAGTATTTTTAGCCTTTGGTAGTTGTTACGACTCCATTTATGTTAGTGTCTATGTTTTACTCAGCATAGTATTTATTTATTTAAAAGAAGAGTTGCAAAAATTAGTTGTTTAGTAATTAGTACTGTTCCTTATGCGTCGCGTTTTATGATTATATTTATCTAGAGACGGAGTTTTAAGATGTTTCTTGGACTTGCACATCAGAAAGAGTAGATTAGTGATGGTTGAACTATTATATGCATCTCATGGTTCTTCTCCTCTCACATATCTGAGGGTTTCACTGATATTATCGTACGTCTCTTTGATGAACTTATGATATCGTTTTGCTGTACCATTTGGCTGTTACTTTCGTTACATAGTTGATATAGCCCACAACTTTTTGTCTTACACATTTGAAATCTTGTTTTGAAGGTTGATCTAGACAACATTGACGAGAAAGAGTTCCCAAATATATTAGACCTGGAATTTCAGGACTGTATTTTAGAGGAAGGTGAGATGCTTTACATTCCCCCTAAATGGTGGCACTACGTCCGGTCTCTCACGACAAGCTTTTCAGTTAGCTTTTGGTGGAGTGGTGCTGAAAAATTAGATGGCTGATCGGTTGGTTTGAGGTGTCCCTTTCCTTCTCTCGTCTAGTGTATACAAAGAAACTATTCTTCTGCAGATGGCAGTGTGGACTTCACAATTACTAATACATAACTGCAGGAACAACTTATATTGGAAGAACTTCTTGCTTATGATTTGTAAGTTCTTGACTCACCCAGTTTTGGAAAGTAGAATCAGTGTGATTGTTTCAGCTCCAAGTAGCCTTGTTGTCTTCCAGACTTTGATGATAAATTTCTCAAAGTGGTAATCTTGCTTTATTGTATTTATATATTATCACTTGCTTTCTATTTTAGTCATTTCTCTTTCATATCTAGTATGTTCTGCTTTTGGGGCTTGATATCTTTGAGCCAAGGGTCTTCCGAAACAACTTTTCCATCTCTATGTGGTAGAGATAAGGTCTGTGCACATTTTTCCCTCGTCAGATCCCACTTGTGGGATTTAACTGGGTATGTTGGTGGTGGTGGTAATCTTGCTTTATTACTTTTAGGTTGGTCTGATCATTAGCATGAATTTGGTAAATAAGGTGAAATTGAAATTTGACTTATTTGGAATTGAGACATAGTTACTCTTATAGGGTAAAGATGAAAGGAGAAAAGGTTTAGAATTATTGATTTTGCAAGTCTCATACTTCAACCGCTATAGTTCCTTTTACCTAATATGTAGCCATTGATGGATCTAGAAAATTTGAGCTCAAATAAAGTTGGTCATTGCATATTTTGAAAAATTTACGAATGAATAGCCATGAAAATTAGAGACAATCTTGAGTTTCTATTGTAACATATAAACTTCAAAAAGCGATGTTCTTCTTTCTAAAACAATAATAATCATTATCGTTATTAATGAGCTCATAAATATCAAGCTTAAACAGAATCGATCATACATACTTTACAATATTTACGAATTAGTACATATGAAAAATTGAAATGTTTCTTAATTTTTGTTTTGAATTGAGATATTTCTTAATTTTTGTTTTGTGACAAGAACTCCAAAACAAGCGACATTCACCTTTTAAAAATAAAGAGTATAATATAATAGGTCATCAACAAGTACCAATAAAGTTTGAGCTCAAATAGAGTTAGTCATGAATATTTTATTTTAATAAGTTTATGAACTAATGTACACCAAAAATGATTCTAAGCTATACCACTAAAAAATTTATGAGTTAGCATAAAAACAAAAAAAAAATTGCTTAATTTATATTGACTGCCCCCTAAATGATAAAAAATGTGAGTAGATCAAGTCGATGTTATTTTTTTCTTTTCCACGCCATTACAAATGATTCTACAAAGAGTTTGCGAAAAAATATCCGAAAGTCATATCACCAAAAAGTTTATGGGCTTACTACACACATGAAAAATCGAGAGTGTCACTTAATTCCTATTAAGTGCCTCTAAATGCTAAAAAGCCTTGTATGGATCAGGTCGAGACTATTGAAATTCTTCCTCAAGTCATTACAGATGGTTCTACAAAGGTTTCACGGACAAGTTAGTTGAAAGTCATACCACCAAAAATATTATAGGCTAACACACATGAAAAACTAAGACAATTATCTAATATTTATTGAATGATCCCTAATTCCTATTTCGGAGCCCATAAAACACTCCTGAGTGTCGTTCGACGCTATCAGCCCTACTGAGACTCTTGGAGGGCTTGTTATGGACAAGTACATGGAATTTTTCAAGAAAATGAGCCTGGAGCCTTGACACTTCTAGGATTCGTGGGCTAACACCCACGAAAAACTGTCGGCAGCGCTATAAACCGTGGACTGACACCTATGAAAATTTGTCGAAATCGCCTGTTTCCTATTGCTTGACCCATAAAAATCTATCAGGGGTCCTGCGGCGCCATCAAACTACTTGGGGCTTTTTGTGGGCTCGTTACAGATGGGTCGGTGTAATTTTTCGGCAAAGTTGTCTCAGATCCCCGAGTAACGCCAAAAATCGTATGTTGACACATATGTAAAAACTGTCGAAATCGCTTGTTTTTTGTTGCTCGACCCATAAAATCCTCTCAGGCCTCCCATGGTGCCACCGGGCCACCTGGGGCTCTTGACGGGCTCATTATGGACGAATCGGTATAATTTTTCTGGAAAGTTATCTTGGGTCTCGAGGAAGCGCCACAAACTGTGGGTTAACACCCACGAAAAACTATTGAAATCATCTTTTTCCTATTGCTTGACCTATAAAATCCTACCAGGCGTCCTGCGGCACTATCAGGACACTTGGGGCTCTTACCAGGCTCATTACGAATGTGTCGGTGTAATATTTCGAGAAAGTTGTCCCGGATCCCCGGGCAGCGCCACAAACCATAGGGTAACACCCATAAAAAATTGCTGAAATCGCCTATTTCCTATTGTCTAGCCCATAAAATCCTACCAGGGGTCTCGTGCCGCCGTTAGCTACCTATGGCTCTCGCCGGGCTCGTTGCGAATGGGTCTGTAAAATTTTTTGAGAAAGTTCCCGGATCCCTAGGTAGCGCCAAAAAGGGGCTAACGCCTATGAAAAACTATTGAAATTATCTGTTTCCTATTGCGTGGCCCATAAAATCCACCAGGCGTCCTGTGGCACCTTCGGGCCTCTCGGGGTTCTTGCAAGGCTCGTTACGAGCTAGTCGTATAATTATTCAGGATAGTTGTCCCAGATCCCCTGGTAGCGCCCCAAACCGTGGGCTAACACCCACAAAAAATTATCAAAATCCACTATTTCATGTTGCTTGACCCATAAAATCTTAGCGGGTGTCTTGCTGTGCTGTCAGGCCACAATGGGCTCTTGCCGAGATCATTACAGATGGGTCGGTGTAATCTTTTGGGAAAGTTGGTTCGGATCCCCAGGCAGCGCCACAATATGTGGGCTAGCACCTAAGAAAAACTACCAAAATCGTTTGTATCCTGTTGCTTGGCCCATAAAATCCTACCAGGCGTTCTCGTTACAGATGGGTCAGTGCAATGTTTCTTGAAAGTTGTCTTGGATCCCCGGTAGCGCCACAAACCATGGGCTAACACCCACGAAAAACTGCCGAAATCACCTATTTCCTATTGCTTGGCCTATAAAATCCTATCAGGGATCCTACAGCACCGTCGAGCCACCTGGGGCTTTTGCTGGGCTCGTTACGGGAAGATTGGTGTAATTTTTTGGAAAAGTTGTCCCGAATCCCCGGGTAGCACCACAAAAAGGGCTCACACTCATGAAAATTGCCGAAATAGGCTATTTCTTGTTGTTTGGCCCATAAAATCCTACCAGACGTTTTGTGCCGCCTTCGGCCACCTAAGGCTCTTAACGATCTGGTCGGTTTAATTTTTCAGGAAAGTTACTATCGAAATCACATGTTTCTTATTGCTTGACCGATAAAACCCTACCAGGCATCCTGTAGTGCCACTGGGCCACCTGGGGCTCTTGTCGAACTCGTTACAGACGGGTCGGTAATTATTTGGAAAAGTTGTCCCTGATCCCTGGGCAGCACGACAAACCGTGGGATAACAACCACAAAAAATTGTCGAAATCGCCTGTTTCCTGTTGCTTGGCCCATAAAATCCTATTAGAGGTCAGGCCACCTAGGGCTCTTGCCGTGCTCGTTATGGGTGGGTCGATGTAAATTTTTGAGAAAGTCCTACCAGGCATCCCCCGCTGCCGCAGGGCCACCTAGGCCACTTGTCGGGCTCGTTGCGGATCCACTCGTATGATTTTTTGAGAAAGCTGCGCCGGAGCCCCTGCAGCTCTAGAATCCGTAGGCTAATACCCACAGAAAACTGCTTAATCGCCTATTTCCTGTTCCTTGGCCCATAAAATCCTACCAGGCGTATCCCACTGCCGTCAGGCCATATGGTCCTCTTGACGAGCTCGTTGTAGACCCACTCATATGATTTTTTAAGAAAGTTACGTTGGAGCCCCTTGCAGCGCCAAAATTCATGGGCTAACACCCAAGAAAATTGTCGAAAACGCTTATTTCCTGTTCCTTGGCCATAAAATCCTACCAAGTGTCCCTCGTCGCCGCTGGGCCACCTGGGCCTCTTGCCAGGATTGTTGCGGACTCACTCATATGATTTTCTGGGAAATTTGCGCTCGAGCCCCCTGCAACACTAGAATTCGTGGGCTAACACCCACAGGAAAACTGTCAAAATCGCCTATTTCCTTTTTCTTGCCCATAGCATCCTACCAGGCGTCCCCTGCCATTGCCGGCCACCTAAGCCTTTTGTTAGGCTCGTCGCGGACCAACTTGTATGACTTTTTTGTAAAGTTACGCCCCAAGCCCGCTACAGCGCCAGAATTCGTGGGCCAACAACCAAAAAAACTGCCGAAATTGCCTGTTTCCAGTTCCTTGGCCCATAAAATACTACCAGGCGTCCCCCACCGCCGCTGAGCCAGTTGGGCCTCTTGTCGGGCTCATAGCGGACTCACTCGTATTATTCTTTGGGAAAGTTGTGTTGGAGCCCCCTACAACGCCAAATTTCGTAGACTAACACCCACATAAAATTGTTGAAATCACCTATTTCCTATTCCTTGACTCATAAAATCCTACCAGGAGTCCGTCGGGTCAACTGGGCCTCTTGGCGGGCTTGTTACAGACCCACTCGTATGATTTTTTGGAAAAGTTGCGCCGGAGCCCCCTGCAGTGCCAGAATCTGTGGGTTAACACCCAAAGAAAATTATCGAAATCGCCTATTTCCTGTTCCTTGGCACATAAATTCCTACCAGGTATGCCCCGTCGTCGCCGGGCCACTTAGACCTCTTGGCAAACTAATTTTGGATCCACTCATATGATTTTTCGAGAAAGTTGCGCCTGAGCCCCCTGTAGCGCCAGAATCTGTGGGCTAACATCCACAAAAAACTGGCGAAATCGCTTGTTTCTTATGCCTTGGTCAATTTTGGTAGTTTTTTATAGGTGTTAGCCCACGGATTGTGGCGCTGCTAGGGGATCCAGGACAACTTTCTAGAAAAATTACTCAAACCAGTCTGTAACGAGACTGAAAAAAGTCCCAGGTGGCATGGAGGTGCCACAGGACGCCTGGTAGGATTTTATGGGCCAAGCAATAGGAAACAGACAATTTCGGTAATTTTTCGTGGGTGTTAGCCCTTTTTGTGGCACCGCCCAGGATCCGGGACAACCTTCCTAAAACATTACACCAACCCATCTGTAACGAGCCCGGCAAGAGCAACAGGTGGCCCGATGATGCAGCAGGACCCCTGTTATGATTTTATGGGCCAAGCAACAGGAAATAGATGATTTTGGCAATTTTTTGTGGGTGTTAGCCCATAGTTTGTGGTGTTGCCCAGGGATTCAGGATACCTCTCCCAAAAAATTACACCGGCCCATCCTTAACTAGTCGTGTCCCGGCGGTGTCGCATGACACCTAGTAGGATTTTATGGGCCAAACAACAAGAAAAAGGCAATTTCGATAATTTTTGTGGGTGTAAGCCCACAGTTTGTGGTGCTGCCAGGGGATCTAGGATAACTTTATTGAAAAATTACTCTTACACATCTGTAACGAGCCTAGCAATAGAACTAGGCAGCTCGGCAGTGCCATAGGATGCCTAGTAGGATTTTATGGGCCTCATGAAACAGACGATTTCAATAATTTTTCATGGGTGTTAGCCACTGGTTTGTTATGATGCAAGGGATCTAGGACAACATTCCCATATTTTACACCGACTCGTCCTTTACGAGCTCGATAAGAGCCTTAGGTGGCATGGCGGCACTACAAGACGACTGGTAGGATTTTATGGGCCCAACGATAGGAATTTTGAATGTTTTTTATGGGTGTTAGCCCACTGTTTCTGGTGTTGCCTCATGATCCGAGATAACTTTTCTAAAAAATTACACAGACTCATTCGTAACGAGCCCGAGAAGAGCTCCTGGTGGCCCTCCAACACCACAAGACTCCTGGTAGGATTTTATGGGTCAAGCAATAGGAAATAGGTGATTTCTGCAATTTTTTATAGGTGTTAGCTCATGGTTTATGGCATTGCTAGGAGATTCGACACAACTATCCTAAACAATTATACGACCTATCTGTAACGAGCTTGGCAAGAACACCACTGGCCTGAACACGCCGTAGGATGCCTGGTAGGATTTCATTGGCTAAGAAATAGGAAACAAGCAATTCCAGAAGTAGCACTAGAATCAATGGGCTAACACATACGAAAAACTACTGAAATCGCCTGTTTCGGCTTCCTTGATCCATAAAATCCTCCCAGGCCTCCGCCAACGCTGCCGAGCCACCTGGGCCGCTTGCCGAGCTTGTGACTGACCCACTCATATGATTTTTCAGGAATGTTGTGCTGGACAAATATGTAGCGCCAGAATTCGTGGGCTAACTCCCACATAAAACTGTCGAAATGACCTATTTTGGCTTCCTTGGCCCATAAAATCCTACCTAGCCTCCGCCAATGTCGTCGGGTCACCTGGGCCACTTGCCGGGCTTGTGGCTGACCCAATCGTATGATTTTTCAGGAATCTTGCTACGGACCCCCATGCAACGTCAGAATCCGTGGCTAACACCGATGGAAAACTACCGAAATCGCCTGTTTCAGCTTCCTTGGCCCATAAAATCCTACCAGGCCTTCGCCAATGCCGCTGGGCCACCTGGACCTCTTGATAGGCTCGTGAACGACCCACTCGTATTATTTTTTGAGAATCTTGCTTCGGACCCCTATGCAACGCCAGAATCTGTGGGCTAACACCCACAAAAAACTACTGAAATCGCTTGTTTCGGCTGCTTTGGCCCATAAGATCCTATCAGGCCTCTGTCAATGCCGCTGGGCCACCTGGGGCCACTTGCTGGGCTCGTGGCCGACCCACTCATATGATTTTTCAAGAATCTTGCGCCGGACCCCTATTCTGCGCTAGAATCTGCCGAAATTGCCTATTTCGGCTAGGCCTATAAATTCTACCAGACCTCTGCCAATATCGCTGGGCCACCTAGGCTGCTTACTGGGCCGATTGCTGGACTCGTGGCCAATCCACTCGTATGATTTTTTGGGAAACTTTGCACGGAAACTCAGGCAGCACTAGAATCCGTGGGCTGTTTCACATTCCTTGGGCAATAAAATCCTACCAGGCCACCGCCAACACCGGCGGGTCACCTGGGCCGCTTGCCGGGCTCGTGGCCGACCCACCCATATAATTTTTTTGGAGACTTTTCCTGGAAACCTAGGCAGCGCCAGAATTCGTGGGCTAACACCCACGAGAAATGGCCAAAATCTCCTGTTTCACCATCTTTGGGCCATAAAATCCTACCAGGCCCCCGCCAACGCCACCGGGATACCTAGGCCGCTTGCCGAGCTCGTGGCCGATCCACCCGTATGATTTTTTGGCGGACTTTTCCCGGAAACCCAGGCAGCGCCAGAATTCGTGGGCTAACACCCACGAAAAATGGCCAAAATCGCCAGTTTCACCTTCCTTGGGCCATAAAATCCTACAAGGCCCCTGCCAACACAGCTGGGCCACCTGGGATAGGTTGCCGAGCTCGTGGCTAACCCACCCGTATGATTTTTTGAGAAACTTTTCTCGGAAACCCTGGCAGCGCCAGAATCCGTGGGCTAACACCACAAAAAATGGCCAAAATCGCCTGTTTCGCCTTCCTGGGGCCATAAAATCCTACCAGGTCCCCGCCAACGCCACCGGACCACCTGGGCCCCTTGCCGGGCTCGTGGCCGACCCACCCGTATGATTTTTTAGGAAACCTTTCCCGAAAACCCAAGCAGCGCCAGAATCCGTGGGCTAACACCCACGAAAAATGGCCAAAATAGCCTGTTTCGCATTCCTAGCGCGAAACAATCCTACCAGGCTCGCTCTAACGCCGCCGGGACACCTGGTCCGCTTGCCGGACTCATGGCTGACCCACCCGTATGATGTCTTGGGAAACTTTACCCGGAAACCCAGGCAGCTCCAGAATACGTGGGCTAACACCTACGAAAAATGCCCAAAATCGCCTGTTTTGCAATACTTGGGCCATAAAATCCTACCAGGTCCCCACCAACGCCACCTGGACACCTGGGCCGCTTGCCAGGCTCGTGGCTGACCCACCCGTATGATTTTTTGGGAAACTTTTCCCGGAAGCCCATGCAGCACCAGAATCCGTGGGCTAACACCCACGAAAAATGGCCAAAATCGCCTTTTTGGCCTTCCTTGGGCCATAAAATCCTACCAGGCCCCCGCCAACACCGCCAGGCCATCTGGGCCGCTTGCCGGGCTCGTGTACGACCCACTCGTATGATTTTTTAGGAGAGTTTTCTCGGAAACGCTGGCAGCGCTAGAATCCGTGGGCAAACACCCACTAAAAATGCCCAAAATTGCCTGTTTCTCCTTAGGCCATAAAAACCTACTAGGCCCCCACCAGCGCCGGCGGGCCACCTGGGCCGCTTGCCGGGCTCGTGGCCGACCTACCCGTATGATTTTTTGGGAAACTTTGCACGAAAACCCAGGCAGCACCAGAATCTGTGGGCTGTTTCACATTCCTTGGGCAATAAAATCCTACCAGGCCACCGCCAACGCCGGCGGGCACCTGGCCCGCTTGCCGGGCTTTTGGCTGACCCACCCGTATGAATTTTTGGGAGACTTTTCCCGAAAACCCAGGCAGTGCTAGAATTCGTGGGCTAACACCCACGAAAAATGGCCAAAATCTCCTGTTTCGCCTTCCTTTGGCCATAAAATCCTACCAGGCCCCCGCCAACGTCGCCGGGCGACCTAGGCCGCTTGTCGAGCTCGTGGCCGACCCACTCGTATGATTTTTTGGCAGACTTTTCCCAAAAACCCAGGCAGCGCCAGAATTCGTGGGCTAACACCCACGAAAAATGGCCAAAATCGCCTGTTTCGGCTTCCTTGGGCCATAAAATCCTACAAGGCCCCCGCCAACACCGCCGGGCCACCTGGGCTGGGTTGCCGAGCTCGTGCCCAACCCACCCGTATGATTTTTGGAGAAAATTTTCCCAGAAACCCAGGCAGCGCCAAAATCCGTGGGCTAACACCCACAATAAATGGCCAAAATCGCCTGTTTCGCCTTCCTGGGGCCATAAAATCCTACCAGGTCCCCGCCAACGCCGCGGGCCACCTGGGCCGCTTTCCGGGCTCATGGCCGACCCCCCGTATGATTTTTTGGGAAACTTTGCCCGGAAACCCAGGCAGCGCCAGAATCCGTGGGCAAACACCCACGAAAAATGGCCAAAATCTCCTATTTCGCCTTCC
>JAOTQR010000001.1:1324481-1342877 GCA_025774065.1 Solanum ossicruentum | reverse complement strand
CACCTTGGCTACTTGCCAGGCTCGTGGCTAACCCACCCGTATGAGTATTCGGTAATATTTGCCTGGAACCCTAGGCAGCGCCAGAATCCGTGGGCTAACACCCACGAAAAATGGCCGAAATCGCCTGTTGCGCCTTCCTTAGGCCATAAAATCCTACCAGGCCCCCGCCAATGCCCCCGGGCCACCAGGGTCACTTGCCAGGCTCATTGTCGATCCACCTATATGAATTTTCGAGAATGTTTTCCCGAAACCCCAGACAGCACCAGAATCCATGGGCTAACACCCACGGAAAATGACCGAAATCGCCTGTTTCACCTTCTTTAGTCCCTAAAATCCTACCAGGCCCCCGCCAACGCCCTCGGGCCACCTGGGCCGCTTGCCAGGCTCATTGCCAACATATCGATGTGATTTTTTGGGAATCTTTGCCCGAAACCCTAGGCAGCGCCAAAATCTGTGGGCTAACACCCACGAAAAATGGCCGAAATCGCGTGTTTCGCCTTCCTTGGGCCATAAAGTCCTACCAGTCCCCAGCCAATTCCCCTAGGCCACCTGGGCCGCTTGTTGGCCTTGTTATCGACCCACTCGTATGATTTTTCTGGAATCATTACCTGGAACCCTAGGCAGTGCCAGAATTCGTGGGCTAACACCCACAGAAAATGGTCGAAATCGCCTGTTTCTCCTTCCTTGGACCATAAATCCTACCAGGCCCCCGCAAACGCCCCCGGGTGACCTGGGCCGTTTGTCGGACTCATTACCGGCCTACCCGTATGATTTTTCAGGAATTTTTGCCTGGAACCCCAGGCAGCGCCAGAATTCGTGAGTTAACACCCACGAAAAATTGTCTAAATCGCCTGTTTAGCTGTCCTTCGTTCATAAAATCCTACCAGGCCCCCGCCAATACCCCCGGGCCACCTGGGCGCTTACCGGGCTCGTTGTCGACCCACCCGTATGATTTTCTGGGAATCTTCACGAAAAATGGCCAAAACCACCTATTTCGCCTACCTTGGGCCATAAAATCCTACCAGTCCCCCGTCAACGCCCTCGGGCCACCTGGGCTGCTTGCCGGGCTCGTTACTGACCCACCCATATGATTTTTTAGGAATCTTTTTTCGAAACCCCAGGCAGCGCCAGAATCCATGGGCTAACACCCACGGAAATGGTCGAAATCGCCTGTTTCGCCTTCTTTGGGCCATAAAATACTACCAGCCCTCCGCCAATGCCACCGGGCCACCTGGGTCGCTTGCCGGTCTCATTGCCGACCCACCTGTGTGATTTCTTTAGAATCATTGCTCGGAACCCTAGGCAGCACCTGAATCCGCGGGCTAACACCAACAGAAAAGGGCTGAAATCGCCTGTTACGCCTTCCTTGGGCCATAAAATCCTACCAGGCCCTCGTCAACGCCCCCGAGCCACCTGGACCGCTTTCCAGGCTCGTTGCCAACACACCCGTATGATTTTTCAGGAATCTTTGCCCGGAACCCCTGGCAGCGCCAGAATTCATGGGCTAACACCCACGGAAAATGGCCGAAATCGCCTGTTTCGCCTTCCTTGGCCAATAAATTCCTACCAGGCCCCCGCCAACGCCCCTGGACCACCTGGGCCGCTTGCCGGGCTCAATACCGACCCATCTGTATGATTTCTCGAGAATCTTTGCCCGAAACCCCTGGCAGCGCCAGAATCCGTGGGCTAACACCCACAGAAAATGGCTGAAATTGCTTGTTTAATCTTCCTTGGGCCATAAAATCCTACCAGGACCCAGCCAACGCCCCCGGGCTCCTGGGCCGCTTGCCGGGCTCATTGCCAACCCACTCGTATGATATTTCGGGAATCTTTTCCTGGAGCTCCAGTCAGTGCCAGAATCCGTGGGCTAACACCCATGGAAAATGGCTGAAATTACCTGTTTCGCCTTCCTTGGGCCATAAAATCCTATCAGGCCCCCGCCAATGCCTTCGGGCCACCTGGATCGCTTGTCGGGATCGTTGCCAACCCAGCCGAATGATTTTTTGGGAATCTTTGCCCGAAACCCCAGGCAGCGCCAGAATCTGTGGGCTAACACCCACGGAAAATGGCCGAAATCTCCTATTTCGTCTTCCTTGGGCCATAAAATCCTACCAGGCCCCCGCAAGCATCCCCGGGCCACCTGGCCGCTTGCCGAGCTCGTTGCCGACCCTCCCACATGATTTTTTGGGAATATTTGCCCAGAACTCCAGGGAACGCCAAAATTCGTGGGCTAACACCCACGGAAAATGGCTGAAATCGCCTGTATCGCCTTCCTTGGGCCATAAAATTCCTAACAGGCCCTCGCCAATGCAGTCGGGCCACCTGGTTCGCTTGTCGGGCTCGTGTCCGACCCACCCGTATGATTTTTCGAGAATCTTTTCCCGGAACCCCAGGCAGCGCCTGAATCCGTGGGCTAACACCCGTGAAAAATGGCTGAAATAGCCTGCTTCGCCTTCCTTGGGCCATAAAATCCTACCAGACCCCCGCCAATGCCCCTGGGCTATCTGGGCTACTTTCTGGGCTCGTGGGTGATCCACCCGTATGATTTTTCAGGAATCTTTACCCGGAACCCCAGGCAGCGCCAGAATCCGTGGGCTAACACCCACAGAAAATCGCCAAAATCCCCTATTTCATCTTCCATGGGCCATAAATTCCTACCAAGCCCCCGCCAGCGCCGCCGGGCCGCTTGGGCCACTTGTCGGGCTCGTGCCCGACCCACTCGTATGATTTTTCGAGAATCTTAGCTCGGAACCCCAGGCAGCGCCAGAATCCTGGGCTAACACCCACGAAAAATGGTTGAAATCGCTTGTTTCGCCTTTCTTCGGCCATAAAATCCTACCAGACCTCTGCCAACACCGCCGAGCTACCTAGGCCGCTTGCCGGGCTCGTGGCCGACTGACCCATATGATGTTTCAAGAATCTTTACCCAGAACCCCAGGCAGCATAAGAATTCATGGGCTAACACCCACGGAAAATGGCCGAATTCACCTGTTTCGCCTTCCTTGGGCCATAATATCCTACTAGGACCCCACCAACGCTGCCAGGCTACCTGGGCCGCTTGCCGAGCTCGTGGGCGACCCAGCTATATGATTTTTTGGGAATCTTTGCCCGAAACCCCAGGCAATGCCAGAATCCGTGGGCTAACACCCACTGAAAACTATCGAAATTGCCTGTTTCCTGTTCCTTGGCGCATAAAATCCTACCCAACCCCCGCCGTAGTTAGGCCATCTTGGCCTCTTTCGGAGCTCGTTGCGGACCGACTCATATGCTTTTTAGGGAATTTTGTGTCGGAGTCCCCTGCAGCACCAGAATCCGTGGGCTAACACCCACAAAAACTATCAAAATCGCCTGTTTCCTGTTCCTTGGCCCATAAAATCCTTCCAGGCGTCCCCCGCTGTCGCTGGCCACCTGGGCCTCTTACCGGGCTCGTTGCGGACCCACTCATATGATTTTTAAGGAATGTTGTACCAGAGCCCCCTGCCACGCTAGAATCCGTGGACTAACACGCACAAAAATTGTTGAAATCGCTCGTTTCCTTTTCCTTGGCCCATAAAATCCTACTAGGCATCCCGTCGCTGCCGAGCCACCTGGGCTACTTTCTGGGCTTGTTGTGGATCCACTCTTATGATTTTTCGAGAATGTTGCGTCGAAGCTCCCTGCAGCGCCAGAATTCGTAGACTAACACCTATAGAAAACTACCGAAATCGACTGCTTCCTGTTCCTTGACCCATAAAATCCTACCAGGCGTCCCCCGTCGCCACCAGGTCACCTGGGCCTCTTCCCGGGCTCATTGCGGACCCGTTCCTATGGTTTTTCACGAATGTTGCGCGCCGGAGCCCCCTGCAGCGTCAGAATTCATGGACTAACACCCACAGAAAACTGTCGAAATCGATGTTTCCTGTTCCTTGGCCCATAAAATCCTACCAGGCGTCCCCCACCGCCGTCGGGCTACCTGGGCATCTTCCCAGGCTTGTTACAGACCTATTCGTATGATTTGTCGGGAATATTATGCCGAAGCCCCCTGCAGCGCAAGAATCTTTGTTTTTTGTGTGTCTTAGTTTATCAATTTTTTTGCATATGATTAAATGACTCCATTTGACCTTAAATGACCTAGAGAATAATACTCATTATTTCTCAAGAATTGACGTAGCTTTCTTTGTTTGAGTTTCTAAGTCACGAAAAATGAATCAATCTCATTTTTGATGTGTATTAGTCCATAAATTGTTTTAAAATATAACTGATTAAAAAATAAATTTTATTAATATCTTGTTAATTATAATAAAATGAAAAGAATTGTCATATATATTAGTACTATATTATTTTGTATAGCTAATTTTAACTTTACTAATTAAATTGATCTAATCGAATTAATTTTTTCGATTGAATTAAACTAATTTTTTAAAAAGAAAACACAATATTTATTTTGCAATAGAGAGAAGGTTCGACGGTCCAATAATATTTACATCAAATGCATCACACATATTTACATAATAATTTTTAGTATTTCATATCATCAAATTATTGCATAATTTAATTTATATGATTTAATGTAAACACTCTCTGCATATGGTATGGATTGTAAAGGTGTGCAAAAATCGAACTGATCAATAAATCAAATCGATAAAAACATTATTTGCTTATTATTATTGGGTTATTAGGTTATCGAATTTTTAATGGTTTTGAAGAAAAATTATTATGTTATCGGTTTGATATCGATTTTTACTATTGAATTATTGGGTAAACCAATAACCTAATAAGATTATAATAATTCACTATTTTACACCTTCGTAAATATTAAATATTAGTAATTTCATAGTAATATGATACTATAATAATATTTTACCTATTTTAATTTTTATCGTACTCAAGTGATTAGCTACCTATTCTGACATTTAGTCTTTAATCTTTACTCTTTCGTGCTTCATCTATTTTTATTAATGTAAATTTTCATTATCATCTTTATTGAGTAAATCGAAAATCAAATCGTATTAAGAACTTAAGATCGATAAATCAAAAACCAATAAAATTCTTTTTATTAATTTAATATATTTAAAAATCGAACTAAATAATCCCTTTCTTAGCCTTGGTGGATTGTAGAATGATACATGATGAAAGGTCAAAAAGCTTCTAATAGGAACTCAATTAATAATCCAACAAGACAAGATTTCAATAACATCTTTCATTCGTCTTTCTCTCCATTCGTGTTTCCACCATGGAAGGTGAAAAAGGTCATATAGTCCTCTTCCCTTTCATGGCACAAGGTCATATAATCCCTTTCTTAGCCTTAGCAACCAAAATTTCACAAAAGGGGTACCAAATCACTTTCATAAACACACCATTAAACATCAAGAAACTCAAAGCATCATCATCATCAAAAAACCAATCTTCAATTCACTTTCTTGAAATACCCTTTGACAGCACAGAACATGGACTTCCACCAGATGCTGAAATCACTGATTCTTTACCTTACAATCTTGCCCTTAAACTTCTTGAAGTTTCCCCTTCACTTGAATCTTACTTCAGAAAGATTCTAAGTGATCTTGTTGATGTAAAGATTGGATTTTTCAAGAACCCCCCAATTTGTGTCATAGCAGATTTCTTTTTTGGATGGTCAGCTAAGGTAACTCATGAATTTGGTATTTTACATTCAATTTTTTGTGGTGCTGGTGGTTTTGGATTAGCTTGTTATTACTCTATGTGGATGAATTTACCTCATAGACATACCGATAAACTCGAGTTTCTACTGCCTGATTTTCAAGAAGCTGGAAAATTTCATGTCACACAATTGTCACCTAGTCTTGCTATAGCTGATGGAAATGACTCTTACTCAGTTTTCCAGCTGAAAAATCTTCCAACTTGGAAAAACTCAGATGGGGTTCTTTTTAACACAGTTGAGGAGTTTGAAAAGAGTGGGTTGATGTATTTTAGAAGGAAGTTATGTATACCAATTTGGGCCATAGGACCAATACTTTTCCAAGAAAATGACACTCCTAGGAAAGAACCAGGTATTCACTTGGATAAATGTAAAGAATGGTTGGACAAAAAGGAGGAAAGATCAGTTCTTTACATATGTTTTGGTTCACAAAACACAATTTCAGCATCCCAAATGATGCAATTAGCAAAAGCATTAGATGGGGTTGAAGTAAACTTCATTTGGGTGATTAGACCACCTTTGGGATTTGATGTAAATGCTGATTTCAAACCAGAAGAATGGTTACCAGAAGGGTTTATTGAAAGAAATCAAGAAAGTGAACAAAGAGGACTAATAGTGTTGGATTGGGCACCACAAGTTGAAATCTTGGCTCATGAATCAACAAGTGCATTTTTAAGTAATTGTGGTTGGAACTCAGTTCTTGAATCATTGATTAATGGGGTTCCATTGATTGGATGGCCAATGGCAGCTGACCAGTTTTTTAATGCTAAGTTCTTGGTGGAAGAAGTTGGTGTTTGTGTGGAAATGGCTAGAGGGACAACATTTGATGTGAGTTATGGGGACATAATTGAAAAGATTGAGTTGGTTATGGATAGTGAAAGTGAAAAGGGGAAAAGATTAAGAGGTAAAGCTTGTGAAGTTAAAGAAATGATTAAGGATGCTACTAGAGATGAGGATGATTACAAAGGATCTTCTGTTAGAGCTATGGATGAATTTTTTAATTTGATGATGAATGGAAAGATTGGGTCAAAATAATTGGGTTCTTTTTCTTAATAAAGAAAGGGAAATCTAGAAGAAAAGTTCAACCTCTTTCTTTATTTACCTTTATATATATATATATATATATTTGGATATTTCTAGTTCTTTAATTTTGAAAAAGAATGATAAGGTTGTTGTGGGATGAATGAGATCCTTGCATCTTTATTTTTGAGTCTCAAGTCAAGTTATGGAAATGTAAAAATTCTAGCTTTGTACAAATGAATTTTAATTAGTCGTGATTTCAATGTGGATATCTCAATTCTGAATATGAGCCTTGATGTGATATGAATATACATTCATCATAACTTCAAAGTAAGCATCAGATATCGTAATGAGAAATCAAAAGAAAATGTACAAATAATAAGAATTTGATTAATGAAGTGACTTATTATTGGTTTCAAGAGTGAGTTGTAATTGAGCTTGTAACAACACCTATTTTTAGTCAACTCCTATATACAAGCTTGCTTACATAATTGTTCTCAAACTTAAATAAAGGAGAAGGACCACATGAAAATGCTCTTTATTGGAGCTCTCGCAATCACACCAAACAATCATCCACCACTCAAAAATCACTGATTAGTTGACTGAGTCGATTTCTTTAACCTGTCAAAGATTAATGAATACACCAATTTCTTAGTTGTCATTGGATGGTGACATACACTTTTGGCAAGATTAGTAGAAATAATGAACTTTTATTGTACTATATTTGTGTGTGGGCCCTACAAAATTTGGATGTAAATACCGTACAACGGTACTTAATTTTAGGTGCATCAAATTTATTCACTGAGAGTAAAATATGTGCATAATATATTATAAACTCCCTGTCATTCGAAATTTCTTAATTTTGATCTTGTTTTTTAATATAAAATCATAATTAAAATTACATTACAAATTAATAAATTAAAAAGTCAAAGTTATAATTCACAAACAATTTATTTGACTCTCGGAATTCGAACACAACCCATAAGTTGGGACAAATAAAGTAATGTGGCCTTGACATGTGATGGCTTTCATCAATATTGTGATACCATGAGAAAAATAAAAACTCAATAATAATAATAATAATAACAATAATAATAATAATAATAATAATAATAATAATTGATATGTCTATTTTATGCATTATACATTTGCAACATAAAAGTTTTCCAATCTGGGACTATAACATAGAGCCTAAATATAAGTTAACTATTCTAACAATATCCATAATAACCTTATAAAGAGTGATGCTAAAGACTGATTTGTTCCAATGTATGTGAACCTATTTAACTGAGTTTGGGGTTAAACGAGGTAAAAAAACGAAGAAACACTTTTGAAATTTGTGATCTATGCACATTTGGCTACCAGGACCAACCTTTCCTAATACAGAAGTGAAAGGACGATGTGTTACCTGACTTCTCATGTCCTCTTTTTGTAGGGGGAGATCAATCATAAGTATTGCAGATTAGTTCAATATTCGTCATAATCATAGTGTTGATCGTAGTCATATCCTCCAACATCCTCATCGTATCGCATATCCTCACCATACTGCACAAATGATTCTTCATAAGTCTCGTCTTCTTCCGGATCAATTATGCTGCTCTCATTGAGGTCAGTTGAATCGTCCACATTTTGACTCTTTGTTGGGTTCTCTAGAATTTCCTGTATAAATAACATGATCAAGAGTTCAACATCTTTTAACGAGATGAGAGCAACAAATGCTTTAGAATAGTGTAATTTGTCCTGTAGATGTTCAAAATTTCAGGGTGCTCCAGGAATTCTCATCTAGTTGAGATCCCAACCGGGAGTTGGGAGTGATTTCGACGTTGTTGTTCATTTTATAAGCCTCTAATGTTAATAATAGGGAAATCAAGGAGCTGAGCTAAGGTCAGGTCCAATTCGGGACAGGGGCACAATGCAAGTTATGGATTCAGTAGAATCCAGTAACTTTGGCTCAAACCTTGTATCCATCTCCCAGGATACATTTAATATGAACAAATCACCTATTGTGAGTTCAGATCTTTCCATTTGGACATGGTTTTACTTGCAAATAATTACTATTTGTTCGATTTTTCAACTTCAACTTGAAAACCGTAACTTGAAGTTGAAAAACTTGTTTAAGGAGTATTTCAAGTAATAAATATGCTTTCACTTTCTTTCTCTATACTGTTTTGGACTGTTTTATTTTCCTTGGGCTGAGGATCTATTGAAAACCACCTCTTTACCTCCAAGGTAGGGTTATGTACACTTTGCCTTCCCCAAATCCCACTCGGTTAGATTATACTCGGTTAGATCTATTGAGAACTCAATAAGCAAAATGAATTGTGATTAAGAATCCATAAACTAAAAATCTAGCTCCACCTTTGAATCCAAAGATTAGCCACCCCTCCCTTACTCCTTTTTCAAGAAACTATAGATTCGGTATCCGCTGAATGGAATAGAACAATTTCTATGTCAGGATGGATGAGTGTATTAGAGAGTTGTTAAATGTATCCCCCAAAACTTCAATTGCAGAGATCATAAGATGCAGCAGTGGCAAAGGGAAAGTCTGACAAATCTACATTATTTAGTTTTCATTATTCAATTTCCTCCCATTTCTTGAATATCCAAATATTACGCATATAGAGTCTCAAACACCAGCTCTCTCTGTCCACCACCAACACTGAATATTCTGCTTATGTTCTTTTTGATAAAGAAAACGATACTCTGCTAAAGGAATTGAAATCTGAGTAAAATTGAAATTAAAAGCAGGTACAATGGGATTCTCAAGAAATTTTGGAGTAGGAGAAGCACATACAGAATCATCAAAAAGCTTTTCTAGCTGATCATAGTTGATCTTAGAGCATAGTCTCTGCATCACGTAATATAAAGTAAGGTAAGATATAAACAACATAACCAATAGATCTGACAAATATTGTTTCATGCAAAAGAGGAACATATAACATGCAATGTAAACATAATACAAAGAGGAAAAGAATTGATTTAAGACCAATAAAAAGAAAATAACATTCTTCTATGTATTTCACATAGTTACATATTCTTAATGGTAAACTGGACTTGGAAGCTCATTTGTAATCCTTCTAATCATCCAAATTTAGGTAAAATGTGACAATGCCTTAAAATTGAGGAAAACTTTGACTCAACAAGAAAAATAGGGACATGCTGAAACATTTATCAAGACTATGAACGGTTGCAGAAAAGGTAAGAAACTTCTGCAACACCAAGATCCCTGGTAACAAACTGCTAAATATTTTAAGTTTATTTTCCTCTACCATGCATACCTTTCTAGTTAACATTTGCTTCGTTGCTTCAAAAGGGGTTTTAGCAGGACCAGAACTCTTCAGTTCTGCAGCCCTTTTCTGTCGTTTTTCCTGCACATTGTAAAGCAAAATGTAAGCTAATTCCAGGAGATCTCTAGTGTCTCTTAGCACCTCTTACAAGAAGTGCCTCTAGTGTCTATATGAAAATATTTAGTAGAAGTGTCTCTTAGCACCTATTACAAGAGCCCCTCCTAGTGTTGTTTCATAATACGTAGTGTACCTCATGTTTTATCACCCTTTTCCATCCTCTTTGTACCTTAACATATTTTATATGAAGAAACTAGCTTATACAACACTAAGCAACTACAGGGACCCCTTATTTTCCCCATGATTGAAACTCAAAACCATTCTCAAAAGTTTAACCACTAAAAGACCACTAAAAGAGATTGAATATTTTGTCTCATTTTCGATCATTGTACCCAAGCCTTGATTCCTTAGAAACATAAGAGAAAACCGCAAGTCACTCTTCAAATGTCTGTTGTATTTAAAAATATTAACAAACATCAACTTCTTAATAGCCATTGACATCAACAAAGTTACCCTTCTCTAACGTTTCTTGGTTCCTCAATATGACGTCAATTTTCACCGGGTAACAAACTCAAGATAAGTTCAGATACAACCTTTCTTGATTCTGCAACATTATTAGCAACAGCAGCAGCAAGCCTTCGTGCATGTTGCACATCCTCCGAACAGTTGGCTAAAATGGACTCTTCAGCCTTCTTTGCATCTAATGCAGCTGCTTCCTTAGCTGCTTTTTCCTATAAATATTGATCAGCAAGCTCACTCAGAATAAGGGAAAGGCAGGTGAAGAAGTGAGTGCAGACAACTGTTTTGTGATGAGAAAAGTTGTCGTGAAGATGGACCAAAGGGAGCAAAAGTGTAGCAAAACACTCATCGCTCAGCCAGAGTCAACTTAGTAAGAAAAACAAAAACAAATTGATATAACATAGCAAGACCTCTATAATAACTGATAGGTGCTAATAGTAACTCATGAATCAACAGTATATGGAATTCAAGTAACTCATGAATCTATATTCCAACTTTGATGATTTGCAAAGAAATTAACTGAATCACCTCATATTCCGGGTTCATTTTTTCCCAAATGATCTTCTTACAGCACTTCGCCTTCTCGTCGAGAAGATAAATGTCGATCTGACAGAAATGCCAGCACAGAGTAACAGCCACGACAGATTAGTGAACCAGGAAATACATACCCAAATATTGTGCAACTAAATCCAGTTGCCACATGTAAACACTCTGTTGAAGCAGAACAGTTTTTCATATATTCGCTAACAAAGTTTTTTTTTAAATGATCAAGTAAATGTATTCTCATTCATAAACATAGCCAAACTAGCCGTGTACAAACTGTTATAATACTGTAAAGAATAGATTGTGGGACTAACCCAACCTCACAAGCTAGCCTAAGAGGTGAAAATTACCCAAACCATACAAAAGAGATCACTCATCCCTTATATGGCCGATGTGGGAATCTTCACACTCCCTCACGCCCAGGGCTGGACAGTTGGAGCATGAGCAATTTAATCTAGGTCCTGATCTAGTACCACATAAAGAATAGATCTAGGGCCTAACTCAATCCCAAAAGTAGCTCAAGAGGTGAGGAATGCCTAGCCATATTAAAGAGACCACCATCCCCGGCCATTGGACTTTTTACAAATACGAAGTACACTCATTATGGATGATGCTTCTTTCACAGCAGAGGAGGAAAAGTAGAGTCAGCTAGTATCATATTATCATTTGCTAAGAATCATGTGATGAGGTATCGCAGGATGAAAGCCGTCAAAAATCACAGCTTTTGCACTAGGCTGACATAGATTTATAAATAAAACTTTCAAGGATCGTGACCAGTGAAGTAACCCCCAGCTAAAAGAAAATCAACATAGAGGAAGTAGCACACCTCTACATCATCAATATCAGTAAAGTTCCCTGATTCATCATGATCATCAGGACCCATATAATCCATGTCATGTACTGTATCACGAGTCACATTGTGCTCAGTTTTATCCACTGAGAATGCTCCTGCAATTGAGAGAAAAGTAACTTACACTGTGGTTTAGATCCAGAACTCTCTCCCAACATTCCAACTCCAGAAGAAGATAAAATTTACCTATTTGCTCAGACCCTGAAATCTGCACATTTTTACTCCCAGTCACACTCTGAGTATTCCCTCCCTTTTCAGTCTGATCATCAACCAAAAGAAAACAAAAAGAGATTACATAAGGGACTATTCAGAAAGCAAAAAAAAAAATGCCTGCTAATGTCCACTAAAAACCAATTAGATTCAAGATTTTGGCAGTAGCCTAAGGAAAGACTTCTCAAAGAAATCACAACAAAGGGCTAGATACTACTCTGAACTATCACTCAGTTAAACTCATTTTATTCTGAAAGTATTGTCAAGATCACTGAAATAAACAATAATTATAATAAGAAAAATGTTTTTCCAATAAAAAATTCATCATCATCATACATTTAGGTGGCACGAAAATGAACAATTACTGTTCCTTGAAGAGATGCAAAGGATACAGTAGGAAACTATTAGGGCTCATCTTAACTTTTGTAAGTGAATGTTGTGGGAAACATATAATTTATCTTTCTGCAAGTTAAGCTCTGTTTAGCTTGATGCAACCTCATATTTAGGAATTTAATCCAGAGAAAATCTAGTGTCCAAGCAGAAATTGTCTTTTCCCTACACTTGCTCTTTTTTCTTATATATACCAATTCTTTTCTTCCAAATGTATCCTTCCATCTTGAAACTTCAACTTGACTTGTGTCCTTTCCAACAACCAAAGCATTCTTGAAAGCATAAAATTCTACTATATAACTACAAGGTAATAATGCTTTGGATAAGTAGCAGCTCACATGAGTACCTCAGTGCCATTATTCTCCACCTGATTGGACATGGAAAATTTTGGATCCTCGGCAGCTTCTTTGGCCACTAATCTTCTCCTCTCAGCATGTTGGAAAGCTGGAGGTTCAGATCCTCCATCAAGCCCACCCGAAAGTTTTACAAACTGCAAACACATCATGAGCATTACATATCATTTAGCTATATTAGTGAAAACTTAGAAGGTCAGGCTACTGAGTAATTACATCATTGTAACAACTTTCACAAAGACCGTGAGCAAAGGGCAGATCCACAATCTCTTTGTGTTCACATAGCACTTCTGTGATCCCAGATCCTTTTGACACTGAACAAAATTGTGGGGCCAGCCTCTCTTCTTTCTCAAACTCCTTAGCTCTTTTATTGAACTCCTCAATCTAGTTGCAAGTTAGAAGTAATAGTGTGAACTTGGAAAGGAACTTTTTTACTAAGCCATCACCACAGAGACAACTTGCATCAAACTCCAACATTAATGTGCCACGAAAAAAGGAGGGAGTTAAAATTTTAGATTCCCAAGAAAATTTGTTTTGACTGAACTCAATAAAATATATGTTATCAAGCACATCAGGCTCATAAAAAATAGCACATCACTAGGTGATGGTTTCTCATGGACATGAGCAAAAATTTCCCTGATGCCCAAGACACCCAGACCATGGACAAGTTCTTTCTAAGACTCCCCTAGTTGAGCAAGAAGGAAAACAAGAAGGGAGGAGTCAAAGGAGATGAAATTAAAATCTTTCCAGAGTGCAGGTATTGAGTGGCTTCATTACATACCAGAATCGGGTTAAACTGTGAAGCTGTAGACTAGATGAAATCTTTTATTTGCTACTTTTTTGGGATTTTTGTTAAAGGATGAGTTTCTTTATGAAGAGCAGTAAGAAACATAAATACCCATTAGGAGAGGAAAAATTATCAGTCTCTCCCTCTCAATGACATCAGCATACATCTACTGTACTAGGTGTGTATGCAATCCATAAGTTTTATGATATTGGTTCCAGCTGATCCCCTCCCAACAAAAAATAAATGGACCTGCAAACATGCTTAAATACATGCACATGAAGCATTTCAAAACAGAATATCAAAGTATAAGCAGTGCTCATCCTACCAGAAAAAGATATGGACCTGCAGACATGCTTAAATACATGCACATGAAGCAATTCAAACACAGAATATCAAGGTATAAGCAGTGCTCATCCTACCAGAAAAATAAAGGGACCTGCAGACATGCTTGAATACATGCACGTGAAGCAATTCAAACACAGAATGTCAAAGTATAAGCCGTGCTCATCCTCCCAGCTTTCTTTACATACCGTTAAGCTCCCAGATTCAGTGTTTTCAAATTCAATCAAACGCCTGGTCAATGTTGCTTCACAAATATGTACAACTTTGATCTGTTGACCAAAAGAGAAGAAAATATCATGTACCTTGTCCTCTGTAACCATAAAAAAATTAACCATGGGAGTCGTGTTTATGCTACACAGGCTTGAACATAAAATGTTGAAGAAGGTCTTAGGCCTAACTCACACCCCAAAAGCTAGCTCAAAGGGAGGAGCATTGCCTAAACCTTATAAGGAGACCACCCATCCCATTAACCACCAATGTGGGACTTTGTGTCTCAACATAAAATAAATCAAGAAAGCAGAACAAGAACAGTTGTCAAGTCCAATTTCATGAAAAAGTCCAAATTTGTGACCAAGAAAGTAGTCCTTGAAAACTAGCTAAAATGCATTAGTGAATAGAACTTCTTTTTCATATGAAGTAATATTCACGAGAAGGCATCAAGCAGATGCAAAGCTTACATAAGAAAATTGGTCCAGCCAGATACACAAAAGACTAGGAAACCTTACTTTCACACACATTATCTTACTTTCGGATGCACATAAGTTGTAAGCAGAGCAAAACTTACATCATGAAGCCTGTCTATAAAGAAGTCTGAAATCTGACCATCAATACAAAGGAAATCTGGAAAGACCACTTACAATTTCAGATTTAGAACGATTCAGTCCATGTGAAAGAGCAGCAATGTACAGTGCAGCTCCACATAGCCCACTTGGCTTTCTCCCTGTCTATAGACAATTTATGGATTTGTACAAAAATGTAGGTTCTTTTATCTAGTTCCATAGAATTACTCCATTACTTCCACTTAAATTATACACAAATAAAAATCATGTATAACCTGCATCCAATCACGCTTCATGCTGGCCACAATGTGAAGTGCAGTTCTAGAAACATTTGGCATTTCCCCAAATAAACCTACATTATAAATGATAGTCTTCACTGATGGACTCCAACAAACTAACAGTAACATTATACTGACTGAAAGAGAATAAAAATAAATACTGAAAGGAAGGCAAAAAGTAGAACTAAAGGCAACATAATAAGTTGTAGTTACAAAGGTATTCCACAGGTACAACAAATAAGTTTCTGGATGGAACAGGAAGGAAAACAAAAAGAAGAGAGAGTTCTTTTGCATATACCAACAAAATAAATAGCTGCACACTACTGCACAGCAAAATTGAGATATCATGTACTTTACACATGAAAATAAGATACCAGATCAGAAGAACATGAAGGGATGAAATGAGGACTGGAGATATCAACCCCCCGCCCCCCTCTTTCATTTTCTTTTGCAAGTATTTAGAGATGCAATGAAAACAGCACTAAGCTGGTGCTGACAATTATGCAACTGACTACCCCCAATTCCTATGTTAGACATGTAACTAACATACCTAAGTGTGAAACAACAAATTAAAAAGATCTATGGATGAGTCTACATCATTTACATTATACTTTCTCTCTTGTGGCTAAAATAACATTTAACCACCTTTTTCAGTCCATGGTTGTTGCCATTGGCCTCTTTATCAATTTGACATTAAAAATGTTTTTCTTCACTGTTACCTTGAGGATGAAGTTTATGTGGAACAACACCTGATTTTGTTGCTCAACGAAGTCCAGTAGCCTTGTATGTCGGTCACTCTAAAGTATAAAATAGTCTCCTCAAGCTTGGCTTGAGAAGTTCAGCACAATAATTGAGGATTCAGCATGACTCCTAATGAAACCAATCACTCTATATTATCGGCATTTTGCTCCAAATTGTGTATTTATTTGACAATACCGTTATCACCGACAATTATCGGATGGTATCACTAATTTAAAGCAACATCTCTTTCAAAATTTCTAAACTATTTCTAGGTATTGAAGTTGCTAAGTCTAAATCATGTCTTGTTATTTCACAACGAAAGTATGCCTTAGACATTCTTGAGAAGAGATGAACGATGGAACGTAGACACAATGACACTCTGATGGATCTGAATGCTAAATTGTTGTCTGAATGTTATTTCTATCAAAACAGTGGGAGCCACCTAGCAGAGGAAGATTGGTGTCTGGTATTCCGGTATTCCAGCATGCATATAGTAGACAATATGAAAGGAGAGGAACCAGAGGTGGATCTACGATTTTGGATTCCGGATGCGAAACTATTTTGGGCTTGGACTTGATCTATTTTGAGCCTCAGTTCAAGTTATGGGTCGTTGACACTTTTGCCGTTATTTTGTGTTGGTCTTTAATGTTTGCCCTTAAGGTAAATAATTTTTTTCCCTGGAAGGGAAAGGTAAAAAATTTATATTTTCACATCATAATATTCCATAAGTTATACTCCACACCCCTAAAGAACTTATACCTAGCATCTGTGCCCCACTAGGCATAAGTTTGATTGCTAAGGGCAAAGAGTAAAGACCAACCCATTTGAAGGGCTAAAGGGCAATCTGCTCTTGGGTTCTTCGTATTTTCGGTTTATATAGACAAACTTATTTGACACACTATTTTGGGCTATGACTTAATCTTTTTAAGCTTCAATTCAAGTTATTCTCAATTTATGTACACAACAACAACAAACCCAGAGGAATCCCTCAAGTGAGGTATGGGGAAGGTAGAATGTACGCAAACCTTACCACTACCTCATAGAGGTAGAGAGGTTGTTTCCTGGCATTAATAAAATAATTATGTACACAAATTGACTAAATGAAATAATTTTATAATTATGACAATTTTGAACGAAGCATAAAACTTCAATAGCATACTATATCAACAACAAAAATATAATATTTTATTTATAATTTTCCTTGGAAAATTTTCATTTTGAAGCTATGCCAAACTCAATTATAGACAACTAAAACAAGAACTAGACAATGTATATTAAGATATTACTCAAAAAAAAAACTCACACAAACATTATGAACTATAAAATAAAAGCGAGAATTAATAAGCTAAAATTAAATAGTATTTCCTTCGTCTCATTTATGTAGAAGTATTTGACTGGTTGAGTTTAAAAAAGAGATGAAGACTTCTGAAATTTATAGTCTAAAATAAACCATAAAAGTTTGTGGCTAAAAAGTGATTTCATTTAAAATAAAATGAAAAGCTGAATTATTACTAGATATGAAAGGATGTTCTTCTTTTTATATTGACTAAAAAGGAAATAGTATCACATAAATACATTGGGACAGAGAGAGTAACTCATAAGGAAAAACGAGTTAACAACAAATATAGAAAAAGAATGAAAAGAAGAAAAGAGGAAGCGAATATCATGTAATTCTAATGTAGAAAATAGAGTAATTCTTAAAAATTTGAGTGTGCCAGATTCAATCTCATGCATTGTGGATGGAACAGTAAGGCCTTCACCGGTGGCACCAAAAAACCATTTATTAGTCATGGTGCCACGTTAGATATTTATATTATTTCCTATATATAGATACATGTTTTGATCGAGGTGTGCAGGTGGCATGGCACCCCCCCCTTCTTAGTAGATCCGGCCCTAAGGAGCACCTCAAATATTTTGAAGAAAACAGCAATTCCATTCAGAAAATCAAGATGAACTACCTCAGCCTCTTTTATTGGTGAAAACAGGACCTAATGAGGAGATAGGTGATTTATTAGATTTTATAGGCAAAGTGTAAGATATTAGATGTACAAAGGACCCTCATATTCCTTTTTTGTATGTTCCCGCGAAGGCGTGATTAGATAGTCATGTTCTACCCTCGCATGGTAATATATACATCTTTTTTATTCTGAATTTCCCCTTTCACAATTGCAATGTGTTATATACCGTCAGTGATGGTTTATAAATACCTTGTAATGTCTAATGAACTTTTGACTTATATCATTCATCAATCATATTCTACTCAATCCCAAATGAGTTACATCAGCTATATGAATCATCTGCATTCATTCCATTCTATTTGAGCAACATTCAATTCAATACTAAATAATTTTGTCTTTTAAGCCACATTAGAAATTCTTAGAATCTTCTAGATATTCCTACACTGACATACAAGTTCCTAACAAACTAGAAGGACTTAGTCCTAATCAGTTAGTATCGCCTATGTAAATCTTTACTTCCATATGGTCTATTCTTAGATTTATATGCATTGATGTGAGAGATCATATGCCTTTAGAAAAGATCTTTCTATGTGATATTAAGTATATCTCCCCCCACCCACCCCCCCCAC
>JAOTQR010000001.1:1300264-1319226 GCA_025774065.1 Solanum ossicruentum | reverse complement strand
TAAAAGCTCTATCAATCAAAATCCATAGATGAAGAAACTGATGAAGGATGATTGGATGAAAATGCAGTTGCTTTGACCTTACTTCTACTGTTTGTAAAATTGCAGAGGTTGCAGAAAGTAAATATTTTGTGTCATGCAGAAAGTAAATATTTTGTGTCATCTTCACATGTTCCACTCATTTTTAGCCTGTCCCACAAAAAAAATGTTATACTTCCTTATTCAAACTATTTAACTTAAATTTTTCATTTTACCCTTAATGATTTATAGCTACACAAATTTCTATGATTTGCTTTAGACCGTAAGTTTCAGTGTTCCCTTTTTTTTTTCTTTTTAACTTCATTCTTAGTCATACACTGTCACATAAACTGGGAGAGAGGAAGTACTTACTAGTGCATTTTAGTGTCTCTCCAAACCTTTATTTCTCTGGTTGATCGTCAATCTCAGATTCACAAAATATATTTTCTGATCATATCTTTTTATGAGAAGGGTAATGTTTATAATATTTACCTATTTGCCAATAAACGGCATCTAGGTATCTTTTTCTGCCTCAGCCTGAAAAAGGAACTTCTTGTTCTCCTCTTCACATAAGTTAATTTGATTACCTTCTGGAGAAAATATGCTTTGAGAAAGTACCTAAAAGTTAGAACTTACTTTTACTGGCTAGAGAAATAATAAGACTAGTTTTTCTAGGGGAAATCTCATTTTTCAATTTCAGATTTTCAGTTTAAATTAATAGGTAAGCCACTGTAGTATGTCACCTAATAAACCTAGAGCAGCAATAACAACAACAATAACATACTGAGGGGAAATCCCACAAGTGGGGTTTGGGGAGGGTAGGTGTACAAGAGACCTTACCCCCACCTTTTTAAGTTTTAAAAACTAATCTATTTAGCATGCTAGAAGAATCCTCTAGAAACTCATATTCCAATATCATGTTCAGTTCATTGATGAAACAGGAGGGTGAAGGTGAATATATAAACACCATAACTGGCAGTTCCCTACAAATTGTAGAGATTGCATCTCGACAAATGTGAACAAGTTAGCTCAAACTAATGTTAAATTACATTGTGCTATGATAAAAGAAAATCAAATGATAAATGAATGAACAACAACAATATTAATAGGTGGCGAGAATGGTTGAAATGTAATAAATTGGGCCATCAGTTAGGCCTTCAATTTTTATAGGGAGAAAGAACCAAGAAACATTGCTTGTGCAGCATACTCAAGAATGTTTTGAGCACGATGTACAAGCTTACAACTTCAAACGAAGGTGACAAGAACTCTATGCTTCCTGCCTTTACAACTCATGAAACTAACTCAATTTCATGAGACACTTCTCCTAAACATGTAAGGGTCGGCTAACATAGGAAAAAATTGAGTTTGCTGTCACTGGATTTACATTTTGACTTCCTGGCAAGTAAACTAAGTTGATAACTTACACTCGAACTTCTGATTTTATGATAGAAAGATCTGTTCCACCTTGAAAAGGGTTCCACCTTTGTCACGCTCCTGCAGAGAAGCTCTTGTAATGAGAAAATAAGAACGAAAAACTACATTTCAAACAAATGAAAGAGGCAAAAGAAGTTCAGTTCAGTAACACTCACATTCTAAATGGTGTCCTTCCACATTATACTTGTCTATGAGGCAAAGAATGACATCAGTTCTTTGTCAAAATCTAAATCATAATCAGAATTATCAAGATAACTTTGGTCATCAAGCCCCAAGTCGATTGGGCTGTCGAGTGTAGCATAAGACGAGCCAATAGCAAGCGGAGATTCAAAAGGCATCTCAATATGTCTGTCGTGGTTATTCTGAAACGTGTCTTTTCCATGATGGTCACTGTCTCTAGAGATATCAGTTCCACTTCCGTGAAGCGCTGGACCAACTCCAGAATCTGTTGGCCCAATCTGAAGCTCACTGCATGCCAAGAGGGACTGTGGTTCCACGTGTGTCGACCCAAATTCAGCTGAAGAATAAGAGTGATATATAGGAGGTTGACTGAGGTTAGAAAATTGAGATCCATGAGCAAATTCAGAAACCTGCAGATCAGCATGTACGACGGAACTGTGAGGTCCATATTGCAACCCATTGTTTGGAGGTCCATAATGAGATAGGGAAATTTCTGGTCCATCATTCATCCCAGAAATCTTCTGCAGACCATGGAACTGAGCGTCTTGAAATTGATGCTGAACAATATAATCTTGATTTTCAAGACGCACCTCTGATTCATAAGGGACAATTGCAGAATTTTGAGCAATCGGATAAAGCGATGGCTCAGCACCTATATATGTCTCCTCTGTAGAGACTACATTAGCTGATGGAACCAATGATAAGTTTGAGTCTTGTAAAGGTAAATGTGATTGACTCTCGGTGTAGTTCTCTACAGGCTTTGTTGCTTCGCTCTTGTCATTACCCTGTAGACTATCACTTGTTATGCATCCACCCAATAGCATTTCTGAAGCTTTTATATCAGGTAATGTGTTACTCTGTTCGTCCCCGTGTAGAAGAGATGGTTGAGTCTGTTTCTCAGTAGGGTTTGACCTAGCACGTTTCCTCCTTCGAAGATGTCCATCTCCATTCTCTGTACTTTGGTGAGACTGAGGAATGGCATTTAGAGAATGAGCATTCAACGGTTGATTTCTCCTCTCATCTCTAGACGATACGGAGCCAATACCATCATCAATACCATCAATATCATAGTCACTGTCACTACTAATTGAAGGTTTCTTCTTTTCACCACAGCTTCCAGCTGGTACCTCTATGCTAGATGATCCATTCTCACTGCCTGCTTGTTGGAGGGTTGCTTCCTCTCTGCTTAAAACATCCAACCAAATTGAGCTCTCCTTAGCAGTCATCCTGTCCTGCAGACTCTTAGATTTGCGGATTAATCTCCTAATCTTTGCAATATCAGGTGACATATGCTTTATGACAGCAGTTAGAACACCAACTTTCCACATCTTCTTCAAATCATGTGGCTTTCTGTATGGTGGTTTCTGACCCTTAGGTAGTCCCATTTTAACCCACCATTCCTCATTCCCAGTTGGCCACCACGGAGGTGGGACACCTTTCTCCAATGGGTACTTCCGTTGAGGCGGAGCACAATGTTGCATTAAAGAAGACAAAAGAGACCCCAAGGTAGCATCTTGCAAATCTTGCAAGACACCTTGTCGGTTTCCATTTTGGCTGCCTGCACCGTCTCCTCTTGCAAGACATTCGGCTTCGTACTTGGCTATTGCAGCAAGACCATTCTTATCAAACTTCACCTTCTCCTTCCACCAAGCTCTTATGTTATCTGACGAACCGCTCACCGGTTTACCCTTATCAGGAATGATTCCATAAACAAATCCTCGAGCATTGCAGACCTCCATGAGCTTCAACATGTACTTCAAAATCCCATCTTGAGCTCTGGACATCTTTTTCCGCGTAGCCTGATCAATAACTTGTTTTTCCTGCTTCTCTGCAGCTTGCCGGGCTGCAAGCTTCTGTTTTTCCTTGAGCCGCTTGAGCTTGACACGGTCCTTCCACATCCGTCTCTCCAATTCGTCTGGTTCAATCTCTTCATCACTGACATCCTTTTCGGCGATGTTGTCACACTTTATGTCATCGATTTCAATGTCCGAGCTGTTCCCAAACTCATCAGCATTAATCATACATCACTCAATTCAAAAGCAAAATGCCAGTAAAACTATATCTATCTATCCAACAGAGATGCATTATCCGAACTCCAAATTTCTTTCTATTCTAAAACCAGCAAACTTCAATGTCAAAGAAAACGCAATTCAGACTTGAAAACACCAAAGACGAGAGCAATTTCAAAGGGACCACAAAAGCAACAAACTGCATTTCATCACCGTGATGTCACGGCCAGCTTGTGTTTACCTCGACAAATTTTGTCACCAAGTTAGCCACAGAAAGCAACAAACGCGCACTGGATAATCATAAAAAGACTCATTCCTTCAAATCCAAGATTCAATTTTTAAGCTGCTAATGCAGAAACCTTGCTCAATTTCCAGTAAACGAACAAAACTCACCACCAAAAACTCCACTTTCAAGTTAGTTCTCACATATCCAAATTCTCAAACACTATAACACAGACAAAACTCATAAAACCCTTCAAGATTGATAAAAATACAGCTTAAACAACTCGCATTTCCGTTAAATTGGTGAAAACAATTGGTACAACCATCCAATATTTCACATTTGAAAAGCATCCCGTGTATTTAGTCAAGGTGCTCACTCGGACACCATGATTATAAAAAAAAAAAAAAAAAGATTTTACATTGGATATACACAGAGCTCAAAAAACATCACAACCCAAAAAGATAAAACACAAAAAATGGGAAAGAAAGCAAATAAAATAAATCCAAGATTCAATTTTTATGATTGCTAATGCAAGAACCATAGAAATTGAGCGAAAAAATCTCCACTTTCAAGTTGGTTTTTTCTTCTTTTTTTAAACCCCTCCATGCACACTCCACCCTTTTCGCTCCCTTGGTGATTCGAACTCACAAACTCATGATTGGATATAGAGGGTGCTAAACATCCAAGCAACATTTTCTTCCTTTTTAAACCCCTCCATAGGAACTCCACCTTTTTGCTCCCTAAACGATTCGAACTCACAAACTCATGATTGGACATAGAGGGTGTTTAACATCCAAGCAACCCCTCTTGTCTCACCTACGCAAATTCTCAAATACAACATCAACATATACAAATGATCACAACTCATAAAACCCTTCAAGAGTATAAAAGACAAACCTTTAGGTATTTTAATGAAACAACAACACAACCCAAAAGAGAAAAAAAAAACACAAATAATTCAAAAGGGGTCTAACCTGGCATCAATTCCAATCTCATTCATCACAGCCATGTCTAAACCAACAGTTGCAGCAAGATTCAACCCCCCCAAAAAGGGTATCAAATGTTATTCCTTTTTATCTCTCAAAATTAAAAAAAGGGGTTTTAAAATCATGTGAAAAATTCATAAAACAGAGACAGTAAAGACAAACTTTCAGAGAAAAACACAGAAAGGGTCCACAGATAAAGATTAAAAATGGCTGAAAAATCCTCCAAAATGATTGAAAATGAGAGTTTCTCCAACGTTCTGTCGCTTACATGAAATTTTTTGAAAAAGAAATTGATCTTTTAATCCATCAAATTAGGAAATTTAATAACTTTTATCAAATTAGGAAATTTAATAACTTTCATATATATATATATATATATACACACTAAAATATTTATATCTTAATCAATAATGAATACTTTTAGTCAACTTTGAGAAATATAATCATCCTTTATCATTTAATATAAGTTATATTTTTTGCTATATTATTGTAATTTTTATTATTAAAATTATATTTATATGAGTTAATTTGATTGATTAAATAATTTTTACAAAATTGATTTTTTATATTTGTGATCTTAATATCAATATCATATAAAATAAAATAGGAGAAATATAAGAAAAGAACGATTCGAATATAATAAAAAACATACTTCAATGAATGTGATGTAGACGGTGATTTATATTTAGCGTAATAATTAATTTTTATTTCAAGACTGGGGCTATCAACCACTCAGTCATCTCTCCGAAAGTTAATTTCATTAATTTGACTTAATAGTAAGAAAATATGATGTGGCAAAGTAGGAGACAAGTTTGACAATTTTATTTATCATATTCTCAGATAGAACAAAGAGAGGACAACTTAGAACCATGTGAAAATGTCCAAATTCAATGAATTTATGAATTGCATCTAGGTTCAATGAATTTGTGTTTTTCTCATTTAATTTTTTATTTAAATTTATCCTTACTGGAGTTGAAAAATATTAATTTTCATCTTTCCCATGATTCATGAAAATGTCTTTTTCATAACATGCAAGTCAAGGACATATCAATAAAATATAAAAAAGATATTAAATTTATTTAATAAATTGTTTTTAGTTTTGCTATAACTCAATAAACGAAAAAGCTTTGCATCGAACTTTAGCCCCCTTAAGTTGGTTACAAAGTAACAACCTTTGGCGCCCCATAACATTGCAAAGGGAAGGGAGGGGGCTCGAATGCAATGATTACTTTTGGGAACATAACACGATAGACTTATCAAGGTTGTTTAATTTACAAAGAAGTAAGGGCGCAAAAAACTAAGTAGATTAGATATATACATAAAATTTTGACTTTATATATATAGTTCGATAATAGAGATAAGCTCCATCATATACGATTGGATACAGATAAAACTTAAATCAAACAACATGAATAATGAGGATTCATATAATCGATCTTAACTTGTTTGAAACTGAAGCGCAGTTAAGACAAACTTAAATGAAACAACATGAACAATGAAGGTTCATATATTCTATCTTGTTTGAAACTGAAGCGCAGTTATTGTATTGTATTTATCAGCATATACTAAAATTCAACGTGGAAAAAAAAAGATTCAAAATGGGAAAACATAACAATTTCCCTTCATTTCCACCTCTTTTTTAACTTTGAAAACCATACAAAAACTATAGAGATGGTAATTTATTCAATGACAAAGCCAACAACCACCATTGTTCATCTTGACTTAACAATTTCTTCTTTCATGGCAAGTGAAAGAGCATTTAAACTACAACCACTTTCTACTACTACACCAGGCATTGCCACAGCTCTACTTCCCACAAAACTTCCTTCACCTATTCTAACTTTTCCAAATTTCACTTCCCCTTCACCTTCATATATGTGTCCATATAACAATGCTTCTTTGCCTATACATCCACCTCTTTCAATCTCTATCATTTCAGGATTCAACAAAACTCCGTTGCTATCGACATAAACCCCTTGATGATGACTAAGTTCAACTTCTGATCCCAAGAGTTTCATCCAAATGACAAACAAGAATGATCCTGTTGTCATGTCCATGAAGTAGTCACTAACAAGTGTCCTCAATGCTTGCCATAATGTTTCCATTAGTAGTCCTTTGCTCCATATGAGTGCCTTTCCTCCATCTTTCTTTCTTGTTGTGAAAACTAGTTTTGCTAACACACATGTCAATGCTGCTAGTAGCCCTGAGGACATCCAAAAGAATGGGAAAAACCAGTATAGTGGATGGTTTGTTGTTGAAGAAATGAGACAGTTTAGAGGACCGTGGATCGAATATGCCAAGAGAAAGTATGGTAAGAATGTTTGGAGTAGTGGCTGAGCAAAAGTGGACCAAGAAGTTTGATAATATGATCTTGATAGAGCTACTTCTTGATGACTGGTTTCTTGTTTCACTTGTAGTGCTGCTGATGCAATTGGACAACCCGAGAGATCTACTTTCACATCTGATTGTTCTATGAAGTTCTTCCAGGCTTCTGGAAGTGGTTCGCCATTTCTCAAATGTTGGCAAATTTCATAGATCAATGAACGACCATGATCGATGGATGCACTTTGAGAGGCTGATGTTGCCTTGACAACGTCAATCTCGTGGCATCGAAGAAAGGGGTTGAATTCCAGCTGCTCTGATTGTTCTTTGGTGAGGTTCTGATCAATGAAAATTTCTCCAACATCAACATATGGGAATTCAGATTCATCCCATGGCCTAGTGCAGTCAAGTGCAATGTCTTGTGTTGCTTCATCCTTAGGCACAGGCCTGAATTGTAGTTGGAAAATATAGCGAACGCCACCTTGTGAACTTACCCTTTTGTTGAAATCATCAGCAAGGAAAAGTAACGGACGTGTGTCGTTATCTTTCCTAGGAATTGCACCTGTTTCTGGAGGAAGTATTCCAATAGGCTCAACTTTACCAGAATCTCTTCCAATGTTTTCATCATAAGGCCTCAACTTGAACTTCACATACATTTCTTGTCCATCTGTGAACCTGAAAAGCCTGCTTATATTTGAGTAATAATGCATCTCCGTATATGAGTTCAAATCGCGTAGTGATGTCCATACTGCATCACGAACACGTGGAACGCGTTTCACGTGTTCCTCCCTTGCTGCTAAGCCACAAACAAGCCATGTCGCGAAGTCAGAGATAGTCCTAGCATAGAATGCTTCACCTGTTTTCAATGTCAAATCTAGAATTGTCTTCTCATCATCTAAATCAGAGAGTATTCTCAATGCAGCACCACGAGCATCGAGCCTTGCATCATCATCAGCACTTAAACTGTTGCTGTGCCGGATTATGACAGGAAATTGTTTGCCAGATCCAAAGATTTTATGGTCTGGAAATCCTTTGATGGTGTCATACATTTTTAGCATTCCCTTTCCACTTACACCGATTCGATGAAAGTATCTTGTTTTGACCTTGAGGGTAGTTGCAGCCAAATTTGCAGCTAGATTTCCAACTATCTTCTTGTATTTCATATCCATCTCTTCAATCCTTTCATCCATGGCGTGTCGTGTGTTCTTTATCATGACGAGGGCTTGAGATCCAACATAAATGCCACCACTATGAAGAACAGAATCCACTGGTGCAACTGAAAGTGCACCAAGAATAACATTTTCTTCGATAACTGATCGTGGAAGGACAACACTTTGGCTCCCAACAACTGAATTATGTTGTACCTTAACTACCCCACTCGTGAATCCACTCGAGGAATAGAAACCGGTTATAATCCTGCTGAAGTCACCTAGATGGACACCATCACCTAGTGACATCAATTTCGGATCAGAAACTGCGTTGATGGCTCGGATAGAACAATGTTTTCCAACTTTTCCACCCAGGAGCCTCAAGTACATGCAGAAAGCTTCAGTTCCAGAAAGGAGTTTAGCAAATCGGAGATGACAGGCAATGTTGATTCTATGTTTCAGCCATATTCTCAGTGAATCATCCGTGTTTTGTAAGAGAAAATCGTTAACAGATATGGTAAGGATGCTCAAAATCAAGCCATGAGCCAAGTAAGCAGTTGCAACTGAGATAGCAAAGATTAGGGGACTTGAAGAGGTACTAGAAATAATGGTCATGTAAGCGATGACAGTGAACGGAAACCAGTGGAATGCTCCAGAGAGACATACTAAGGAGAAGTGTTGAAGAGATGGAGATTTCTGAGCTAACAGTATGTACAAGAAATAAAGGATAGCTCCTGAGAGAGCACTTATGAATCCGACTGTGTAGATTCCCATCAAGTGATACATAGCTGTACCGAAACCATGTTCTGTTACATTTGCCGGTTCAATGATCTGAAATACAATAGGAATGCATTTCACTCTATTCAAATAAAGTTCAGAAGATGTTATAAATTTGATAAATTTAACATTTAGGATCAAAGTCCTCACCTTCTTACTACTGTTAGATTTTGATGCTGCTGTCTTCTGTAATGATGCTACCTCAGTTCCTTCTGTCAAAACGCTTCCTTTCTGGAGTACAGCATAAGGACCAATGGAACAGTTCTTGCCAATTCTAACCGGAAGAAAACTCAGGATTCCATTCTTCACTTCATGGCCTTGAATTAAAGCTCCTTCCGCAATAACAGCTCCATCTCCTATCGAAACAAGTGCTGGATCACTGATATCGATGGTATCCAGTACAACCGAAGATCCTATCCTTGCTCCGAAAACTTGGAACCAGTATTTCAGAAATACCGTTCCTCTCAAATGCACTGCCATAACTTTGGATGAAATTTCTTGTGCCTTATATAGTGCCCACCACTTGACGAAATCCAATGACCAGATGGACACCTCTGGGGTCAGTGAATAGTTTGGTTGAAGGACTAAATTTCCGAGAGTACCAATGCATATGCAGGTGGTAGATATGCACAGAAGCCAAGAAAATGGTGCAAACACCAATGAAAATGCATAACCAGCCCAGGGAAATGAAGTCGCTAGAGTAGGACTCGACAAAATCAGGTTCTTGAAGACATATATGGATGAGTATGCAGGAAGGACCAGCATGAAAATAGCATAGGCAAGAGCAAGAAGTTGCAATAGCATGATACCGAATCGATGAGATGGGGAAACTTCTTCAGCCACCAAATTACTGGAATCATCCTCTGAGTAGTCTGGAAGATAAGAAGGATTTTCTGCATCGTGAGGTCGAGATTTTATAAGCAAATCCTCCGTGAAGCTTGCCAAGTCCTCGATGCAAGTAGCTGTGAAGATATCGATTGCACCAACTTGTACTCCGAGATAATCTGAAAGTTTTTGAGCTGCCCTGACTACACCAATAGAATCAATACCATAAGATACTAAACTTTCAGTAGTAGTAATCTTGCTGATAGAGATTCCTGTCTGATCCGATACGAGTCCCTTCAAGAACTCGACAATTTCCTTTTTACTCAGTCTTGGAGTTGGTGAAAGGGATGTTGTATTCAAATGTGGCCTTGGTGTATTTCCCTCTCTGCAAGAACCTGTGGTGAAAGATCTAAGAAGCTTCCGCTTCGACGAGATTTGATCTGGAACCACATCCAGTGTTCCATCAATGAATTGTTTCAAGCACTCAAATCTCTTTATCTTTCCAGATGTTGTTTTGCTGATAGTTTTTGGCTTGATCAGCTTAACAGAAGCCAAAGTGACACCATGTTCTTCAGCAACTCTTGCCTTAATTTCCTCGGCGACGTCTTTGCTAACAGGTTTACCATCTCTTACTTCTGCAATGACAACCAAGCCAACCTGGTCAGAGTGATCAGGTAATGGCACTCCTTTGCTGGATAAGGTCTCTTCTGGAACTCCAATAACAGCACAACAACCCGGGCGGAGGATTTCAGATGAGCTTTCAACTGTCTTCTCGATGTCTGACGGGTAAATATTTCTTCCAGCAACTATAATGAGGTCCTTGATTCTTCCAGTTATAAACAAATTCCCATCAATTATCCTTCCAAGGTCTCCAGTTCTTGTGTATATCTTTTCAGAACGCGAACTGAGCTTGTTTCTGAAAGTTTTCTGAGTCAGTTCTTCCCTGCCCCAGTATCCAATGCCTGCACTAGGACTGCTGATCCATATTTCACCTTCCCTTCCGGATTCCTCATGCTCCTCGCCACTTTCTGGATCAACTATTTTGACATCAACATCCGCCTCATTTTGATTCACGTAGCCACAACTGACTCTTCCTTGCCAATCCACCAAGATTGGTCTTCCTTCTCCATAAGCACAGCTTACAAATACACAGTTTTCTGCCAATCCATAGCCAGGAGCCATCACTCTTTGAGAAAGACCGAAAGGCCTTGTGAGCTCAATAAAATTCTTGAGAGTTTTCTGTCTTACTGGTTCAGCAGCAACCATTAGAAATCTAAGTGATGAAAGATCATACTTCTGTTGCTTCTCTTTGCTAGCCTCCAACCTCCGGACAACAAGCTCAAATGCAAAGTTTGGTCCAGCACTGTGAGTTGCTTTGTACTTGCTCATCATCTCGAGCCACATGAGAGGGTTCCTGATGAATGTCATTGGAGAAAACAAAATTGCTGATCCTCCACTTACTAAAGCTGTGAAAAGACCACCGATAAGTCCCATATCATGGTACTGAGGAAGCCAGCTTATTAGTACTGTGTTGGATGTGCTTTTGTATACTTTCCGCATTAACTTTATGTTATGGATTAAGCCACCATGAGTTATCATAACTCCTTTAGCATCTCCTGTCGACCCTGATGTAAATTGTAGAAAGCATACACTGTCCGGTTGAGGCTCAAAACTAACATTGCTGTTAGAATGCATTTCTTTGGCATTCTTAACCCAAGAGTCTGTGTGTATCCATGGAAGATTAGGCCAGCGACCGGAGTTTGTTCCATTTTTACGGCTCAGTGAAATCAGATGCTTCACGGAGCCAGCTCGAACAGCTGCATGATAACCAGCAGTTGACAAAATCGCCAATGCGTTGCATGATTTAGCAATGTTTTCAATCTTGAGTAGTGCTTGTCCTCCTCTTTGCATTGGATCTGATGGAAGTACCGGGACAGGCAATACTCCAGCTCGTAAACATCCAAAGAAGGAATCAATAAAGTCAAGCCCGGGGACATAAACTAGGAGAACTCTGTCACCTTGCTTCATTACTGGTTTTCGACTGGACAACAGCTTCTGAGAAATACAAGAAGCATTAGCATTAAGTTCTTCATACGTCCTCTCGTTAACTACTTGTCCTTCTTCATTAATCCACTGGTACAATGTCTTCTTGCAGGTGATGTTATGAGTACCCCAGTGCTTCAAATAACCATCTAGGCTAGACAATTTGGGGAATTCCACTTGCTGAGATTCTTTCAGAGCTTTCGGATTCTTATCCAAGTAATTAGCTAAGAGCGGAAACAATCTCTGCAAAATCAAGGATTTTTACACTTCAACTCTTCTTAAAATGAAACTTAATCTGCAGTATTTAAGTCATTATCTGTTTCGATACCTTAACGTAAGGAAATCTCGGTTGTGGATCAGTATTTGCAAAGTGCTTGGAAATTAAGGCCATGGAATAGGATGAGTTTCTTTCGGTAAGCTCAAACGCCATCAATCCACCGACATAATAAGTGTTTTTCTGACCTTGTAGCTGGTTTTCTATCTTGTCATAGAAACCGTCCTTCATATCTGTGGTTCCAACGAAAGTTAGTCGCACCTAATTTTTAGTGATGTCACTCGGACTCCTCAAATATTCCACCAGGTGCATGTTGAATCCTCCAAGAGTTATGCATTTTTGGAGGATCCGACATGGTGTGAGAGCATTTTTTTGGAGTGTCCAAGCATCATAGTTTTTTAGTAATAAGCTTTATATACCTTGGCTATTTACATGAGGAAAGTACTTGAATCGTCGTTGCAGGACGACTATTTCAACTTCACCTCCAATCCTTTCGACAGCGTCAACCGCGAGCTGTAAAACTGTTGAACCCTCAATGTTGGCTGAGTTACCATAAGACCAGAACAAGAAGATGTTGGTATCGGAATAGTATCTCTGCATCGCAACGGGATTTCCTATTGTTGCAGGATCATCCATAAATTCCTCAAAGTAATAAAATCCAACTGGCATGTGTTCTAGTCCTTTAATCTTCAGAACCGTCGTGTAATAGTCGATAGTCTGTACTTTACTGAACAGCTCCTTTTCAAGTTCACTCAACTGCAGCACTTCATTTTCATGATCTGTTGGGTCAAACTAACATTAGCATCAAAGGTAGCTGAAATTCAGACACGAACAAGACTGCATAATCTTGATATATAGTTTGTCATTTTTGTGGCTCGAACTCTTCAAAAATGATGCAGAATCCGTGTTGGATCCTCCAATAATGCACTACTTTTGGAGAATCAAACATGCACCCGCTGACATTTTTGAAGAGTCCAAGCGACATAGCTTGTCATACCTTCTGAAATGGAAGATGGTGATCTATACGTCTTCCCGCTCCTAAAAGGAAATGCCCCTGATAATATCACTTTATCAAACTCCATTCTTTCAAAATCACCACTGCTGTTTTTGACATTAATTTCAACGCCTATACTGTCGCGTCTGACTGAAACCACTTCCGTTTGGCACATGACTGTTATTGGCAAAGATTCACTGACTTTCTTCCACAGGCTCGTGTATCCATCTTTGAAACGTCGAATTTTCCCAGCCATAGACGTTCGAGTGAACTCGTGAATATACGCATAAGGCATGTCTTGAACAAATCCATATCCAGAAGCAGTGTAGCCATATGCAACAGATTTTGGAACGGATTTGAATCCGCGGCTTTCAAGAAATGTTGGTGTCATATCAGAAGCAAGATCACTCACAGCATGAATTCCGATTCTACCTGAATCCTTTGCTTTGTCCTGAAAATATAATATCGAGTCAAACCTCTCTATAACACTCATCCTCTACAACAACATTTTACTATAACGACCAAATTCTTATTGGAAATGATCATTCAGGTTATGTCATATTATAGTCATAATAAGTAAATACACACTCAAACTTGGTCTCATTTATCGAGAACACACTCCAACTTTGAGTATACACATCTACACACCTCCACTCATCTCCATTGTGTTAGTTGAATACTCCAACTTACAAAATGATCATCTAGGGCAAGCCCCGTGCACTAAAGCTTCCGCTATGCGTAGGGTCCAGGGAAGGGCCCGACCACAAGGGTCTATTTTATGCAGCCTTACGTTGCATTTCTGCCAGAGGCTGTTTTCAATGCTTGAACCTGTGACGTTCTGGTCACATGACAACAACTTTAACAGGTACTCCAAAGCTTCCTTTCAAAATGATCATCTAGACACCTCCAAAATTTATGTGTCACGTCAGTATCAGGTGTCTACAAGATATGGTGAGGATGCGTTGGAATGTTTAGTTTTCAATTGAGATCAAATTGAGGTGTCTAGATGTGCACACTAAAAGTTTGAGTGCTTACTTGCCGGTTGAGGCCAAGTTTGAGTCAGTGTGTATGTATTCTTTATAACAGCACTATAGCAGCCAAAAGATATGCGGACAAATAACGCAGTTATCGAGTGGTTTTGTCATAATTTTCAATGGAATTATCGTAAGACATAAACTGACCTGGAGTTGTAATGTGAGTGATATAACAGATACATAATCATCTGCAACTTTATTGTCCTGATAATTCCCTGTTTGGCTATCGATTAATGCAAGTTTGTGCGAGTCTAATTCTACAAGCTCACTTCCTGTTTCCTTTGCCAAATGGAAAATTGTTGGAGCACTATTTGCTGCAAGAACTTGACCTCCGAGATCATAAATTCTTCCTGTCAAAAACAAAAGACGCGTCATCACTTGAACTTCAAACTAAAACAACCTACATATATATGTTGCTTGGATTCTCCAAAAATGTTGTTGTACTCATGTCGGATTCTCTAAAAATGCACTACTTTTAGAGGATCCAACATGCATCAAACGACATTTTAGAAGAGTCTGAACAGCATAGACTCTTACACCATAATATAGAGCAGTTTTACAGAACATAAACTTTATACCTTCAAGATCATAAATTTTTCCTGCAACATACAGCATATTCTACATATAACAGAACCTCAGACTAAAACTACATATTAACCGGCTATAGCAATTTGTTTACTCTATTCTACTTTTGTCAGCGCACAAAACATAAACTCTATATACGACATTTGTGTATACCTTCAACATCAACAGATTCACATATACATGCCACCTACCGAATGATGTTTCACGATGACTTGTCACACTGTCACATTGACAGTATAGAGAACTTTTACTCAATTTAACCGGCTATAGCAGTTTACTGCTCTATATTGTGCTGTCAGTGCACATAACATAAACTCATATAGAAGACGTTAATCTAACCTGCTATAACAGTTTACTACTCTATATTATGCTGTCAGTGCACATTACATAAACTCATATAGAAGATGTTAATCTAACTGGCTACTAAGTTTACTACTCTATATTACGCTGTCAGTGCACATAACATGAACTCTACAGAAGACGTTTTAGCGTACCTTCAACATCAACAGATTCACACATGCCACCGACTGAGTGATGTTTTTCGATTACTGTCACATTGTTATAGCCAAGATTACACAATGCATAAGCAGCTGATATCCCACTTGGACCTGCTCCTAATATAGCTATTCTTGTGTTCACTGGAAAACATGGATGTATCTTCGCGAATTGATCTTCAATAGATTTTTGAGCATCCATTGCACTTTTCAGCTTTCGCCTTCTCCTGATACAAAATAATAAGAATTTTAGCCTCCAACTTCAACTTCCATTTGCTCCAAGTTTCCAATGAACTATGTTGCTCAGACTCTTCAAAAACGTCAATTGGTGTGTTTTGGATTCTCCAAATAGAGTGTATTTTTGGAGAATCCTACACGAGTGCGATATTAGAAGTGAAGAATCTGCACAACTTAGCTAATGAAAACTATAGGAGTTCAAGAAGATGTAAATCTTGAATTTTTTGATGATCAAAGTGAGAAAGAATACACAAGCCTGCATTATTATTACATTAAGTAGGGAAAATGACCAAAATACCCCTGAACTATTCATAATAGAATGACTCTCCAATTCGTTATGTTTTTGGCAAAAAAAATGCCTTCCCCACAGGCCAAGTAGCTCAAAATAATATACTGAATATATCTATTATCAGAACTACATATGGCAAAAAAGAATAGAACAGAACTTGTTGATAAAAATAAATATTTAATTGATGAAAACAATGGTCCTAATCATTTGTAATGACAATATTTAAATAAATCTCAACCAAAAAAAAAAAGAAACAAGAAAGAAACAAAAAGAAAGAGTCTGTTTTCAACAAGACAAAGTTCCAAAAAACAGAATCAACATAATATTCCTTTGCTTGTCACTTACTAAGTATGCTATTTGGGATTTTCATCTGTCCGTCCATCTCAATTTATATGACATAGTTCGAATTTCGAGAGTAAAGCTAGAAAATCTTTTACCTCGGAAAAAAAGGTTATTGTCATTGTAATATGTGTGACTAGAGGCGGATGAAGTGTTGCGTCACTGAATTCATGTGAACCAAGTGCATGACTAGCACGCGGATGTAGGTGCTAGTACACAAGTTTAACAGAACTCAGTAACTTTAGCTCATACTTTATATATGCACGAGTTACTAACACTTAAAAGATCACTATTGTAGAAATCAAGAACTCAAAAGTTCAAATTCGAGATCCACTTATGGAAGAGAATTACTATAGAAACATTCATCATATATCACATGCGCTTGCCTTCATCAGCTCACCAACTTTCTTAACATTTTCCCACACGTTATCCAACATAATCTTACGATTTTACAAAACCTTTATTTTTCATGAGTTAACGGCAAACACATCTTAAGTATTTTGAGTTTTAAGTTTCATGCTTGAACTATATCAAGTGTGCAAAGTTTCCTATTTGAACTATCACCAACTACTCATCAATATACACCTCAACTATAAGTTGTTCCCTTTTTCTGCCTACCTAAAATATCACCATAGTGCAGGCAAGAAAAAGAAATAACTGATAGTTGAGATGTGTTTTGATAAATACTTGGTGATATTTCACGTAAGAAACTCACACACCACCTGTATGAAACTCAAAAAAGGAAACACTTAGGCATATTTTTTACCTCTACTCCCTTTTTAATCGGTAAACATAAGGCGCCCTAACCGGATCACTATGACCCCCTTCTAGCAAGTAAAAGACACAATAATCCACTAAACAAGAAACAACACAACATTATTGCATTATGATAGGCTATCTACGATGTCACACTTATCGAAGTGAGACCTGTCCTTCCACATACCCTACTAACACGGAATACTTTATACATCGAACTACCCTACCATGCATGTAATGAAGATTAATACATGAAACATAAACAATGCAACTACAACAACTAAATAAAATACACATTATTTTGTTCCACCAAACCAACTTGAAAAATAAAAAAGAGATATGATGTGAGCAAAAAATTAAACCAAATCATTGAAACATACATAACAACTAAATAAATACACATAGTTCATTTAAATGACAAATGGCAAAAATTTTACAAAATAAAATTTTTAAAAAAAGAAAAGAAAACCAAACCTTTTGACAACTTTTAATTCAACTTGTTGAGAGTATTTAGGATCAAGAGATGCTTCTTAATTTTCACAAAGGTAACAGACAAAGAGTATATATAGTCATCAATTTTTCTTAGTAAATTCCGATAATTAATTTTTCACTTTTTAAAAAAATAAATATAGTATTATGGGATATTCCAGCTTATGCTATATTCATGACTTTGTGAACTCCGTTTTTTAATATTGAATAAAATACTGAGAAACAGGAAACATATTTAAATTAATTATGTTAAGGTATTATAGTTAAATTAATATTTTATTCGATCTTTATATTATTCATCTTTTAAGTTTGTTACACACTCTTAAGAAAGATATCTAGATTTATTTATTGTCATTAAGATTATATTATGAATACATATTTAACTATAAAAATATGCATTGAGATTTGGATGTTTGAATTCGAATACATACATACATACATATATATATGTGTGTGTTTATGTTTTTTAATACCTAAATGCATAAAATTATATTTATTTAAAATTAGTAAATATAAAGTTTAATGAAATATTAAATTAATCTACTACTCTCTATATATATATATATAAACAAAATATTTTTACAAAAATTATATGGATATTGGTAACTGTGATAGCTAGCGGTGATGGTTCTGAATACCAATTGGAGATGATATTGGCTAATAGTATAGTGTGGGTAGTAGCTAGTGGTGAGAGTGGTCGACATTTGAGGTTGCCGATTGGTGCTAACGTCGGTGATCCGTAGTTGTTATGGTAATGATGGTAATTAGGAACAAGAATTGTAAATGGTGGATAGTAATAGTGACAACTGATTATAGTGGTTGATAGTGATAACAATTGCGGTTGAAGATGATGGTTGGTAGTATAGTGGATAGTGGCATGTAGTTGATAATGATGGATAGTAATAGTGATAGTTGATAATGGTGGACGAATGGTAACAATGAATAGATGAAATTGGTAATCCAATAGTTTTGTCGAAATACTTAAATTAATAACTTAATGATGCTAAGATTTTGTTACATAACTTAGTTGTTCAAAACTATTTAGACTCATCAAATGATTAAAACATGTAGAAAAAAATGATGATTAAGATTTGAACGATTAAAATTCAGATATAAAAAAATAAATGAATTTAATCACGAAGATATGAATGATTAAGATTAAAATACATATATAAAAACATATAATTTTTTTGTTATGTATCAAACACATGACGATAAGTTAAAAGAAATTCAGTACTTGTTCTTCTATAAAACATTTCTCAATCAAAACAATTTTTTTCATATCGAATACATTCAAAATCTTTTCTGATTTTTTCATGTCTACTTGATAAAAGTATTTTTCCTAGAAAATAAGCTTCGACATTCCCAATTTTATCTTATTCTCCCTTTCACTCAACACCCCCATCCCCATCCCTTGAAACCCCCCCCCCCCGGACCCCCAAAAACCATTCAACGATTTTCACTCTATTCCGCTCTCATAGTATTTTGCTAGATCATATATAAATACTT
>JAOTQR010000001.1:1233720-1274351 GCA_025774065.1 Solanum ossicruentum | reverse complement strand
TGTCTAAATATAAAGAAGTAAAATCGTGGTAGAAACCAAAGAGGTGTCAATATGTAATATATATATATATATATATATATATATATATATATATAACGAACTATTTTTACCTAACTAATTAAAACGTGTAATTTTCTAATGAACGGGTATGGGTTGACATCCCTTAGATATATATAGCTCCGCCACTGTGTGTGTTGGTCGAAGGTAGAATGGTACTGACGAAATAAGAAATTTCAACAAGAGTACTGTTCGAAGTTTAATGTATATACTCATTACATTCTAATTTACGTGGCAATATACAATTGAAATTCTGAGAGTCGAGTAAATTTTTATCTGACTGAAATTTTTTTATGTGTTATTTTAAAAATATTTTAAGCTGTTAATTTCTATGATTTTCGAAATTTCACTTGTGTCACATATATGATTTCTTTTACGCTAATTTTTACCGACTTTTATTTAATTTCTCTTCTTTTAATATTATATATTAATTATTTTTGTTCCTCATTTAAAGAGACCGGAAATGAGAAGCCAAACATTGAGGAATTTGCCCGTCGTGGACGAGATGTGAATGGTGATAGAGAATATGAAGTCGAATTTGCAATTTCACAAGACTTTGGGGACGTTGGTGCAATTTTAATAGAAAATCAGCACCGCAAACCAATGTATGTGAAGAATATAGTAATTGACGGTTTTGCCCATGGCAAAATTGTAATTACATGTGACTCTTGGGTTCATTCCAAATTTGATAATCCTCAAAAAAGAATTTTCTTCACCAATAAGGTTTGCAAAAACTCCCCTCTATTTATTTCATGAAAAAAGATCGAAAATACTCTTAAACGACGTGAAATGAATAAAAATATCAATCATTTATTGTTTGGACAAAAATGCTCGTGTCGTTAATACTTTGGTCCAGAAATGTCCTTCTCATAGATATAGTTTGAGCCAAATTTTTGGATCGAACTATAAAAGAAGAATATTTTTATTCATTTTACATAATTTAAGGGTATTTTTAATCTTTTTTTCCTTTATTTATTTATTTATTTATTCATGATGAAAATACATTATTGTTATCAAAAGTTTTGATTTGAATTATATACACTGACATTGTATCTCCGATCATGATTGGAGGGAAAAAAACTTGATTTGTTAGATAGAATTTCTTTGTCTAGAATATAAGAATTAACTGGTTAATTTTCGAAAGGAACGAATATATTCACAATAGATTGATTTTCTTACTGTATCAACATCGTTTGACCTATGAAACTATATATGTTAGATATTCTCTTTATCATTAAGTTAAGTATATACACATTTACTGTAATTTTAGTTCATAAAACTTTTACTTGTTTAAGAATGTATTTGATTATTTTATCCTAAAACTATTTGGAAATTAGAGGGTTTAAAACAAAAGTATCAATTATATGGGAAAAAAAATTTCAGATAGATAATTTGAAATATATAATAATAAATATGTATTTGAAAAAGAAAATTATGATAGATAATTTAAAACAATGCTTGGACCACATATTCATTCATTGCAAAAAAAATCTAGTATTTTTGTTATCATATCTCATGTTTCACTTATAAAGACAAAAATGTACCAAAAAGGTGGGGTTTGTGGTCCTAAAAAATCTAGTACTTTTGTTTAATTATTTCATGTTTCACTTAAACGCTCCCCCCCCTCTCCCCCTAAAAAAAAAAAATCAAAAAGGTGGGATCTGATTCTATTAACAAAATTTTCATCGGTTAATGTCATTACAATCAGAGTCACTAAAATCTTTAGCATTATTTATATAGAATTTTCATTTTAAATACTCATATTTATTGTTGTCACGAAATATATATACTATACTACAACAACATTATCGCATTGCCTCAAAGGCTCCCACCTATTGCGGAGTAAAGGGGGATCGGATGTACGCAGCCTGACCCTTATGTTTAAAACATAGATCGACTGTTTTCGGATGACCCATGATGAGCGTCGAAAATTGCATTGACTAACTGGTACTTCACAATTGAAATAAGCGTAGACAGTTTAATATATACTATACTAACAATTATATTATTATCTCTAAATAATTATCACAAAATCTTTTCTTTATTGTCTTATAATTAAAAATATTAACAAGTTTAATGTATACTTTAATTTTTTTTTCCTGTGGCAGTCCTATTTACCATCTCAAACTCCAAGTGGAATAAAGAGATTAAGAGAGGAAGAACTTGTTACATTAAGAGGTGATGGAGTTGGAGAAAGAAAAAAATTTGAAAGGATTTATGATTATGATGTATATAATGATATTGGTAATCCTGATGGTAATGATGATGGTAAAAGACCAGTACTTGGTGGAAAAGAATTACCCTATCCTAGAAGGTGTAGGACTGGTAGACCAACAAGTGAAAAAGGTAAATATTTTAATTTTTTTACTTTGAGTATATATTGACACGTAAGGATAGGATGATGTATGACCGCGTGATATAATATATTAGTAGAGATAGTCATGTCTTTATATATTGTGTTATTACTATCCGTCATTTATTTGTTACTTTTATTGTCTTTATAGATTATCATTTGTTTTCCCCTCTGGTCGTTTTGTTTCGTACTTAGTATTTTATGCTTTTGGAATGATATTTTTGAGATGAGGATCTTTCGAAAATAACCTATCTTTAATTTGATTGGAGTATTTTTAATTTTTATTTTAGTATACAATGATAGGTAGAGGTAGGATGATGTCTGACCGTGTGGTACAAAAGGTTAGTAGAGATAGTCGTATTGTCTTTATAGATTATCATTTACTTTCCGCTCTAGTCATTTTGTTTCGTATCTAGTACTTTCTGCTTTTGGGATGATGTTTTTGATATGAGAGTCTTTCGGAAACAATCTCTCTATCTCTATGAGGTAGCAGTAAGGTCTGCATACATTTTACTCGCTCCAAACTCCAATTGTGAAATTTCACTGAGTATGTTATTGTTGTTATAGTAGACAATGACAGTGTAAAAAATATATTGTATGTAATTAATGAGATTATTTATTAGGTAATTATAGATACTGTTTCTCGATAAGGATTGGTTTGCTAATCTGGTAAAAATTGTAACTGACCTATTATCACGGATTAAAATTGACTGGTAGTGTAAAAATGATTGATCTACTGATTTGGTAAAATGGTAATTTGACCTGTCGTAGTTGTTGGGTGATTTCAATATTCTGCCTATGTAGAAGTTAGCTTGTAGAGGTGATAGACGGGGGATGGTACGGGTGAAAGTCAGGGTTGAACTCGAACATGACACATACTTGATGGGCTTAATTAAGAAATAAAAGTTGTGCTCTTGCTAGCTGGCATATCTTTTGGTACGATGATAAATGATTGAGATTCTAACAAGTATTACAGAAATCAAAGGCATGGATTCGATTCCTATGAATGATATGGTATATATGGCAGATGTTGTGAGGGGGATTCAATGTTGGACAACACAAACATATATCGTCCTATGATGAGACTTAGGTGATGGGCTATGGTCCGAGTCATAATCATTGTCGAACTCGAACATGGCGCTCGTGTTAATATTGATTAAAAAAAAAAAGTCATGTGTTCCATAGTATCAGTTATAATTTTTGACATGATGGTAAAAGTTTGACCTTAAAATAACTGATAATTGTACCTCATTCTCAAAATTACACATCTCACACTTTACAAAACGCTAAGTATCTTTTGAATAACACATTATGATATATAGTTCGAGCTGTTGAATAAATCTTTGTCCTCTGCCTCTTTTCCGAACCTCTCAAATAGCGAAAGTTCACTGTATCAGATTTATTTTTTCGTAATTAAATTCTTTTTGTGCATGCATGCAGATCCATTATCTGAATCAAAGGGCGACTTCACGTACGTACCCAGAGATGAAGCATTTTCAGAAGTGAAGAGCTTAACATTCAACGGCAACACCTTTTACGCTGTCTTACACGCCGTCGTGCCGGCATTGCGATCAATCATCACCGATCCCGATGTAGGGTTTCCGCATTTTCCGGCCATCGACTCACTTTACAACGTCGAAGTCGATCTTCCCCCACTTAAAAGAGATAGAAACCTTCTGGATAATATACTCGGGTTCATTAGGGCTATTTTCGAAATTAGGAAAGATGTCTTACTTTTTGGAACTCCGGAATTGCTTGAAAGTAAGTTACTCAAAACCTACAATGTATATATTGGTTAAACTCTTACTAAATATCGACAGATACATGTCAGATATATACCTATAGGAATGTGGTGGTATTTTTGGAGGATATATGCCATATAAAATGTCACTACAAACATTGTTAGTATGTTTGAAGTTTTTTCTTTTATGAAAATTTGTTTTTTTATATTTATGACAGAGGACAAATTTTCTTGGTTTAGAGATGTGGAATTTGCTCGTCAAACCTTAGCTGGTTTGAATCCATATAGTATACGATTGGTTACGGTATGTTATTCCGATAAATTTTTATCTGCATCGATTATTTACATCAAACTATATAATATATGATTTGTTACCTTATGTTATTGCCTTAATTTTCATTTTAATTAGGTCGTTTTATTGGTTGAATCTAACCAACATAATTTTATCTGTTGCTAATTCATTGCTAAATACAGGAATGGCCATTGAAGAGCAAGCTAGACCCTGAGGTGTATGGACCTCCTGAATCAGCATTCACAAAGGAGTTAATTGACACACAAATTGGAGGATTTATGACTGTTGAAGAGGTATAATATATATATATATATACATCATTTATTTTTTTCAATTGCTAAAAGAATAAGTTATATGTGCTGCTCAATTACTCCCAAGTCATTACATGAAAAACTAGCTAACATGCATGCAGGCAGTTGAACAAAAGAAGTTGTTCATCCTAGATTATCATGATTTGCTTTTGCCATATGTGAACAAAGTGAATAAACTCAAAGGGACAGTACTTTATGGATCAAGAACTTTGTTCTTCTTGACACCTCAAGGCACATTGAAACCTTTGGCAATTGAGTTAACTAGGCCACCAGTAGATGATAAGCCTCAATGGAAGCAAGTTTATTGCGCGACTTGGCATGCCACTGGTGCTTGGCTATGGAGAATAGCTAAAGCTCATGTTCTTGCTCATGACTCCGGCTATCACCAACTAGTTAGTCATTGGTAAGTGAGAATGTTACATGCTCTTTGCTAATGAGTTCTAAAATCTGTGTTGGAGAATCCAACTTGCACTTGTTGGCATTATTGAAGAGTTTGAGCAATAAAGTCTTTAGTTACATTGTACATGATTTTTTTACATGCATAATATATAAATAAACATTCAAATTTAGCCTCAGCTGGTAAGTACACACTCCAACTTTGAAAGTACACATCTAGACATATCAACTTGGTCTCAACTGACAACTAAACTCTCCAACTCCCCCCTAGTGTGTCTAGAGAACAACCAATACTGACATGGTACATATATTTCGAAAGTGTCTAAATGATCATTTTATAAGTTGGAGTGTTGGACTGACACAGTCGAGACGAGATGAGCTATCTAGATATACATATTCAAAGTTGGAATACTTACCTATCAGTTGAGATCAAGTTTGAATGTTTACTTATGCTGTTACCTCTATTTTTTTATACTAGCAGATCACCTAAAAAATTACGACTCATCTTTTTCTCCGAAATTTTGTAGGTTAAGAACTCATTGTTGTACAGAGCCATACATTATAGCAACAAATAGGCAACTAAGTGCAATGCATCCAATATACAGATTATTGCATCCTCATTTTAGATACACAATGGAGATAAATGCAACAGCTAGAGAAGCACTTATTAATGCCAATGGTATTATTGAGATTGCATTTTCCCTTGGCAAGTATTCAATGGAGTTGAGTGCTGTTGCCTATGATCTTGAATGGAGATTTGATAGACAAGCACTCCCTCAAGATCTTATTAGCAGGTAATAATTTACTAATTTTCTATTTTCTTGTTTTCGATTTGATGTATACTGTCTAATTTAGAGTTCGATTAATCTGAATTTTCATCACAAAGTATCACTTTAGGGTTAAATTGCTTCCCAATCAAAAGCGACTTGATTCATGAGGGTTGAACTCGAGACCTGTGGTTTAAAATGGAGGGGATACCGGATACTTAATTAACATCCTAGCACTACCTTTGGTCTTTTATCGGAGCTTGCTTTAGGGTTTGATTAATCTGAATTTTCATTGAAAAAATCCAATCAAAGCGATATTGTTCACAAGGAATGAACCTGAAACTTCTGATTAAAGATAAAGGAGATGCTTACTACCCAATAGGACCTTTAGTGGTCACTAAAATCTTCCCCTTTTTTGTGGGAGGGCAGGGAGTATTATATTGGTATGTTATCTACGTTGGATCTACTAATTTATTTGAATTCATCTTAGAATGTCCCATTTTTAAGGTTTAGCACTCCTAAGGGGGTATGATACACGAGAGGGAGATCCAGCATATACTATACATACAGAAAAAATAGTTTTGACCTTATATATACAATATAACATTACGACAAAAAGGACTCGGATGAGCCCCTTATGCCCCTACTACTACTAACATGTTATTTTGTGAAAAATATACAGGGGATTGGCAGAGGAAGATCCAAATGCACCACATGGATTGAAATTAGCAATAGAAGATTACCCTTTTGCCAATGATGGTTTAATACTTTGGGACATACTTAAGCAATGGGTAACAGATTATGTAAACCATTATTATCCACAAGCAAATCTCATTGAATCTGATAAAGAACTCCAAGCTTGGTGGTCAGAGATTAAAAATGTTGGACATGGTGACAAGAAAGATGAGCCATGGTGGCCAGAGTTAAAAACCCCAAATGACTTAATTGGTATTATTACAACAATTATTTGGGTAGCTTCTGCCCACCATGCAGCAGTGAACTTTGGCCAATACAGCTATGCAGGTACTCTCCCAGCCTCTTTGCATTAGTTTTCCACTTAAAACAATTTTTTTCCAAATTCATTAGCTATGTTGTTCGGACTCTTTAAAAATATCGACTAGTGTGTATTGGATATTCAAATAATTGTGAATTTTGGAAAGTCAGACAAGGATGCATCAATATTTTTGGAGAGTCCGAGCAATATAGGCAAGGGCGGAGTTACCCCTTTGTTAAGGGGTGTTAGGGGGCTCATCTGAAACCCCTTTAACAAAAATTTATATTATTTATACATTGTTAAATAAATTTTTTATATCTATATAGTAAATGTCGAACCACCTTCGACTAGTTTGTATATCTACTTCTTCAAATTTTAAACTCCCTTACTGACAACTCTAGGTCTGCCACTGAATATAGGTTGTCAGTGCATGTGAGTTACAATGAAGTGTGAATCTTAGAGTAATGGTAAAGTTATTCTCTTATAACCTATAAAGTTCGAGTAATGAAATCAGCTCACGATAAGTTGCATATATTATATCCGACTTTGGGTGTGTCCTTTTCCCAAATCATATGTGAATACAAGATGTTTCGTGCAAAATGGTAACTTTCCTATTATCACAAGTAGAATTATCTATAGTTAAAGTATGTTCTCATAAATAGTTGGTGATACATGATATACGATATATACATATATCATGTCTTTCCTCAATTCTTGAAATCTTAACTATTGTATTGAATATATGTAGGGTACTTTCCAAATAGGCCAACAATTGCTAGGTTAAAAATGCCAACTGATGATCCAACAAAAGAAGAATGGGAGAGTTTCTTGAATAAACCTGAGGAGGCACTATTAAAGTGCTTCCCTTCACAAATTCAGGCAACAATAGTAATGGCAGTTTTGGATGTTTTATCAAACCATTCTCCAGATGAAGAGTATGTTGGTAAGAATATTGAACCATTTTGGGCTGAGGACCCTGTGATTAACGCCGCGTTCGAGGTATTCTCGGGGAGATTGAAGGAGCTTGAAGGGATAATTGATGCTAGAAATGCTGATTGTAATTTGAGGAATAGAAATGGAGCTGGAGTTGTGCCTTATGAGTTATTGAAACCATTTTCTGGACCAGGAGTTACAGGAAAAGGTGTACCTTATAGCATTTCGATTTGAGTTTTGAATTCTGTCTCTTCTTTGATTTTAATAAATGCAACGGACATTCCTGGTCAAAAGTTCCATCACATGGTAAGTTCTACCAAAACGACCGGAAATGTTTCAAAAACAGACGTGAGAAAGCTGACTGACGGTGGATTCCCCTGCTACATTACAATATCTTGCTCCTTATATAGGAGCAACTCTGGCTGAATATTTCGATTAATATTTGTCAAAACACATGTGAATTTTGAAACAAGATGGAAGTGAAAGAGGTATATATAATGCAAGACAAGTATTGTAAGGTATATATCGTTCACTTTGAACCTAATCCTGCGCAAATTTGTCCTTTCTAGTTTCAACTCTAAATATGCTTCAAGAGTTGATTTTGAACTCATTCTTGTAAGATCCTTAACACTTTTCTCCGATTCTGATGTGATATTCGCCTAAATTGTAACGTGCATCCACTTTTGTCATGGCCTCACAAATGTGTTCTTATTTTGCAAATGCCCATTGTAACAATATTAGTTCTAACTCTAGATCAAAAGACACTTTTGAACTCATCCTTATAAGGAAAAGGCTATAAATTTGCACTTGAGTGTGGTATAACGATTAATAAAGTGGATTGAAAATTTTGAGGTTTCACGCAAAAGTTTCAACAACAGTATCCTTATAAGGAAAAGGCTATAAATTTGCACTTGAGTGTGGTATAACGATTAATAAAGTGGATTGAAAATTTTGAGGTTTCACGCAAAAGTTTCAACAACAGTTAAAATATTAAATGATATCTTCCAATCTTTCTATGCCTTGGTAGACATAGTTACCCAATATGTGTAATGATGGAAAGTAACATACCGATACCCTGAAATTAGTTAGAAATGCTCGTAAGCTAACCTGATCACCATGATTACTAACAAAAAATATATATATAAGTCTACCACATTTGCCGTCTCCTTTTACTTATGGAAAAAGTTATCAAGTACCTATTATTTGAGGCTCTTTCTTTCTCACATGGCAGAGGCGTATTCAAGATTTTAATTTAACGGTCTAATTCTAGGACTTTTCGACTAAATTCATTATATTTTTGAAATTGTGGATCAATAATGTAGGCCTTCAGGGTTAGAAACTTCAAGGTGGGCCCAGACTCTTTAGGCCCAATTTATGAATGAGTTCTGATGCTTTATCATTAAAGAATCTCTTTTTTAAATTATTCTTAATTCCAAGGACAAGAACAACTTTTAATTAGAAAATCTAGTTCTTTTTCCGATAAGATAAAGTTGATAATCTCTGTAGTAATACTAGCTCATAAAAATATTTAATTAGGGAATCTAGTTCTTTTTCCATGATAATCTCCGTAGTAACATTAGCTCATAAAAACATTTAATTAGGGAATCTAGTTCTTTTTCCAATAAGGTAAAGTTGATAATATCTGTAATAACATCAGCTCATAAAAATATTTAATTAGGGAATTTAGTTGTTTTTTCCAATAAGATAAAGTTGATAATATCTGTAGTAACATTAGCTTATAAAAATATTTAATTAGGGAATCTAGTTCTTTTTCCAATAAGGTAAAGTTGATAATATTTGTAGTAACATTAGCTCATAAAAATATTTAATTAGAGAATCTAGTTATTTTTCCAATAATGTAAAATTGATAATATCTGTAGTAACATTAGCTCATAAAAATATTTAATTAGGGAATATAGTTCTTTTTCCAATAAGGTAAAGTTGATAATATCTGTAGTAACATTAGCCCATAAAAATATCTAATATGGGAATCTAGTTCGTTTTCTAATAAGGTAAAGTTAATAATATCTGTAGTAACATTAGCTCATAACAATATGATCGATTTAAAGTTGGACACGTTTAGCAATGTCTATGTATTCATGAGTCGTGAAATGTTAATTTGGGACACGTTAAGGAATGACCTGTCTATTTATTGACTCAGTTAATTTTGATTTGTCCAAATCATAAAATAAAACCAATAATTTATACTGTATTAATATAATAATCCTTGGAGGATCTTATTACTATATGATAAAGGGTAGTTGAAACTGCTCAAGAGGCAACAGGTTTACATGCCTGCTTGAGCAGCTTGAGTGCACATTCGTGATTTTCGTATGGTTCTTCCGTTTAAATTTTTTTGTCTTATTTTAGTGTTTAAAATACTGCTAATCGTGATAATTAAAGCCACTCAAGCAGGTCGATATGATTGCTTGAGCAACTTTAGAGTATCTTCGTAATTTTTTATGATTCTTTCATTGTAATTTGTTTATCTTATTTTTGTGCTAAAAAATACTATAATCGTGATAATTAAAGTTGTTCAAGCATGCAGCAGGTTGACCTATCTACTTGATAAGTTTGAGGGTATATCCGTAATTATTTATAGTTCTTCCATTGTAATTTGTTAGTTTTATTTTTAGTGTTAAAAATATTACTAATCGTAATAATTAATTTTGCTCAAACACGTAGCAGGTGGACACGTCTGCTTGAGCGGCTTGAGGGTATACTGGTAATTCTTTATGGTTCTTCCGTTGTAATTTATTTATCTTATTTTTAGTGTTAAAAGATGCTACTAATCATGATAATTAATTAATTAATTCTAAAAAGCTATTATATCACAATGTTAGTAATTTAAAATAATTTTAATTAGCTTTCTAAATTCTATCTATATCACTTAAATTAAAATAAAAAATAATAGATATTGGGCCCGTACTAGTGCGGGTGCGGATATCTAGTTATGCTTATAAATATGACTCCAATAAAGTAAGAAATTATGACATATAGTCTTACAATCAATTGGCAAAATATGGTTGTGAAATTTCATTCTTTACTTAAGTTTGCTATTTTCTTCACAATTGTCATTACTGCCACTGCTGGTAATTATTTGATCACCCCATCACTTTTCTATCTATTCATTTATCTGTCTTATAATACATAAATATTTGTCTCTTAATTTGGCTTTAGTTGACATCTACATCCTTCAACTTTGTGTGTGCATAAGTAGATACTTAAATTTGTATAAAATCAAACAACTAGATGCATGTGTCCTACGTGGCATAATACACATATGACACAAATTTGTTATGTAAGACGCCGCGTTAAGTATCTATTTGATCAATTTTATACAAGTTTAAGTGTCTGCTTGCGCACATCCTAAGTCAGAGGACATAGATATTAGTTGAGATCAAGTTAAATGTTACATTTATATATTATGCCATTTCAACTCAGTCTAACGAGTTATCAGTCGCTAATTCCTATTTTTTTTTGTTGTAAGTGTTTTGAAGTTTATTTAATATATGGTTATTAACTTTCGATATTGGTTTATAATCGAAATATATATTATACAGTCGATGTATCTCGAAGCTCAAAGACAAAAATGATGACAATTGGAGCTATATCAATGATGAAATTGAATTTAGTTGTAAATAATGAAGAAGAAACTTGTGGAAGAGAATGCACTTCCAATGCAGATTGCTCTGATGGTTGGATATGTAGATGGTGTTGGTGGCATTATCAGCCCAATTATGATGAATATGTGTATCATTGTAGCATCTTGCCTAATTGAACAATATCATCATCATGGATTTGGGTGCAATAAATACGCAACAGGGCATTCTACAATGGCAATGTATTATATTGATGTCATATGATTCACTGAGAATCAGTTCTTTGTTGCTCCGATTTGCATGTACTACTTTAGATACATGTGTGTGTGGGTGTATATCGGTATGAATTAGGTATTGTATATACTACTTGAAATAGTAATTATAGATGTGTTGAGATCTTAATTAAGGGTGTCATAAATACGCAACGAGGCATTATACAGTGGTGATATATCAGTGAGAGTCAGTTCTTTGTTGCTCCGATTTGCATGTACTACTTTAGATACTTGTGTATGTGTGTGTCTACGCATGAATTATGTGTTATAACACTTCATGGGTTGAACGTGTGATAAGTAACATGACAATAACTATATCAATTGCTTCAAAGCTTTAATTTCCTTCATATTCTATAGACATGCAAAATAACCATTGTATATGTTCAGTATATTTTGATCATAAATTTGATCGAACGGTACATATTAATAATTATCTCATAGTATATATTATTTGACAAATATGAGGTGGGGTTAGCAAGGACTTTCAAAAACTTGTGAAAAAACATATGTATCAAAATGTCTCTTGCATCAAGTTCAAACAACCTTATCAAAAGAGTATATATTTCATTGCTTTAGGAAAATATATACTTATTCTATGACCTTTTTTTTTTAATGACAAGGGAAATCCACTGTCGCTATCATTTGGACATGCATAGGGTAAAGTCACGCTCCTATATAATAGTTCGCAAACAAATAGGAGAGATAATTCGCACTAGACAAGCTCGATGAGATGATCAAGTTCGACCTAGAAGGCAAACTCCTTGCATTCGCTGACAAGGGATTTCGAACTTGAGACCTCTCTCCAATTTGTTTTTTAATGATAAGGGAAACCCGCAGCTGCTACCCTTTAGATTTGCATAGGGTAAAGCCCTGCTCTGATGCAATAGTTCATAAAACACACAAAAAAGGTGACCCGCACTAGACAAGCTTGATGCTACGAGCTCGACCCAGAAGTCAAACTCCTTGCATTTGTTGGCAAGGGGTAACGCGCATCCACTTTTGTCATGGCCTCACAAATGTGTTCTTCTTATTTTGCAAATGCCCATTGTAACAATATTAGTTCTAACTCTAGATCTAAAGACACTTTTGGACTCATTCTTATAGGGAAAAGGATATAAATTTGCACTTGAGTGTGTGGTATAACGATTAATAAAGTGGATTGAAAATTTTGAGGTTTCAGGTAAAAGTTTCAACAACAGTAAAAGCATTAAGTGATATCTTCCAATTTGTCTATGTCTTGGTAGATATAGTTACCTAATATTTGTAACGATAAAAAGTAACACACCGATACACTAAAATTAGTTATAAATTCTCGCAAGCTAACCTGATCACCATGGTTACTAACAAAAAAGCCTCTCCTTTTACTTATGGAAAAGGTTGTTAAGTACCTATTAATTGAGGCTCTTTCTTTCTCACTTGGCATAGGCGTATTCAAGATTTTAATTTAATGGTCTAATTATAGGACTTTTCGACTAAATTCATTATATTTTTGAAATTGTGGATGAATAATGTAGGCCTTCAGGGTTAGAAACTTCAAGGTGGGCCCAGACTCTTTAGGCCCAATTTATGAATGGGTTCTGATGCTTCATCATTAAAGAATCTCTTTTTTAAATTATTCTTAATTCCAAGGACAAGAACAACTTTTAATTAGGGAACCTACTTCTTTTTTCAATAAGGTAAAGTTGATAATATCTAACATTGGCTCATAAAAATATTTAATGAGCGAATCTAGTTCTTTTTTCAATAAGGTAAAGTTGATAATATCTGTATTAACATTAGCTCATAAAAATATTTAATTAGGAAATCTAGTTCTTTTTCCAATAAGATAAAGGTGATAATATCTGTAGTAACATTAGCTCATAAAAATATTTAATTAGCGAATCTAGTTCTTTTTCCAATAAGGTAAAGTTGATAATATCTATATTAACATCAGCTCATAAAAATAGTTAATTAGAGAATCTAGTTATTTTTCCAATAAGGTAAAATTGATAATATATGTAGTAACATTAGCTCATAAAATATTTAATTAGGAAATCTATTTCTTTTTTCCAATAAGGTAAAGTTGATAATATCTATAATAACATTAGCTCATAAAAATATTTAATATGGAAGTATAATTCTTTTTCTAAATTAGGTAAAGTTGATAATATATGTAGTAACATTAGCTCATAACAATAGGATCGATTTAAAGTTGGACACTCTTAGCAATATCTATGTATTCATGAGTCGTGAAATGTTAATTTGGACACGTTAAGCAATGACCTGTCTATTTATTGACACAGTTAATTTTGATTTGTCCAAATCATAAAATAAAACCAATAATTTATACTGTATTAATATAATAATCCTTGGAGGATCTTATTACTATATTATATAGGGTAGTTGAAATTGCTCAACAGTCAACAAGTTTGCATGCCTGCTTGAGTAGCTTGACTGCACATTCGTACTTTTCGTATGGTTCTTCCATTTAAATTTGTTTGTCTTATTTTTAGTATTTAAAATGTTGTTAATCATTATAATTAAAGCTACTCAAACAGAGCAACTTTAGAGTATCTCCGTAATTTTTTATGATTCTTTCATTGTAATTTATTTGTCTTATTTTTGTGTTTAAAAAAATATTATAATCGTGATAATTAAAGTTGTTCAAGCAGACAGCAGGTTGGCCTAGCTACTTGAGTAGTTTGACGGTATATCCGTAATTATTTATAGTTCTTCTATTGTAATTTGTTGATTTTATTTTTAGTGTTAAAAATGTTACTAATCGTAATAATTAAAGCCGCTCAAACAGGTAGCAGTTGGACGCGTCTGCTTGAGCAGCTTGAGGGAATATTGGTAATTTTTTATGGTTCTTCCGTTGTAATTTGTTTGTCGTATTTTTAGTGTTAAAAGATGCTATTAATCATGATAATTAATTAATTAATTAATTCTAAAAAACTGTTACGTCACAATATTAATAATTTAAAATAATTTTAATTAACTTTCTAAATTCTATCTATATCACTTAAATTAAAATTAAAAAAATAGATATTTGGCCCGTGCTAGTTGTCTAGTTTTGCTTATAAATATGACTCCAATAAAGTAAGAAATTATGACATATAGTCTTACAATCAATTGGCAAAATATGGTTGTGAAATTTCACTCTTTACTTAAGTTTGCTATTATCTTCACCATTGTCATTACTGCTACTGCTGGTAATTATATGATCACCCCTATCACTTTTCTGTCTATTCATCCATCTGTCTTATAATACATAAATATTTGTTCCTTAACTTGGCTTCAGTTGACATCTACATCCTCCAACTTTGTGTGTGCATAAGTAGATACTTAAATTTGTATAAAATCAAATAACTAGAAGCATGTGTCCTACGTGGCATAATACACATACGACACAAATTTGTCATGTAAGACACCACGTTAAGTGTCTACTTGATCAATTTTATACAAATTTAAGTGTCTGCTTGTACACATCTTAAGTCAGAGGACATAGATGTTGGTTGAGATCAAGTTAAATGTCACATTTATATATTATGCCATTTCAACTTAGTCAAACGAGTTATCAGTCGCTAATTCTTGTTTTTTTGTTGTAAGTGTTTTGAAGTTTATTTAATATATGGTTATTAACTTTCGATATTGGTTTATAATCGAAATATATATTATACAGTCGATGTATCTCGAAGCTCAAAGACAAAAATGATGACAATTGGAGCAATATCAATGGTGAAATTGAATTTAGTTGCAAATAATGAAGAACTCACTTGTGGAAGACCATGCGATTCCGATGCAGATTGCTCTGATGGTTGGTTATGTAGATGGTGTTGGTGGCATAAGGACCCCGATTATGATATATATCATTATCGTTGCAGCATGTTGCCTAATTGAACAATATCATCATCATGGATTTGGGTGCAATAAATACGCAACGGGGCATTCTACGATGGCAATGTATTATATTCATATCATATGATTCAGTGAGAGTCAGTTCTTTGTTGCTCCGATTTGCATGTACTGCTTTAGATACTTGTGTGTGTGTGGGTGTATATCGGTATGAATTAGGTATTGTATATACTACTTGAAATAATGATTATGGATGTGTTGAGATCCTAATTAAGGGTGTCATAAATACGCAACGAGGCATTATACAGTGGCGATATATCACTGAGAGTCAGTTCTTTGTTGCTTCAATTTGCATGTACTACTTTAGATACTTGTGTATGTGTGTGTCTACACATGAATTATGTGTTATACCACTTCATGATGCAATAACTTACAAAACACATAAAAGAGGTAACCCGCACTAGACAAGCTTGATGCTATGAGCTCGACCCAGAAGTCAAACCTCTTGCATTTGTTGGCAAGAAATTTTGAACTTGAGACCTCCATAGGGTCTTATTCTCTAACTTTTTAACTAAACTATAATTATCAAGTATTAAAGTACTATTCTATAGTTTATAATTGATTTGAATAAGTTGTAGTAAAACCACTAAATCGAACTCATAAAGTTCAAATTTTGATTATTTATCGGATTGATCATACATACAATGAATTCTGAAAATCATATGGAAATGCTACAAGGTACACCTTTTCCAGTAACACCAGGTTCAGAATATGGTTTCAATAATTCATAAGGCACTACTCCAGCTCCATTTCTATTATTCAACTTACTATCAGCATTTCTAGCATCAATAATCCCTTCAAGCTCCTTCAATCTCCCTGAAAATACCTCGAACGCCGCATTAATTACGGGGTCCTCAGCCCAATAAGGTTCAATATTTCCACCAACATATTCTTCATCTGGTGAATGGTTTGATAAAACATCCAAAATTGTCATTACTTTTGTTGCTTGAAGTTGTGAAGGGAAGCATTTTAGTAGTGCCTCCTCAGGTTTATTCAAGAAACATTCCCATTCTTCATCTGTTGGATCCTCAGTTGGCATTTTTGTCCTAGCAATTGTTGGCCTATTTGGAAAATACCCTACATATTCAATAGAATAGTTAATATTTCAAGAATTGATCAAAGACATGTATGTATGATGAGAGTCAAGCGTTTGTTGAAAACAACCTATACATCCACTTGGTTCACACAAACAAAGTAGGGGTAAGGTTGACGTACGTCCTATCCTATCCAGACAGCAATGGAGCCAGAAATTTTACTAAGGGATATCACAATATAAAAAAAGAAAGAAGTAGAATCATGGAGAAAGTAAGGAGAGTCCACATATAGTATATACACATAAAACTATAATTTTGGCCTATTTGGATAGTACCCTTAATATTTCAAGAATTGATCAAAGACATGTATGTATGTATGATGAGAGTTGAGCGTCTGTCGAAAACATCCTATCCACTTAGTTCACACAAATAAAGTAGGGGTAAGGTTAGCCATGCACCCTATCCTCTCGAGACAGCTGTAGAGCCAGAAATTTTACTAACGGGTATCACAAAATTTAAAAATAAAAAAGTAGAACCATGTAGAAAATAAGGAGAGTCAACATATAGTATATATACATAAAATGATAATTTTGACCTAACTAAACCGTCTAATTTTCATGTGAAGGGTCGTACCTCAAAGGGATGTAATATGGCTAAGACTATATTATGACTGATTTCTCATCTCAAACATGTGACTTATAGGTCGTGTGAAGATAATCTTATGGTTACTATGAAGGGTCTACCCCAAGGAGGTGTAATATAGCTAAGCAGCTGTCTATCCTGATACAAACATCAATGACTGCTTTCCTAGCTCGAATGCAAATAAACTAATAATTGAAGTAAGGCAAAAAAATGTAAGATGTGTACCTGCATAGCTGTATTGGCCAAAGTTAACAGCTGCATGATGGCCAGAAGTTACCCAAATAATTGTTGTAATAATACCAATCAAGTCATTTGGGGTTTTTAACTCTGGCCACCATGGCTCATCTTTCTTGTCACCATGTCCAACATTTTTAATCTCTGACCACCAAGCTTGGAGTTCTTTATCAGATTCAATGAGATTTGCTTGTGGATAATAATGGTTTACATAATCTGTTACCCATTGTTTAAGTATGTCCCAAAGTACTAAACCATCATTAGCAAAAGGGTAATCTTCTATTGCTAATTTCAATCCATGTGGTGCATTTGGATCTTCCTCTGCCAATCCCCTGTGTATTTTTCACAAAATAACATGTTAGTACAAGTAGGTCCACAAGGGGTTCATTTAACTCTCTTTTGTCGAAACGCTATACTATATATATAAGGTCAAATATATTGAAGGTCATTTTTGAAAAATTATCATTTTACCCTTCCAGATAGTTGTTCTGAGTAATGTTTGATGAGTTTGTAGGTTTGCTTTTGGAATTCTATCAAAAAGTTTGAGAAATTTAGAAGTTTTTGAGTTTTGAAGGATTAAGTTGTTCAAAAGTGATATTTGGCACCAACCAGAGCAACAAGTTTCAAAATGAAATTTTGTCAGTTTCGTCAGTTGTTTAAAAGTGATTTTTGCACAAAGTAACATGTTAGTGTCCATCTTTAATCAAAGGTCTCAAGTTCGATCCTTGTGAATTGAAAATTGCCTTAGGTTAAGAACACTCTACCACCAAAATAGGAGTTTCCAACATAAATTTAGATTAATCTGACCCCAAAGCGAGCCCCAAACACTAGGTGGGAAAGGTTAAAAGAAAACAAAATTTGTGATCTACAAAAGTTGTAATAGAGTGATCAGTACCCCTTCCATCTTTAATCACAGGTCTCGAGTTGATCCCTATTGTGAATTGAATCACCTTTGGATAGGAGTGCGTTACCCCTAAAGGGGGACTTTTTGACATGAATTTGGATTAATCAGGTCTCAAAACTGATACTGAACACCGAGTTGCAAACAATAAAAATATAATATTAGTGAATTATTACCTGCTAATAAGGTCTTGTGGTAGTGCCTCATGGTCAAATCTCCATTGAAGACCATAGGCAACAGAACTCAATTCAATTGAATACTTGCCTGGGAAAAATGAACTCTCAATTATACCATCAGCATTAATAAGTGCTTCTCTAGCTAAGGCATTTATCTCCATTGTGTATCTAAAATGAGGATGCAATAATCTGTATATTGGATGCATCGCACTTAGTTGCCTATTTGTTGCTATAATATATGGCTCTGTACAACAATGAGTTCTTAGCCTGCAAATTTTGATCAAAAGAAAAAAAAATTAGCCATCAAATTTCCAAAATCATAACTACTAAGAGATAGTCATAACGTAAAGAGTTAGTTAGCAAAGAGTTTAAGTTATCTGTACTGTCAATACTGCAAGGAATCAGTTAGCAAAGAGTTTAAGTTACATACGCGCACGTCACCTTTTCTTGTTGTAACATGTAACATGGAACCTGTCTTATTTTCAAGATTTCATATCTCATGTCTTAGGAAAACTTATCCGTAAATAATATCTTTTAGGTGACTTGATAGTGTAAAAGTAAATCTTTACACCTATATCTTGATAGAGTACTAATGTGAATCGTGTTTGAATGAGAGTGCAAGGAGTTAGTTAGCAAAGAGTTTAAGTTATATGCACTGTCAATACTGTAAGGAGTCGGTCAGTAAAGAGTTTAAGTTATATACAATGCATCACCTTTTCTTGTTGTAACATGTAGCTTGTCTTAAGAAGACTTATTTGTAAATAATATCTTTTAGGTGACTTGGTAGTGTACAAAAAAGAAACTCCATACACCGACATCATGATAGAGTACTAACGTAAGGATCAATTGGCAAAGAGTTTAAGTTGTATGCATTGTCAATATATGGAATTTATATATCATCATCAAGTCAAAAGTCATTTTTACTTGTTATGACAGATAATTTGAATTATAATAAATCAGACGTTCTGAAAAGACTTATCTGTAAATATATTTTAGGTGACATGATAACGTACCAGTGACTAACTAGTTGGTGATAGCCAGAGTCATGAGCAAGAACATGAGCTTTAGCCAATTTCCATAGCCAAGCACCAGTGGCATTCCAATTACTTGGACAATAAACCTCCTTCCATTGAGGCTTATCATCTACTGGTGGCCTAGTTAACTCAATTGCCAAAGGTTTCAATGTGCCTTGAGGTGTCAAGAAGAATATAGTTCTTGATCCATAAAGTTGTGTCCCTTTGAGTTCATTCACTTTGTTCACATATGGCAATAACAAATCATGGTAATCTAGGATGAACAACTTCTTTTGTTTAACTGCCTGTATTAATATCAAGACTTTATTATCATCAAGAAATTGAGTGATCTTGAATTTTTGACAACCCCCTTAAGAGAATCTTGAACAAATCGAAATAAAAATGATGTATTTGTACCTCTTCAGTGGTCATATAACTACCAATTTCTTTATCAATTAGCTCTTTTGTGATTGCTGATTCAGGAGGTCCATACACTTTAGGGTCTAGCTTGCTCATCAATGGCCATTCCTGTATTTAGCAACAAATTAGTGACAGATAAAATTATGGATTAACGATTAAGTTGGTAACTAATTCTAGTTTTTAAAGATAATAAAAAGAGTATGGAGGCAATATAATGTATGGCGACAGATATAAACACCTGATACAGATAAGTTTTAGGGAAATAACATACCGTAATCAATCGTATACTGTATGGATTCAAACCAGCTAGGGTTTGACGAGCAAATTCCACATCTTTAAACCAAGAAAATTTGTCCCCTGGCATAAATATATAAAAAAAACATATAATATTAAATCTTAGTAGAAATTTTCAAAAATATCATCCCAGTAGAACGTGATGCATTTTTTAAATAAACGAATGACACTTTTGGAGGATCCGAACAACATATATATGTTTACACATTTACATGTATTGAATTATCCAAATATTATACATTTTGGAAGAATCTGAAACAATTATAACCTTATTTTTGAAAGATTCAGACAACATATAAGTTTCTAGTAAAATAGTTAGATTTTTTTTCTTTAAAAGTTCTAGATGCATGATATCAAATGAAAATAAACGTTGTCCAACTATATAAAGCAAAATGCACCTGTTAATATTTTTGAAACTTTCGAGCAATGTAATTAATTTATACTAGGGTTTTGGGTACTTACTATCAATCAATTGAGGGGTTTCAAAAAGCAACACATCTTTTTGAGTATCAGAAATAGCCTTAATGAGTCTTGGTACAACATCAAATAGGCCCCTTTTTTTATCGACATCTGGTAAATCGACTCCAACGTTGAAAAGCGAGTCGATAGCCGGAAAATGAGGAAACCCTAGGTCGGGGTCAGTGACGACCGATTCCACCGCGGGCACCACCGCGTGTAGGACGGAGTAAACAGTGTTGCCGGAGAATGTTAAGCTCTTCACTTCTGAAAATGTTTCATCTCTTGGTACGTACACAAAGGTGCTCCTCGTTTCAGATAATGGATCTGCATGCATGCAACAAAAATAAAAAAAAAAATTACGAAATAGCAGTTAGTCAATACAACTGTCTACGCTTTAAACTGTCTACGCTTCTTTCAATTGTGAAAGAAAAATGGCTCTTTAAACTGTCTACGCTTCTTTCAATTGTGAAGTAGCAGTTAGTCAATACAACTTTCTACGATCATCATGAGTTATCCGGAAATAGTCACGCTATGTTTTTAAATATAGGGATCAGGCTGCGTACATCCGATCTCCTCTTACCCCGCAATGGGCGGGAGCCTTTGAGGCATTGGGGTAATGCTACGACATGTTAAATTATGTACATGACAGAGATTGATTTTATCGTTCGTAATAGTTATATATGCGTCTAAATAGAAGTGGAAAAACTTTTTTGGTAAGTAAACTATTATGCATTTAAGTAATTGGTGTATTAGGTAAAATAGTGTTTATAAGTGTTTTTCTATTAAGATGACTTAAATACCCTTACACTTATTTTTACAAAAAGAATAAAACAAATTTAAAATGTTATTGGATGATGAATGTCAAAAATGAAATATATTTGTTTGTGATTACATAAGGGCAAGTTGATTACATATTAAAACTATACATTATCATAGACACCTGTGGTGTACATGTGTTCCCTAAATTGTGTAAATAAATTGTAAATTTATTTTATATATATTATATAATTATTTAATACCTGAAACTCATTAACTCAACTAATTCAGATTCAGATCATCATATAAGGTGGATTTATGATAATCGCGGATAGCTAGGGGTTAATTAATTCATTCTTAAGAATTCGAACTCAACAACAACAACAACAACATATAACCTGTGAAATCTCACAAGTCTCGAAATTGAAATAATTAATGTACCTTTTTTGCATCTTGGTCTACCAGTCCTACACCTTCTTGGATAAGGTAATTCTTTTCCACCAAGTACTGGTCTTTTAGTATCTTCATTATCAGCATCACCAAGATCATTATAAACATCATAATCATAAATCCTTTCAAATTTTTTTCTTTCTCCAACTCCATCACCTCTTATTGTCACAAGTTCTTCCTCTCTTAACCTCTTTATTCCACTTGGGGTTTGTGATGGTAAATATGACTGCATGAAAAAAATAAAATATTAAATGTGAAGATATAATTAAGTAAATATTAATAATAATAGCATAAACTTCTTTAAGAGATGATAGCATACTTTAACTTTGTATCATAGTAGCTAAGAGGTCAGGATTTCAAGTCTCACTATAGATTGTATACCTAAGAGTGTCAAAGGAGCGAGTTGGGGTGGGGGGTTCGAATTAACATGATTAAGTAAATAATAATAATAGTGTAAACTTTTTAAGAGGCGATAGCATATACTTCAACATAGTATTATAGTAGCTAGGCAGAAGTTAGGAGTTCAAATCTCACTATTAATTAGATAGATAAGAGTGTCAAAGGAGCGAGTTTGGGTGGGGGTGGGGGGTTCCAATTAACATGATTAAGTAAATAATAATAATAGCATAAACTTTTTAAGAGGCAAAAGCATAATTCTAGTATTATAGTAGCTAGGCAGAGGTTGGGAGCTCAAGTCTCACTATTGTATACCTAAGAGTAGTGTCAAAGGAGCGAGTTGTGGGTGGGGGCGGAGTGGGGGGTTCGTAATTAACCTGTCCAAAGATTATTTAGATTGAAATGAGATGAGTGAGTCAATTAGATATTGTTGAAATCATGAATAATAATCCAGCACGTTCAACTCTTGTAAAATGTATTATCTGTTAATATTTTTCTTATAATATGTTTGATAACAAAACAAAAATTGATAAAAGAATTTTTCTTTACAATGACTATAACCTAATTTAGACGGTTAGGTTATGTCATGCTTTCATGAGCTGATTTTATAATTATTTATTTATTTATTTATTTTTGCATAAAAATTTTTGTAACTATCACTAAATTGTAATTTTAGAAAAATTCGTATAATCAATTGCATGCATGGTGTTTATACGTACATGTAACAAGTTAGACAAACGTATAGGACCACAAAGGAATAAATTACATTCAAAGGACCACATAGAAATTAAATATATTATATTAATTGGACCACAAACTTCCTAAGAATAATATTTATGGATTCTTGCTAAATTTTGAAAAAAAAAAGAATATTATAGATAATAACAATACTGTCTTTGTACATTATAATTTGTCGATTTTATATTATATTTTTCTTTTTAATCTATTTTGAGAAGGGAATACACATTACCATCCCAATTATTGTTCCACTACTGAGACAAGGGTTGCTTATCGAACGAATCAGATGAATAATTTATATTTACTGACTTGACTTATTGAATATCAGCTTCTAAATATATTAATTTGCTAGTAAATCAATAAGATATTTGTTGATTATTCAATATTTCAATCTTATATTATTGATTGATGCATTGGCTCAATCAATCAATATTCATTCCGTCAAACAACAAATTTTTTTTCTAGCTCTACTTAAATAGATAATTCCGTAGTTGTAAATTACTATGAGTAATACATAAAATCCTCATTTATGAATTATTATGAATTTATGGTGCATGAACATTAGTATTTATTTAACAAATATTCACGTGTACAATTATTTAATATTTCAAAACTAAAAATATACTTCAAATAGACATTTTTAAATACAAGAAATGAAGGCTCGTCCTTTATTATCCATATTAGTATGAAATTCAACTTACAAATACAAATCAAATCATATAAGTAGCTTAAAACATTAAATGGAGCTTTAAGACTAATTATGTATTTTAAATACCTAGAGATAAAAACATAAATAGGTAATTCTTAATGAGTTACCAGTTTATCCAACAAGGACTTTTAAGTAATTCTTCCGAAAATCAATAAAATATTAAATATTAAATTTTAATCTGGTCACCATACATTAATTCAATAATCCAATATCAATAACTGAATAAATCAATTTTATGTTGATTTATTGATTAGATTTGATTTTAAACATCTCTAACTGGGACTGAACTATCTAAGTGGCATGGCATGAGGTTTGGACCGAACAGGCGCAAGAATACTCTATCCGAAATTGAAAGTCATATTATTTTTTTGTAATAAAACATCATATTTTTCGTCAGGTATGAAAATTAATAACCAGTTACTTTTCTTATTCTAGACGAAGAATTTTTTCTATCTAATAAATCAAGATCTTTTTAGCTTCAACTTTCCATGATAGTGTATACAATCCAAAGCAATTATTCAATAATACCATTATATTTATGTGCGTTATGTTGTTTTGCTATCGAACTAGTCCCATTCTTCGTTCCATCGTTTTTATTTTTTTTTCCAATATGCCGCTCCGTCAAAAGAGAAGGTTGGTAATGTTGAAACATATTTCAGTGAAAATTATCTACTCCCTCCGTTCAACTTTACTTGGTCACTGTTGACTTGACACATGGATTAAGTAGTAAATGATGAGATAATTTTACCAAAGTACCCTTTGGATATAATAAATATTATGTCATGAAAAATGTAATGGAGAAATAACTATAATTAATGATAAAGGTAAATTAGAAACTGAGTGTAAATTTGTCTCTTAATTTCATAAAGTGAACAAGTATTGTTGGACATCCCAAAATATTATAGGGTCAAGTAAAGATGGACAGAATGAGTATATGATACTTTCCATAAAAGGACCAGTGGATTTGATGGTGGACAATCGTTCAAACTTGGTAAAGGTTATCCCAACAACTGTAGTAGGACAAAAAACTTATCGCAATACCCGTGGACTAATTTATAATATAAAATTTTATCAATTTAACTTATCATATTCGATACGAAGAAATTCTATCTAATAAATCAATTATTGTTCAAATAAATAAAGAGAGAAAGGGATATTTTTGCTAACCTTATTTGTGAAGAAAATCCTTTTTCCAGGATTATCAAATTTCGAATGAACCCAAGAGTTGCAAGTAATAACAACTTTGCCATGGGCAAAACCGTCAATTACTATATTCTTCACATACATTTCTTTGTGGTGCTCATTTTCTATTAAAATTGCACCAACCTCCCCAAAGTCTTCAGGAATTACAAAATCAGCCTCATAATGTGTGTCACCATCCACATTTCGTCCTCGATGGGCAAATGCCTTGAGACTTGGCTTCTCAATTCCAGTCTCTTCAAGAAAAAAAAAATAGAGGAAAAAATTAATAAAAAATAAAGCAAATAAACTAAAAACAAAAGAACTTAGATATGTTTGTCGTGTTGAAACTCCTGTCAGGAGGTGCGAGAGGATGAATTTAGGGATTACGCAAAGTAGTAGAGGTAGACCGTATTAATTAGGGAGAGGTGATTAGATAGGATATGACACGATTTCATATCACCGAGGATATGACCTTAGATAGAAAGGAGTGGAGGTCACGTATTAGGTGGGTAGTAAAGGTAGGTTGATGTCGGACCTTAGCTTGTGTTATAATAGATCAATAGAGGTAGTCGAGTCGTTTTATATTGTATTGTTATTATTCGTCATTTATTTTGTCACTTTTATTGTCTGTATAAATTTTTATTTGTTATCCATTCTAACCGTGTTTCATTTCTAATATTTTTTGCTTTTGAAATCTGATATTTTTGAAATGAGATAGTGAAGAAATAACTCTTTTAAATGTACAAAATAAATAGTATAAGGCACAATATTCTAAATCAAATCAATTATTATAATTAATATATATAATTATGTTTTAAGAATGGAAAGATTAGTGAGAAAAAATTATCTCACTCTTTTTTTATTTCTTTAGATTGATTAAAATAAAAATAAAATCAATTTTTTTATTCAATCCTAAAATAATTCTGGATCGAATCTGACCCATCCTTCAAATCAGGATTCAACTTTTGGACCAAGACCCCAGCCTCGAGATCCAATCGCAACTCTTGATCCAAGACATTACCTCAACTCTCAACCTAGGATTCGATCCAACTCTTATTTGGGACTCAATTTGATTCGATTTCTGATCTAAGATTCAATCTCGATTTTTGGTTCGAGCCTCAGCACACCTGACTTGGAACTTAACTTTCTGATTGAAATTTTTCAAAAAATAATTTTTAAACTTCTTTTGGTGGGCGAAAAGGGGAGGGGGTAGGGGTCAAGGTAGAAGTAAAGTTTAAAAAATATTTAAAATTTAAAAATATTTGCTTAAAAGATAACTTCTTTTTTTTGGGGGTGGGGGGGTGGGGCGGGGTCTAGGTGGAGTGGAGTGAAAAATATTAGATTTTTAAATTTAATTTTAGGGTAGGAATGTGGTAATAGAAAATAAGCTTTTATAATTTAAAATAATTTTAGAAAAATAATTTTTAAAAGTTTTGGGTAGGTAGGGGTTGGTTTGGGTCGTGAAAAACATGAAACTTCTAAGATTTGAAATATTTTTACAAAAATATCACTTTCATTTTTATTTTTATTTATTTACTTTATTTTATTTTATTTTTTGAGGAGCGGGAGTGATGAGTTGGTGTGGTATAGAAAATTAGGAATGGGCAAAAACTAATTGTTTTAAAAAAAATTAAATTATTTTTTAAAATAATTTTTTAATTTTTTGGTGGACAGGGGAGTAAGGGTGGTCAGGTTGGTGATTGGGATGGTCAGAGGTTAGATGGGATAAAAAATAATATTTTTTAAATTTTTTATTTGATATTCAATACATATATTAAAATTAGATTAAATTTAAATTGACACATAATAATGTCCATCTCTTTACGTAGATATTACTTTCCAGAAAAATCTTTTTTATTTTCGAGACTCAAATATAAATTTTTCAATTAAAATTTAAAAAAATCCAGACTATATCATTATCATCATAAACCACCAAGTAAACTACTATAAATGGTTGGTTGAAGTACACTAAACCATACGATTTTTTAGTATTATTTTATGTCCATATTTTATTAATTTTTTAAATAATATTCTTATAAGATGTTAGGTATAAAAATTTTATTTAGATACGTAACCTATATAAGTATAAGGAGATATAATTTTTAAAATTTTTCAATTTAAAACTTTTAACAATAGTAAATTATCTACGTGAATGTTTTTGTTATTTTTAAAAATTTTTAACAATAATAAATTATCTACGTGAATGTTTTTGTTATCTTCGTAAGCAAAAAGAAGTTAATAATTAATGATAATCTTATAGGGATCGTTTGGTAGAGAATAAGTTATTTCAGGATAGGTTATTCTGTCATCAATATATTCTATTATGTATATGGAATAATTTATTCAATCATTAAGTTATAAATAATGGAATAAGCAATCCAATGATACTTAATATCTCTAACCAAATATAGAATAAATAATCATACGTTTTATGCTATAATTTTGATACTTAATACCTAACATCAAACGATTCTTGAGAGTCAAACAATCTATGTGTTCAGCCTATCTAAATAAAGACAAATAAAGCATTTCATTTCAACACGTTCAATTAAATTGATTAGTATGTTTCGATACAAAACATATCATGGAGATACAATAAAATCCAAAGAATGGAGAATGTTTCGTACCTATCAATCCAATCTAATAATCCGAACAATTGTCACCATTTATTTACAGATATATTAAAATGAACATCTTCTTATTACTGATATATATATATATATATATATATATATATATATATATATATATATATGGGCTTTATTTGTCAAGTCTCTATTCCTTGGTAATCAAAGCTCAAAGATCTATGAATTAGCCCATGCTTGACTAGCCAAGCAGACAAAGGAATATATATATATAAATTGAACACGCTTAATACAAATTCTTGCTTCGTCGCGAGCGGAATGAATATACTTACTATGATATTAAAATGCACGTCTTCCTATTACTGATTAACTAACTCCTATCTATCATTGTATGTTTGAAGAATCACTAAAATTTCAATAAGGGAGAACACACTTTTACTTATCTCATAAATTAATCAATACGAGTGAACGCAGTGACACAACCACATACAATCGAAATGGCCAATCAGACATGCATTAACAACAACAACAACATACCCAGTGATATCCACAAGTGGGGTGTGGGGAGAGTAGATTGTACGCAGACCTTACCGCTACCTCATAGAAGTAGAGAGGTTGTTTCCTAAAACCCTCAGCTCAAAACCCATAAGCAGAAAGATTAGATATGGCAATCAAACATGCATCCTTCGTCAAAAAAATACATTAAATTTTGAATACGCTAAACAAAATTTCTTGCTTCGCGACTAAGTGAAAAATGAATATACTTACTATGATCAAGCTCAGCAGGAACAATCCACAAAAGTAGTGATTTACCAAGCAAATCACCAATATCATCAAATGCTCTTGATAAATTTAAATTAACTTGGTTTTGGACAGTCACCACAGCTTTGACACCTGTGGAATTTTCAGTAGAACTATGGACAGCCTTAATGCTATTTGCACCATTATAATTATAATGAACCCTAAAATTATTCTCTTTTTTTAGTCTAAAGTTTTTATTTAAAATACTTGTAGAAAAAGAGGACAAAAATAATGGATTTGTAGTACTACAATATGGAATTAGGGCTTTTGTGAGTTGTGATGATTGTTGGAGTTGAGGCTTCAACATTCTTTTTTTTTTTTTTTAAAAAAAAAGAAAGTTATTTGATATATGGTTTGGTTTGGTTTGTGTTTTGGTCTCTAAGGAGTTCTCTTTATATAGATGATGAAGTTTTGTTATTTTTGCTTTTTTTTGGTTATGTCTTTGTCAAGTATAACTTTCTTCATGAATATTCATCGGATACAGAATTAAAATCTGAAGTTTATGAATCTCATTTATTTACTCAATATAACGATCTAGTCTGCTAGCGATACCATTTCGAGGCCCGTACGGCTTTAAAATGTCACTAGTAGGTAATTAAGTTTGTTTACTTATATATCTAAATATCTTCTGTATTTTATGGATGTGTGGCTTCTCGTTGCAAGATGGATTATTACACTGAATTTCACAGTTTATTATTAATTGTGGATATTTATAATGAATTTTCTAATGCTAATACAAGATCTAATCAGAAGCTTTTGAGCTCATCCGTACCCAGGGCAGAGCCACAATATTATTTATAGGTTCGACAAAATCAATAACTTTGACTTATATTTGTATTTTTAATATAAAATAATAACAGTAATAACAATAAAAACAACGAAAATGTTATCAAAAACGTGTGATAGTCGAAATTGAACAAATACGATGTACCTATTAAAAACATGTGACATTTGAAATTGAACAAGTACGATATATCAATCATAAATTGATAGACATAAAAATCTAGATGCTAGCTACCACCAATTTAGATTGCATACTCATCAGATTTATATCGATTTTATATTCAGAAATTCTGCTATAAATTTAAAGGCGAATTTAAAATTTGAAATTTGAAATTTCAAAATTTTAGTCTTCTTGAATTATACTTGTCTTTTAAATTGTAATTTATATATATATTAAATAAATTTTTATAAGAACAATAATTGTTTGTTAGGGTGGATTATATATCATGTCCTACACTATTAGCTTTACCCATGACTAGAATACTATATATACTTTTTCTTTAGGTGAACAATAAACTTTTTCAATTATAAATTAATAAAAGTTAAAATGAAATTTCTTGCATTTTTATAATTTAAATAGAAAAAAAAATGATATTTTAAGACACAGCAGGTATATTAAAATGATCTTTTGAATCATTAGATTATTACATTAAAGATGGCATGATTATTATTATTATCATGTTGTTCATTAAATGTATTTTAAGAAGCTTTGATAGCACAAAAGGAGAGGTGTGACACATCATTAATATAATTTGTATTTATTTTTATTGATCGTGAATGATTGGATTGGATTGAATTAAATATGAACGAAATGAAAATGAGTTAAGTGGAAGCGGGTCATATAATTTAACTTGTTCAGCAGAGTAAAATGGGTCAATTTATAAATTGGAAAATTTATATGGATTTACTATATTAAAAAATATTTATCATTTATAGTAATATTAATTTTTTTTATTTGCTAAACTCTTATAATATATTTATATTTGTTTAAAAAAAACTACATTGTGTCAATTCCTCACCAAATAAATTTAATATTATTAATATTACGTAAAAGATTGTTTGCATAAATTAATATTATTAATATTACGTAAAAGATTACGTGAGTGATATTTGTACGATCTAAAAACAAAATGATCTCAAATATTATTTGGTATAATTTACATAAATTTCATAGTGTTAATAGTTAATTAGATTATTTTTTTTTATTTTTTTAATTATAAAAAAATTAAAATTTAAGAATTTAGAGATATATTACTACACTTCCAACAACAGACATATGAATATATAGAGGAGGAACGCATCAAATAGAGAATAGGATTTTCTGATAAATCAGGAAGAGATGTATCCGAGAGAGAAGGAATGTATCTGAGAAAAGAGAGATATATCTCAAAGGAAGATGGAGATACATCAATGAGGGTAAGTGATGTGTCATTAGTAGGTAAGACATGTTTACTTATACATCCAACATCTCTCCTGTATTTTACCGATATGAAACTTCTCATCTTAAGATGAGTTGTTACATATATCCTCTCTATGGACTTAACGTCCTCATTAAGGTTTGCCCGTTGTATGAGATTCGCCTAGACTCAACATTGAGGTTTGCCTTCCCTTACGAGGATTTGTCTAAACTCAATTGAAGTCTAGCCCATATTGACAAAGCTAACACATGAGTGACTCTGATACCACCTGTAATGACTCAATCCGTTAGGGATATTTTTCACTTTGAACCTAGGTCTACGCGATTTTAAAATGCGTCACTAGTAGGCAAGACTTGTTTACTTATATGCTCAATATCTCTCCTGTATTTTGTGGATGTGAAACTTCTCATCTCAAAGATGAAGTATTATAAAACTGGTATATGACATGCTTGCTTCATTTTACAACTCCATTGAATGCATTTTTGTAAATCTATTGAATATTAGAGATTTTTTCAATACTTATAAAAAGACATAAGCATCACTATTAGGACCCCCACACACCCCATCATACATAATATTGCATGTGTCTTTTGTAATTTTGAATGTTCTCACACACATCCCATCATACATAATATTGCTTCTTCTTTTTGTTTTTTTTGTAATAATCATTATTATTTTGGAACTTCCTTCTTTTTTTTGTTTTATTTTCAAGCAAAAAATAAATTATTTTATATAGCTAAAATTAATTATTTTCTCCATCTTATTTTATGTAATACTTGCATAGTATTTTATAAAATAAATTTTTAAAATTTGTGGTCTAAAATAAATTTTAGATATTTGTGTGGCTGAAAATTATTTTATTAAAGGTGAAAAGAAAATTTCAAAATTAAATTATTTCTAATTACAATAGGTGACATCATTTTTAGCAATGACTAAAAGAAAAAAAATACCACATAAAATAGGACAGATGGAGTAACAAAATTATTGCTGATTACTTAATATTTTAAAATAATATATAAAAAAATCAATTGACTCTCGAAATTTATCATCTTACGTAATAAAACAACAACAAAAACACAAATCAAAACAGATTTTTGAATTTTTGGGATTTTTCTCCATCCTTTTGAACTTTTTTCAGAATTTACATCCAAAATTTCAAATGACTTGGAGATGTGAAGAAAATTCTGTCATCAAGTGGTGTTGAAATTTTAAAACTTTGAGGAAATTTTAAGTGTCTTATCTTGAGTTAGATTGAGTTTGAACTTAAAAAATGTCCAATTTAGGTATCTAGCTCAAATGAACACTTATATTGAAATATTAAAAAGTTATTTTGGTCAAAAATTGAAAAAGTTAAAAATTCTTAAATTAACGATTAATCAAATCTTAGATAACATATAATTATAATATATACATAATCAAATCTTTTAAAATTTTAATAATTTTGTTGATTAACTATTTAAATTTATTGTCTGAATGAAGATTTGATTCTTTGCCTCGTTATCTCCTTTCTCTATTTTCTTTTTTCTATTGCCAAATTATAATTAAATATTTAATAAATTTTAATATGTATAAAATCTACATATGTCCTGTCACTTCAATTAATAGACTTTTTACACGTGCTATATCATTACTACTACTAGATTTTTTTTCAGTGCCAAAAATTTAATAAACAAAAATATTTTTTTTTACAATTAATTTTTTTTATCTATCAAAATAAAAAGAATATAAAATTTTATTTTTCTCTAATTTTACAAAAAAAAAGTTAGTTTTCTTTATATTAATTTAAGGTACTTATTTTTTCTAAAAAATATTTAATCAACCAATCAAGAAGAAAAAAATTGAAAAATAGTTCGTGGAGCACTAAACACACCCTATATATATTGACCAATATACAATTCATGAAATATATTATAAAATAATTTAATATATAAATATATCGTAAAAATGTATTTTTTGACTCTCTTAAAATAAAAGAGAACAAAGAAAATGGGATTATGAGATAAGATAAAGAATTCCTCCAATCAAAACTTATTTGTCCTATTTTCTTTTACACACTCCTTATCATTAACTAAACAATAATAATTTTTATATATTTTTAATCTCAATAATAATATATTGACTTTCATCATATTAGTTTTACTTCATGCTTATTGCATAAAGATAGAGTTAAAAAATAATAATTAATTATATTTTAATTTTTTTAAAGCTATAATTATTTTGAATATGTAATTTTTAATAAGTACAATAATTAAAATGGATCCAAGAGAGCATCTATTAAGGAGATAAAATATCTTTGGTGCATATGATTTAGATCCACATGTTGAGTTTTGCTAGATATAGCAATAAAATTAAAAAAAAATTCTTTGCATGTTTAGCATGTGATATATTTTGAATTAATTACGAAAACAAAATTTGGTGGATGGCTAAAGTTGGCTTTGGGAATTGACACCAATTAGGAAAATCATATCGTTTGAATTAATCGTTAATCATTATAGTTAAAAATAAAAATAAAAATAAAATTTATATTTCTTATTTTTATGTTTGATCATGTAGGAATAAATTTTCTAGTTCGTAATTAAATTTGATTTTGTAATATTAAAAATAAGGGTATTGTTGTTACCTCATAAGGTCAATAAGGGTATTATAAAAATCAATATAAATATTATAAAGACAATAAAAAATTTTTTTAATTTAATTTCACTTTTTAAACATATTGATAATATAAAAAAAATTAAACTATTAATGAATAATCCTATATATAATAAGTCGTTTATTTGAGGAGCTTAGAGTTGTCATGCTTGCTTCAACTGCTTCAAGCTGACACTTGAAGTAGATAATTGTTGCTTGGCTTGATGGTCCTAATTCGACATCTTAAATCCAGCATTTTGAGATCAAATCTCAACAACGATAATATTTTTATTATTTACTTAATTTTGCAATAGCTATTAAAATACGAGATTCAAAAACTAGTCTCTTGATAAAAGGAAAGTTCATTTTTTTTTTTGGATTATTTGCTAGTTTTAGCTCGGGGACACTTTAGGAAATCTAATATGTGGTGGTGCTTGTATATATCCTTCACAAATCTTATCTTTTGACATTTCAAATTGTTTGATTGGAGAATAAATATTTTTTGAAATTATAATATAAACATATTTTTTAGTCTAAGATCCACATAAAAAGCATTGCTAATTAGTCGAAGTAAAGACCCAAAATTCGTAACATAATAAAAACATTTTTTAGCAATATCAAACCAGATACGACCTGTAATGGGATCTTACAGAGTGAAACCTAAAAATCATAATATGCCATAATTTATCTCGAAATTTTTTAAAAAAAAATTCATTTGAATTCCTTATTCGACGATAATTTTGCATAAATATCATAGATGGTCTTATTTCTTTACTCTTAACAACTTTTTATGATATCAGAACAAAATTGAGCCATGACATTTATAATTAATTATACGAAAATAATATCAAGTTATGAAATTTGTGACAATTATTTAGTGACTATCATGATATTTTTATATCATACATAAAATAAATCATTTTTCATGATAACACAGAATTTAATTTTTTAGTAAAATAAATAATAAACTAAATGAGCTTCACTTTTCACTCTTTCAATATTGCTATATCAAGGTATGATGAAAATAAAATCCACATAACTATAAATGTCCCTAGACTTTCTAGATTCCAAACCAATCAAATCATTTTTTTGTTTTCATTTTTTTTAAAAAATAAATTCATATATTGACAAATTATTAGGTTGTTGATTTCAAAATTACATTCAAAATTACATTATAAAGAAAATATGTGGTGGAAATACATACATGTACTCAAATGGTCCATTAGTGGAATTCCTTTTGGATAGCACATTTTGATTGTGTTTGGTAGGGAGGAAAATATTTTCTTTGATTTTTTTGGAAATGATTTTTTGAAAAATAAGTTGATTTCTAACTTTTTTTTTTGTCTGATTAGTGAGTGAAAAATATTTTTTATTATTTGGTTAACGAATAAAAATATTTTTTTTAGAAATTTTTTTTATTTTTAGCTAGAAAATAGAAAATATTTTTTAAAAAAATAGTTCATAATTTGAGTTCTTTCTTAAAAAATAAATATTTAAATTCTTTTTTGGAGTGGTGGATAGAGGTAGGGAGCTGGGTGGAGTAAAAATTTAAAAAATTTAAAATTTGATTTTTTTAAAAATATAAAATTTTAATTATTTTGGTATAGGGGTGGTTGGGGTGGGGGAGGAGAGGGGGAAGGGAGGTGGGGTGGAGTAGGGAAGAGAAGGGGAGGGCTGGAGTAAAAAATTTTAAAAAATTTAACAATAAATTTTTAATTTTTTTGTTGGGGGTGGGGGGATGGGGGCGCTGGATGAAGTAAAAAATCAAAAATTTCAAAATTTGAAACTTTTATAAAAATAAATTTTTAATTTTTTCGTATGGGTTGGGAGGAGGGGAAGTTGATGCTCAGAGTGGAGTAAAAAATTAAAAGTTTCAACCAACAGTAGTGTCCACATGTTGTTCGGGACTTATCGTGAAATTTCATCAACAAATTTTTACTTTAAAAAAATCTAAATTAGTTCAAATAATTTGAATTCAATGTCCAATTTTCTAATATCAGTCGCAATAATTTCAATTATTAAATTCAGTCTAAGCATTCAAAAAACAATAAATTGATTACTTAATCTTTTTCAAGAATTCAGTTGATCAACAAAATCCAACAACAGTATTCTCTAATTTTCCACCTTATTATTGACATTAAATTTATTTAAATTAATATTTTGATGTTCAAAATTTATGTTTGATAAGCTTGTTAAAGGAGTAAATTATTCTCTACCAAAAAAGTGGAGAAATTTTAGTTCAAAGTATATCTTTTGCACAAATAGCCATTAACTACATAGTAGGCCCATTTAAAAAATAATCCAATCTTTTATTTACAAAATCTAGCCATAAATTTTATATAATCAGTGTCTATATATAGTACACATTGATTTTATACGATTATTTTACACTTCTTATGTATTTTATTGTACGTTATTATAATTGAGGTTTTGTGACTTACTGAGGCTAATGTGTATAGTTAAGAATTAAGGTGATATATTTGAAATCAGCACAAATAGAAAGTGTCTAATATAAATATTTTACCATGCATGTATTTAGGTATTCAATTAAAATAAGTCGTAATTTGAAACTTTTTTTGTGTAAACTATGCATGTATATATACAACAAGTAATCAACAAAGTATACTAATTAACCCTAGAGATACACAAACAAGAAGTCAAAAAGAACTAATTTAATATTCTTAAAGCTATATTTCTTGGTGGAATTTGTGCTACAGAGTCTTGGAACAACGGTAAAGTTGCTAGTCTTTGTATGACTTATAGGTCATAGATTCTCGAGCGGTGGAATCAGCCACTGATACTTGCATCAACATAGGCTCCCTATAACCTTATGGTGCAGTATTTCTCTCAAACCTGTGTGCACTGGACTCTGATGGAATCTCCTGTTATACCGCGTCTGCAAAAGAAGTTTCATTCCTATAAGGATGTGGGCATGGAGGACTAGGAACTTCAACAATTTCTTCAAGCATTAGCACAATCTTTTTCATAGTAGGCCTCAATGAAGGATCTTCTTGAATGCACCAAATGGCTACCATTAGAAATTTTTCTAACTTTTTTCTATCACTCATTGCATCAAAATCATTTTCAACAAGCTCATAAATTGTGCCTAGTAGGTAACAATCATAAGCCCAATAAGTCAAAATTGCTCTTTCTTCACCAACTTCATAGTCCACATTTCTCCTACAACAAATGATCTCTAGTAGTAAAACACCAAAGCTATACACATCTGCTTTCACTGTGATTGGCATGTTCCGAAACCATTCTGGTGCAACGTATCCTTTTGTCCCTCTTATCGCTGTTTGAGTCTCCGATTGATCCATCCTCAACAACTTTGCTAATCCAAAATCGGATATTCTTGGATCATAATGATCATCAAGAAGGATGTTTTGTGGTTTGATGTCACAATGAATGATCTGTGTTGCACACTCGTCGTGCAAATACAATAGCCCTCTTGCTATCCCCAGCGCCACTTGAGTCCTTTGGTTCCATGTCAACTTCAGTTCACCAAAAAGGAAACTAGACAATGAACCATTGTTCAAGAACTCATAGACAAGTAATCTATGAGGACCTTCATCACAAAATCCGATTAAACGGACTAAATTCTTGTGATGAGTTTGTCCTATCACATTAACTTCAGTCTTGAATTCTTTATCCCCGTCTTGTACTATCCGATCCAGCTTCTTCACAGCCACGGGGACTAGACTACCAATATCAACCACGCCTTTGTAGACAATCCCAAACGCGCCTCTTCCAACTTCTTCTTTGAACCCCTCAGTGGCTTTTGACAGATCTTTGTAAGAAAAGTACCTCAATGTTTGATCCATGGAGCTTCCATTACGATCAAACATTAACCTTTTGCCACGATACACGAGCAAAAAACCGAGTGAAACTACTCCAATGAGTAGACAATTAACAAAAACAGAACTACCTAACAACACTGATACAACAAGTATGATAGTTTCTTGATTCTTGTTTCTTGGCTTTGAAGAATTAGCATCTTCTAAAGCAACATTACCTTTTCTTCTTTTGATAAATGCTTTAGAATTCACTCTGTTATCTACTCTGCCATTTGAAAGTGGTAGTTTCTTCTTCCAACAAATATTTTCTCGAAGAATCGCGACAGCACACATACAATCATTCAAACAAGCATCCTTGCATTTCTCTTCATCGAAAGGCTGGAGTTGCTCGTAATCACTTGTAGGCCAATCGATGTTCGTTATAGTTTCCATCTCGACTTGGTCTCGTGCACTTCCTTGATTGCCACCACAATCTTGTATGTAATTTGGAACACAACCTCTGTAGTCATCATCTGGATCAACTAGTGAAAACGCTCGAGGGCATTGACAATCCGGTCTTTTGTCAATACTTAGTCTACAAATTCTGTTATATCCACATACACCACTACCTTTTGCTGTAGGAAAACTATAACATATGTTGTCAGGAACTGACCATACAGTAGACCAAACAGCATCATTTTTCGCGTCTTTAGGACGTTGATACAGAGTAAACACGCCATCAAAGTTGAGCGTGGCACGATGATAAAACCGTGATGGTGATCCAATATCACCTTTGGAAAGAACAACCTCTTGGCTGTTGTTAACCAAAAGGTAAATATGGCCTGATTCATTGAACTTGAACTGATAATTCGATGCATTCAACTGATCGAAGCTACGAATCAAGAAGAAGTTCTCATTTATGTACTCACTTGGTAAGTTCATAGTAGCAATTCCAACATTCCCATTTCGAAACATCCTTAGCAAGAATCTACCCCTCGAAAAGTTAGTCTCAGAACGACGAGATGAAATCTTGAATCCTTCTTGAAATTCCTGAGTTGGCAAGATTGTGTCTTTACTTTGATTGAAACTTTGCCATTAAGTCTCAGAGTTTTTGTCAATAAGGACGAAATTCCCGGTGTCTTTCATAGAACCATAAGCAACAACACCAATCAAAGGATCAGAAATCGTTAGCTTGTCTTGCTGAGGACTAGTAAGGACTAGTCCGCGATCAGCAAGAAGATCGATTCTTGATCCTTTAGGACATGGATTGTCACCATTTGCATACCAAATAATCGTTTTTTCGGGTATTTTGTTGTACCATATTGATACTAGGAACTCATCTTCATTCCCTAGTTGTTGGAATCCAAATGCAAAATCTCCATTTGGAGAAATCCATGGAGATGTTTTATCATCACCAGCTATGAGTGATGATCCAATTTTCACATCATTTTTTGTTTGGCAATATGCAATAAGAATCAACAAGTTTAGTAGGAAATGAAAAAGTAGTAAACTCACTTTGGCCATTTTCTTTTGTTTTGAAAATTTCACAAGTTAACAACTTTATATATAGATTTCGCTTGAATTAGCTGATCGTAAATAGTTGATAAGTGCTCAACAAAAATTTTTGCCGAACACATCAATTGTTTAATATCAATTTCAACACTTTGATATAAACATGTAACTGTTTATTTATAAAATTAATTTCAGCACTTATTTGACCGATTTATAAATTTAGTCCAATATCCTCGTAGTCTTTGAATGTAAAGGAAAAAAGTTGGTTTCTTAGTGAAGTCACAAGTGGAATTCAAGAATTGGGGGGTCAATACTTTTACACTATATTATATTATATTAAATTATTGGTGGTTTTGAATTTTTAAGAACCAAAATCTTGAATGATAAGATAGGAATTTCTAATCTACAAGGAACTTAATTAAAAAAAAATTACCATGGCCATCCACTTTCCATTAATGTAGAACTTGTCCCTTTTTCTAAGATATTGTTTAGCAAACTATTCTCTTTTTATTTCTCTTGCAACTTATGAACTTTTCATATTTTATTTGTAAAATTTTATGTAAAACCATGTTCTTAAAAAGTAAGTTATTGCAAATATTAAATAATAATGTAATTTTAATATTTTATTTGTAACAACAATAAAGCTAATATATCCAGTGAAATTTCACAAGTGGAATCTGGGAAGGATAAAATATACACATATCTTACCACTATTTCATAAATATAGAGAGACTGTTTTTAGAAAATCCTTGTCTCACAAATATGAATCCCTATAAGCAGAATATACCAGATATGAGGAAAAAAAAGAAAAAAAAACTGACTAAATTGAAAAGTAAATAATAATATATAAAATATAAACGGATAATGATAACAACACATAATATTTTATATGAGAAGGTGGGGATTCCTATTTTGTTCTCTTTTTATTGACATTTCCAAAGAGTTTGGGCAACGGTCTTGAAAAGACATATTATTTAAACTTTTTAAGTCAAAAAATTGAGATAATGGGAAACAAAAGTCAACATATTTTTATGTGGATAGAAACATATAAGATTAAATAATTTGGATTTCCAAGTTAATTAATGTCACATTAAGAAAAAAAAATTGACTTGGTCCATTGAAACTAGCAAATAAGCAATAACTATCTATGGCTCATTTGTATCTTAGTTTTATTGGTTTAACTATTCGGTTTTTGAAACAAACTAATTTAGATTTGCATCACATGTATTCGAGACCTTAGTGAAGGAAGGAGGAGTCTTACTAAGATGCCTAAAAATGATTGCCTCTGAACTTTTGTTCAACGGGTACTTGTGTCGGTTGAACGCACATGACAAGTTTTTCACTGACATGACAAGCAGGATAGAGAGACGGGCCCTTACCCCCCGCCACCCTCCAACCCCATGTAATAGCGCATTTTAAAATGAGAAATCTCACATCAGTAAAAAACACAAGAGAAATGCTGGGTATATAAGTAAACATGCCCTACTTACTAGTGACTCGTTTCAAAGCCATGAGGCCCTATATCCAAAGTGGACAATATCACTAGCGAGCTAGGCTACAGTGATATTGTTGTTACACCCCACCCCAAGTTTCAAATTTGTGAGCCCACTGGGGTTAAGGCAACTAAATAACGGGAGATTTCTCGATTACAACAACAACAACAATATACCATTTGTATCCTACAAGTGGAGTCCAGAAAAGGTGATGTGTACGCAGGCTTACACCTTACAAGAGGTAGAGAAATTGTTTCTAATGGATTTCTCCGTTATTTGAAAAAATGCTGAAAAACTGTCTGTTAATATCTCAATTACTGTTTCTTCAATAGTAAATGCAACGCATGGAAACCTGGTGAAGTACTGTACCTAGTGGCATTTTTGATGAGTCGGAATAACATAATGAGGCTTATGATCTTAAATAGTAATGCTAATATTATATGGACATGGTGGATATGTAACTTCAACTGATCCTTCAAGCATTTGACAGACTTTCCTCATAGTAGGCCTCGTTGACGGATCCTCCTGAATGCACCAAATACCAACCATCACGAACCTCTCGAGCTGTTTCTTGTCATTCAAACTCTCGGAATGAAATTCCACCAGAGCTTCCAATTTT
>JAOTQR010000001.1:1206019-1230731 GCA_025774065.1 Solanum ossicruentum | reverse complement strand
AACCACAAAAACACGCAAAAGAGAAAAAGGAGAGGGGAGGAGGGGGGGGGGGGGGGGGGGGGGGGGGGGGGGGGGAAGTTGACTCTAAAGTCTTCATAACTAATCCAAAACCCACACTATAAATGTATGGCTATAAATTTCTGAAAAATTCTATTTTCATCTTTTTCCAAAAAAAAAAAAATCAAAATTTCAAAAACAATTTCAAAACTTCTCATCTTTTTAATTTCAGAAATTCCAAAAACAACAAAAAGTTGCTTTCACCCCTAAATACTCACAAAAATTCAAAAACAATTTTAATTTATTTTTTGGCCAAACGCTTTGAAGTTAAAGCAACCTTTTTGTTGTGTTTGTTCATGAAATAAATTGAAATTATATTTGAATTTTTATGAGTAATTTGGAGTGAAAGCAGCTTTTTGTTATTTTTGTAATTTCTGAAAATTTTTGAAAAAGATAAAAATAGTTCTATGTTATTTTTGAAATTTTTGAAAATTCTTGAGAAAAGAACAAAACATAATTTTTAAAAAATTTATGATCAAACACGTCAACTTTTACTTTTTCTCAATTAAGTTGATATTTATGTCCTTTATTATTTGGAGTGTATTAAAGGCGAGAAAATAACAAAAATGGCCTATAATATTTGACATTAGATTCAAAATAGTCCTTTAATGTAACAACTCATTTTAAGATAAATAATTTCACATCGGCAAAACACAGGAGAGATGTTAAATATATAAGTAAACAAATTTACCTACCAATGACACGTTTTAAAGCCATGAGTGTCTAGGTCCAAAACGGACTGCACTCCTGAAGATTAGTAGAGTCCATAGGTGAAGTGTATGTAACAACTCATCTTAAGATGAATATATTATTGGATATATAAGTAAATATATCTTACCTACTAGTGACGCATTTTAAGGTTAAAAGAACCAAACCTTGCGGACAATATCACCAACAGGCTAAGTCGTTACGTTTAGCTGTATTTTAACTGAATAGCTTGGTCCTTTTAAGTTCAACAAAAAATGAGCATTATTAGTCTCCATAGAAAATTTACACAAATTTTTTCAATTAGGTTCATATTAAATTCTTCACTACTAAAGATACAATAAAGTGTCGATATTTAATGCTTTCGATTTTAAATTGTAGGAAGTAAATTTCATTAAATACTCGAACTACAACTTATCACCTAAACACATGATAAAATATTCCTACTAAATGCTTTCTATTATAACTGCGTAAAACAAGAAAATTACACATGTTCTCAAATGCTTATTACGTAGATAAACTAACCAACAACTACATAGTAGTTCTCAAAAGCATAAAACATCTCTTTTTGATAAACATTTTTTTCACAAATATTTGGTAAAAAAAAAAAACTTATTTTCTAAATTTTAAGTTTTATTTTTTCTCTTTACAAATTAAACATGACTTTAATAGCATCACCACCACGAGCACTTGTTTCAAAAGCTTCTTCAACTTCTTTTTGAGAGAATCCAAACCTGTGTGTGATCAATGGCTTCACATCAATCTTTCCACTTCTTAAGAACTCAAGACACAATGGCCATGTATTCTTGTATCGGAATATGCCGATGACGTCGACCTCCCTAAACACAATTCGTGCACCGGAAAAAGGGATACAAAAACGAACAAAATGTAAGCTTATTGTTAGTGAATAAAACAACAACATACCTAGTGAAGCTCCACAAGTGGAGTCTGGAGAGGGTAAAATATACGCAGACCTTACCACAACCTTATTGTTAGTGAAGATTAACAAAAGTTCTAGTCGGAACAACAACAACATATTTAGTATAGTCATACAAGTGAGGTCTGGTTTCTATTGAGACCGTCGATTAAGTCAGGAAAATGATCAATATGAGCAACATATTCAGTATAGTCAAGTGAGGCCTATGAAGGGTAAGATTGTTTTGATGAGAGACCGACTTGGTCGTGAAAATGATCAGTATGAGCACTAACAATTAGAGATGAAGCAATTACTAGTTCTTTCTTTTAATATATATTTTTTGTTATTCAGTATAATTTTAACGTACAACAAACTAAAATAGCGACATGGTCAATGAGGATTCAAATAGCACTCTCAACTTAAGAAGGATTCATATCTATCTTTCCACTTCTTAAGGACTCAAGATGTATGATGTATTCTAAGTAAAGATATAAGTCGACGACATTGACCTCTTTGAACACAATTCACTCGAAAATAAGGATGGTAACAAAAAGATATGGTAATGTGCAAGTGTAAGCTTATTGTTACAGAGGATTCGATACACATCTGGAAACATTTTTAAAGAGTCTGAGCAACATAAGCATAAGCAATACCTATTCGTTGGGAATATATTTTAATCATGTTAGAGCGCGTTCACTTTAGATCCTTCGTTTTCTAGTTCTCTGTTAGTCTTGCTTATTTATATGCCAGTAGAAAATATAAAGAACTTCTAGCACTTCTCATTTTTCATTTTGTATGATATTGGTATGCTAGATGGTCCGTGAGGATTCATATACCCAACTCCAACTAAGTAAGAATATTGATGCATAGTAGTTGTACCTTGCAGCAGCTGAAGTGAGTGGAATGGTCATCTCGTGATGTCCCAGTCCCACCAAGCAAACTTTGCCACCTGGATGAGTTGCACCAAGAGCAGTCGACATGGTTTTGTTAAACCCAGCGCAGTCAAAACTCACATCGATTCCACCTCCCATCGCTTTCTGAATGTTTTCTATATCCGTAGCTACATCCTGTTCAGAAGTACCAGTTAGGGAAGTGGAAAGAAAATCGACTATATCTTCGACTTTGATGTTTGTATATTCACGGGTGAATTTCATGTAATGGTCACTGAGCTTTACTCAATACAACAGTAAAGTCACAACACTATCTTGTCACAGAACTTTACTGCTATAACTCGTGTATTCAGTCTCGAGAGTGCACATAAGACATGGGAGATTAACAGCAAGAACTTTGTAATTTTGATCCTGACCTGCATATTAGTTGAAACCTTGACGATGTCATCTGCTCCTAGCTTCTTTGCAACAGAAAGACGATAGTCATCTACGTCCACAATAACAATTCTTGGGGCACCAAAAGCGCGAGCAGCGAGGAGCGTGACGAGCCCTATTGGTCCAGCACCCAGCACTAATATGTTTGTCTCAGGACCAACATTTGCACGTCGACAGGCATGAACACCAACACTAAGTGGTTCACACATTGCTCCCTCCTCTAAACTTATATTATCAGGGAGCTTGAAACATAGATCTGCAGGATGGACAACCTGTTGGTGATCAAAAAGAAATCAGTTGTTCTGCTTTTTGTAAAGTAAAAAATAAAAAATCGTCATCTCATAGGCCCTGCATTCTGTATGTAATTATATGTCACCTTACATAAGCCTATGGAAAATTTGTTACAGTACGGAGCATATTTGGAGGAAGAAACAAGCTCAATATCAATTCTATTCAAGTCTAAAAAGTACAAGATTGAAAAACTACAGACATTTATATTCCAAGATCATGTCGCATGACTTATGCCATGAGTGCTTTCTTTTTAAGGTGAAATCAACAGAGGAAAAATATTTGAATCGTGAGAAATTAAGAGAAGTAGGTAAGTATTTTACCTGATTCGCGAGTGAACCATGAACAGGGGGAGTAGCAAAGAACTTCATCTCGGGGCAGAGATTATATCGTCCTTCTTTGCAAAGATCACATCTCCAGCAACTAATTCCAGGCTCTAGTGCTACACGATCTCCAGGAACCAATGTCTTGACTTCACTGCCAACTTCTTCTATGATCCCGGCACATTCATGCCCAATCACCATTGGTTCTTTAACCACGAAATCCGCACACCTCATAGTCTGAAGTTCAAAATAGGATCTAGTTCATTGATGTCTCCAATTTACACCAAAAACTCAATAAATGAAAACACATTAAATTTCACACAAATTTGCGGTTGCTTTGCTCTCAAAACATCCGTCATTTCTCTCTAACCAAACTGCCCAGAGTATGCGCATTGGCATTTGTCCTCAATAACATTTTTGAGGCTCCAAGCTACTTCTTTGTTTGACTAGAATCAATGTACGAAGTAGCCGAAGAAAATGTAACAGAAGTTCACCCATTTTACAAAAACACTTCATTTTGCTTTGCAAATAGTTACGTCACTAGGACTCTTCAAAAATGTCATCGGCAGCATTTAGGATCCTCCAAAAGTACCAACATGAGTGCCACAACATTTTTGGAGAGTCCGAGCAACATAGCAAAACATGCATATGATATAGGTATGGGCATTTCACATTAACCTTTCAAAACACAACAAAAACATTCTAAAAAAATATCGATGGTAATCATAACAATACAGAAGATAACATATATTTTTACATTTTGATTAGATGTTTCGATATGTCTCTATACGCCATAATCATGTGCCACCACTGTAGTAGCAAAGGAAACATAACCAAATTATAGACTACACCACAACCACCAACTCTAAATCCCGACAAGAATTATAGTCCATGAAGACAAGCTATCAAAATAGCAAACCAGCAGAAAGCTTTTACCTTGAGGTAATGAACATCACTTCCACAAATACCGACAGCCTTCATCCTAACTTTAACATCATGGGGTCCTATGAAGTAACACATGTTAGTAACACTGCTCTTAACCAGAATAATTAAACCAGAATCCGATGTAAATAGTAATGCGTAAACAGAAATAGAAGCACTAACATTTAAACCAAAATTTATTCCGAGTGCACATAACTATTGTCTTTCATGAATTTAATCCCCTCAAAGTACCCGAGGTACAGATTATTTCCTCCACAGATCGAATAGAATACCTTTACCGCAATGGCAGTACCTCAAACTCCAGCAATGTTTGGACACAAAGACCGAAGCAAATCAGACGACACTGTTTAAGTTTGAAAACAATGCAGATAAAAGAGAAGTAGATACAAGTTCTTGCTATAGCATAGGTGTACTCCCATTTAGATAACTAACTGGGAATCTAAAAGGCAGCCATACTGATTGATAATATAGTGGCAAGAATATCATCATGGACAGCCAAAAAAATTGTTGTATGCAGGAAGAATTCAACTTGTAAAATCAGTAATCTTGTGTTCAAGCTTACTAGGCTCAGATGTTCATCATAGCTGCTCGTGAAGGCTATAGAACAAGGCATGCTTACAACAACAACAACATGTCCAGTGGAATACCACAAGTGGGATCTGGGGAGGGTAGAATATACGCAGACCTTACCACTATTTCAGAGGCTGTTTCTTGAGAACCCTCGTCTCAGAACAAATGCACTTTTCCCTCCAACAGGAGGGATAGTATGCACCAGCCAAGGCATGCATAAACCTTATAAATTGCACATGATTAGTTATGCAATAAATAGCTACAATACATAAATAACTTAATCTTGTACTCCCTCCGGTCCTTTTTATATGTCATTCTTACTATAAATAGATCTTTAATATATGTCACTTCACAAAAATAAGGTATAAATGACACTGTTCTTTATATTTTATCTTGATAGTTAATGTGCTTTCAAAAGCAATATATGACCAACTAAAAGAACTTAAAAAAAACAAATAATGATCATTACCCTTATAACTTGTGCATGTATTAGTTATGTGAGTTTCAAAATAGCAAACCAAACACATTATTAATTTTATATATGATAAATTAACCTCAACTCACCCAACCTAACCCAACTTTTAGTCAAAATCAACTAAAAAGTCACCCTGAGCTCCCAAAGTCAAATCTTTCAAACAAAATTCACAATTACAACAACATACCTAGTATAATCCTACACAGTGCCTAGAGTGAACACACACCTTACTACTTGGAGGTAGAGAGGAAAAATTCATACTTACAACAGATATAAGTTCCAAAAACAAAAACTTAAAAAAAATTATTACCCAAAGGAGGGAGATTGAAAGGTTGAATCTTGAGGGTGTTAACACCAAGAAGCCAAGCAGCCATGTTTTCATTACTTCCTCCTTTACCCATTAGAAATCAGGATTTGATTTTTCTCTTCTATCTAAAGAACACACAAATAAAGGGAAAATCAAGATTTAATTTTTCGCTTGTATTAAGCAAAGGGGGTGTTCAAAATTTGATCTTTTTCTTGTATTTAAGCAAAGGGGTGTTCAAAATTTGATCTTTTTCTTGTATCTAAGCAAAGGGGGTGTTCAAGATTTGATTTTGAATGAGTTTTTTTGGATTGATTTAGATTTTTGGGTGAATTTGTGTAGTTCTAGACTTCTATCTTTGCTTTTTTTTCTGTGTGTGTTTGTGTGTGAATATTATTTGATTGTGGATAATAAGAAAACTCAAATTGTGCTAATCAATACTGTGGGCATCACTTCTTTTTTTTTTTTTTTGATAAAGATTGGGTTTTTGTCTTGAGTTTAGAGTCATTTTTTTGTCTTATTTTTTCTCTATTTTATTTATTTATTTATTTTTGTAATGGATGTGTAACACTCGAGATATTATCAAAATATTCCTAAAATGAAATCATGCGCATAAAGCATTTTTTTAAGCTTTAATAAAAAATTTGAGATTAAATTTGCGATTAGTAAAAAAAACTGAGTGAGAAAATAACTTCGACTTGATTTTAGAGCAATCGAGTCGAAAAATAAATTTTCGTAATTAAATTCGAAAACAGTGTTGGTGCACGCCCAAGGCGTGACGCGAACCAACATTTATATTTTTTTAAAAATTTTCTACGAGATTGAAAAATCAATTAGAAAGCGGTTTACAAAAATTTACACATAAAACACATTTGACAAATGCTTTTTAGGTGTATTTTCATACAGAAATGATCTTTCAACGCGTTTTAAGTTTTCAGTCAAAAGTTATACATGTGCGCGTCCTAGGCGCGATGCGGACTGAATTTTTTCGAATTAGAAACTTTTCTTTTGTTTCGTGAAGGACATTTTGGTCAATCCCCATCCCTCCTAAACTTCATCCACGATCAATATAAGTCGATTTAGGTCTAAAATGGGTTTCTAAACCTATTCTAAACTTCCTTAAGTTAAAATTGAGTTGGGGTTCTTAAGAGAAGAAAAGAAGAGAAGCTTGGGTTCTAGAGGTTGAGGTCAATCCCTTACGAATTCGATTGTCTATCTCCCTACCAGGTATGTAAGGTTACCAAAAATCTTATTTTCGTATCTAATCTATATTTGCTAACAAGAATACTAATCAAAAGTCAACTCAATTTCATTCCTGTGATCTTATGGAGAGATTCTAAAGTCTTATAATGAAATATTTATTATCTCATTATTATTATGCTAAGAACTTCATTATTGAGTAGTTTTCTTTAGATTCCTAAAGTATTTTTGTATTCACAAGAATTCTATATCATTATTGATAATCATTTCATTATTATGTTTTAAGTGCACTGAAGAGTTATCCCATTTGTGGATTTTTGTGATAACTATTGTATGTGTTTTTGACAATTTATATGTTCCGTGTTCGACTTTGATAAAATACAAAATTATTTTATCTGACGTGCAGTTAAAAATATCAGATAATTTAGATTATTTATCTCACAATTTATACCTTGACAATAGAATTAACTATTTCATATACACAATGACATAAATATTAGAAGTAACATATTTTGAAATAAATTATCCCAAATAAGTTATTTCCAAGTCCCAACTAATCAATTCCTAAGTAATTATTCTCTCCGTTTTATATTAACTTAATTTTAAAATTTTTTTCACCATTCAAAATAGTTGAATTATTTAAAATTCAAGATGAGTGTTTGAAATTTTTTTTCATATTTATTCTTTTATTTATTAAAATTTTATAAATTTTTTTAGATGAATTATACTATTTGTAAAATTATATTTATGATTTAATAAAAAACACTTATGTTTTATGATATTATAAATAAATAAAAAAAATTCAGCTCCATATTTTCAAGACATGGCTTCCATCTTCGGACCTTCCAATCCAATTCCTCCACCATCACTCGGGTCCCCAAGACCCGACCCATTAACCCGCCGGAATGTGACCGTACCCGGATCCAAACAACCCATCCAATCGGATTCTTCTTCAATGGAGCTTGAGAAGCTGAAGGCGAAGGAAGCAAAGGAAAGGAAAGAGGAAACGAACAGAAAGATAGCTTCTCAGAAAGCTGTATCGATTATTCTTCGAAGAGAAGCTACAAAAGCAGTGATTGAGTATAAGAAGAAGAAAGGGAATTCGAAGAAACTTTTGCCTCGTACTGTTCTTGAAGCTCTTCATGAACGTATTGCTGCTTTGCGTTGGGAATCTGCTCTTAAGGTGAGGATTTTTTCTGGTCATTTTTGGGGTTTTTGGTACTTAATTGTGGAACCCAGATTGGAATTTTGAGGTTTCTTTCACTCTATGGTTCTTAATTTTGGAACCCAAATGGGGATTTTGAGTTTTTATACTCTTTTTGGTTCTTAATTTTGGAACCCCAATTGGAATTTTGAGTTGTTTTCACTCTTTTTTTTTCTTAATTTTGGAACCCAAATTGGGTTTTTGAGTTTTTTTTTTCACTATTTTTGGTTCTTAAGTTTGGAACCCAAGTTGGAATCTTGAGTTAGTTTCACTCTTTTTGGAACCCAAATTGGATTTTTTGGAAGGGGAGCTTGGTGTAGTTGGTAAAGTTATCGTGCGTGTCGTTAAGCGTAAGAGTGTGCGCCATAGACCCTGTGTAGCTGGTAAAGTTATCATGCTATCGTTGAGAGTAAGAGTGTGTAATGGTAAAGTTATCATGCGCATCGTTGAGAGTAGGAGTGTGTACAATAAACCCTGTGTAGCTGGTAAAGTTATCATGCATAGTATCGTTGAGAGTAAGAGTGTGTACAATAGACCCTGTGTAGCTGGTAAAGTTGTCATGTGTATAGTTGAGAGTAAGAGTGCGTATAATAGACCCTGTATAGCTGGTAAAGTTATGATGCATAGAGAGTAAGTGTGTATGATAGACCCTTGGTAAAGTTATCATGCGTATAGTATGATGCATAGAGAGTAAGTGTGTATGATAGACCCTTGGTAAAGTTATCATGCGTATAGTTGAGAGTAAGAGTGTGTACAATAGACTTTGTGTAGCTAGTAAGTTGTCCTGCATATCATTGAGAATAAGAGTGTGTACAATAGACTCTGTGTAGCTGGTAAAGTTATCATGCGTATCGAGAGTAAAAGTGTGTACAATAGACTCTGTGTAGGTGGTAAAGTTATCATGTGTATCGTTGAGAGTAAAAGTGTGTACAATAGACCCTGTGTAGCTGGTAAAGTTATCATGCGTATCATTGAGAGTAAGAGTGTGTACAATTGACCCTGTGTAGCTGGTAAAGTTATCATGCGTATCGTTGAGAGTAAAAGTGTGTACAATAGACCCTCATAGTCGGACCTTCCTTTGGATTTGTGCATAGTAGGAGCTTAGTAGTGGTTGCCTTCTTTATTATCTGCCACATTTTGTACTTCTATTGTAATTACTGTTTAGTATGCTTTATCATGCTTTTTATAGTACTTTGCCATGCTCCATTGCTTCTGTTATTTCCTCTACCGAACTGTTTTAATCTGTTTCTCATCGAGCCGAGGGTCTATTAGGACAACCTCTTAACCCTCCAGGGTAGGGGTAAGACTTGCTTAAATCTACGCTTCCAAGACCCTACTTTGTGGGATTACACTGAGTATGATGATGTTGTATGTTCATGTGTATAAAGCAATATATTCGAAATTCGTTTGATAGTTCAGAAACATTTGCTGTTTTGGCGGTGTTATTGAATTCTGTAGAAGACGTGCAAGAACCTGACAATCCGTTATGATCTTGATTTTTCTTTGCCCTTCAGGTCTTTGAACTCCTTCAGGAGCAGTTGTGGTACAGGCCCAATGCCGGTATTTATGTCAAATTAATTGTCATGCTTGGGAAATGTAAGGAACCTGAGAAAGCACAATCGTTATTCGAGATGATGGTGGAGGAAGGCTGTGTCGTGAATCAAGAAGCTTACACTGCTCTTCTGTCCACCTATAGCCGCAGTGGTCGCTTTCACGAAGCTTTTTCTATCTTGGAGGAGATGAAGAACAGTCCGAACTGCCTCCCTGATGTCTTCACATATACTATCCTGATAAAGTCCTGCCTACAGTTTTATGACTTTGACAAAGTGCAAATCCTGCTTTCTGACATGGAACGTATGGGGATCAAGCCCAATACAGTAACATATAATACTCTCATTGATTCTTACGGCAAAGCGAAAAGGTTTGATTGCTATTCATTGGAAGTTCTAATTATAACACAACTAGAAATGAGTTTCTATTGAATTACTAAATCCAAAATGAGAGATGAAACAACTGAAACATGTTAAATGAATTATCAGATCGATAACTGTAAGCTACCCAATCATATCTAAGGTTTTGTGACATCTTTGCTGAGAAAATGTTTTTGTATCCGTTGATTATCATTTTCTCGAGGCAGGTGCCTGGCGTTAGTTCTATATGATAGGGAAATTGATTCTTTTTCTTTAATTGCCAAAGGTTCAAAGAGATGGAATCTACACTTGTTGAAATGCTGCGGAGAAGAGACTGCAAGCCAGATGTGTGGACCATGAACTCAACATTGAGAGCATTTGGTGGCAGCGGGCAAATAGAAATGATGGAGAAATGCTATGAGAAGTTTCAGAGTGCTGGAATTGAACCTAGCATCAAAACGTTCAACATACTCTTGGATTCATATGGGAAAACAGAAAATTACGAGAAAATGGGTGCTGTGATGGAGTTTATGCAGAAATACCATTTTTCATGGACCATAGTTACTTACAACATCGTAATAGATGCATTTGGAAGGGCTGGAGATTTAAAGCAGATGGAATTTCTTTTTAGGCTGATGCAGTCTGAGAGGATAAAACCAAACTGTGTTACTCTTTGTTCGCTTGTAAGAGCTTATGGGAAAGCTGGTAAAGCTCAAAAACTTGGAGCTGTTTTCCGGTTTATTGAGAATTCTGACGTGGCACTTGACACCGTGTTTTTTAACTGCCTTGTGGATGCGTATGGGATGATGGGATGCTTCACAGAGTTGAAAGGGGTGCTCGAGATGATGGAACGAAGTGGATGTAAGCCAGATAAGATAACATACAGAAGTATGATTAAAGCATATTCAGTAAATGGAATGACTAGCAAAGCAACAGAGCTCCGAAACATAGTTGCCTCATTGGAGAAGGCGCGATAGTTTCATAGTCCAAAGACTAGTTGAAACAAATTTTCTTAGTCGCCTTAACATTGAACCAAAAGCTATCAGCAAAGAAAAAGGATTGTTGTTAAACAGCTGAAATCGCCATCGAAAATGATCAGGTAAATTGTACATGTGCCTTTGTAAATCCTCTCACAGTAACTTTCCTTGTTGCTTCTTGTCTTGAAATGCATATCCTGATAAGTTATTGTAGAGACTGACAAAATACGCTTTCCTACTTCCATTTATCGATTTCTATGAGCTCTCCTCTTTTTAATCAGATATCTGCAGAACTTCACTATACTGAAGTAATTCATTTTGTATCTGCTGATATATTTGTCTTTGTTTTCATGAAACCTACTCGTTTTTTCTTCTACGAGATTGAATTTTACATTTAACAGTGTTTTGATATCTCTAAAACAGGATTTATTTCTCTTGTCAGTCAGAACTGGCCCGTGGTAGAGACGAGCGTTCAATGATTTCGGAAACTCTGGCTAACCAGTATCTTCAGGCTCAATCGAAGTAGCATCTCTTGGACAGAAATCCAAATATTGTCATTCTCAAATGTTCCCTCTGGATATATGTGTTTGGATTCTCAAAAAATGTTGTCACACTCGTGTCAGATCTTTCAAAAATGCATTCTTTTGAAAGAATTCGATATGCACCTGGTGACATTTTCATAGGGTCCGAGCAACATAGCTCTGAAGTTGTAAATTGCTCAAGCAGGTTGCTCAGCAAAAAATGTCCAGCATCATATGGATCAAAATATTCCCAGTAAGTTCAGCCTGTAAGACAAATAAAATATTGCAGCTGTTTGCTAAGATTTCCATTCTTGATTTCGAGGAAATACACTAAATTTCTGTTTTGTGACCTTTGAATATTACTTTTTTGTTAATTTTTTCGTTTTTACATACTATTATTTACTTTTTATTATTAGTCGTTCTTCCTTTTTCTATTCTTCCCTCCCCCCGGCCCCCTTTTTCATATCTAATGTATTTTCTGCTTATAGAGCTTGATTTTTGAGACGAGGTTTTCTGGAAACATCCTCTCTATCTCAATGAGGTAGTGGTAAGGTATGCGTACATTTTACCCTCCCAAGCTCCCCAGACCCCATTGTTGTTTTTGAATATTAAAATCTTGGGGTGAAAAAGTTTTGTTAGTTATATTCCCAAAAATTTATGCATCAATAATACACATAAAAGTTTGAGAAAAAGTGCCAAAAATTATGGATCAATATACCAAAAAGAAATTTGAATTTATGTTTCATGATCTTTAAATACTAAAAAAGAATTGGCGTGGATGCTAAGAAGTTAAGAATATCACACTTGGTCATTATGGATGGTCCTACAAAATTTTGGATATAAAAGTTTTGATTTGTCATATTTTAAAAAATTTATGGATGAATACACACGAAAAATTGAGAAAAATTTTGAATATGTATTTTGTGCCTCCTAAATATTGGAAACATCTCTATCTCTATGAGGTCGCGGTAAGGTTTGCGCACATTTTATCCTTTTCAGACCTTACTTGTGGGATTCTACTGGATATGTTATTGTCGGAAACATCTCTATCTCTATGAGGTAGCGATAAGGTTTGCGCACATTTTATCCTTTTCAGACCTTACTTGTGGGATTCTACTGGATATGTTATTGTCGTAGTTGCCTCCTAAATGCTAAAAAGAGGCGTGATCATTATAGAAAATATGGATATCATTCATTAGATTGGTAAAGATGGTCCTATAAATTTTGGGTAAAAAGGTTCTGATAAATCATATTTACTAAATATATATAGTCTAGTATACATGGAAAATTATGTACAATCTTGAATTCCTATTTCGTGATCCCTAAGCACTAAAAGATGCAGTGTGGATCTCGTAGAAGCTATGAATATCATTCACTGGATATAGATGTCTTATAAAATTTTCGGTTGAAAAAGTTACACTTAGTAATATAAAAATCATAGATTAACATACACGAAATTAATCATAGATTAAAAAAACGAATTTATGCTTTTGGCAGTGATATTTTTGAGACGAGGGTCTTTCGAAAACATCCTCTCTATCTTTATGAGATAGTGGTAAGGTTTGCATACATTTTAACCTCTCCAGACCCCACTTGTGAAATTTCATCGGGTTTTTTATTGTAATATAGACGAAAATTAACAAAAAAAGTTGATTTCTTATCTCATGAACTCTAAATGCTAAAAAAGTATTCTAATAAAATCTATGGATACCATTCACTAGGCCATTACAAATTGTCCTACAAAATTTGAGGTCAAAAAGTTATGGTCAGTTGTATTCTCAAAAATTTATGGATTAAAGGTTATACTAACGAAACATTTTTCGAAAATCTTGCACCGAAACCCCGTGCAGCAGCAGAATCTGTGGGATAACACCCACAAAAAATTGTCGAGATTGCCTGTTTCGGCTTCCTTGGCCCATAAAATCCTACTAGGGCTCCGCCAACGTCGTCGGGCCACCTGGGCGGCTTGCCGGACTCATTGCTGACCCACTTGTATGATTTTTTGGGAATCTTGTGCATGAATCCTGTGCAGCGTCAGAATCCATGGGCTAACACCCACAGAAAACTGCTGAAATCACCTGTTTCCTGTTCATCGGCCCATAAAATCCTACCAAGCCTCTGCCAACGCTGCCGGGCCACCTGAGCCGCTTGTCGGGCTCGTTGCCGATCCACTCGTATGATTTTTCAAGAATCTTGCATTGGAACCCCGTGTAGCGCCAGAATTCGTGGGCTAGCACTCACAGAAAACTGTCGAAATCGCCTGTTTTCTGTTCATCGGCCCATAAAATCATACCAGGCCTCCGCCAACATCGCCGAGCCACTTGGGCCACTTGCCGGGCTTGTTGCCAACCCACTCGTACGATTTTTCAAAAATTTTGCGCCGGAACCAGGGCTTCGACAATGCCGTTGGGCCACCTGGGCCGCGTACGAACTTGTTGCGAATCCATTCGTATGTGTTTTTGGGAATCTTGCACCGGAACCCCTTGCAACGCCAAAATCCGTGAGCTAACACCCACAGAAAATTGCCGAAATCGTCTGTTTTGGCTTTCTTGGACCATAAATCCTACCAGACCTCTGCCAATGCCGCGGGCCACCTGGCCGCTTGCAGGGCTCGTTGTCGACCCACTCGTACAATTTTTGGGATTTTGCGCTGAAACCTCGTGCAGCGCCAGAATCCATGGGCTAACACCCACAAAAATCTGCTGAAATCGCTTGTTTCCTATTCATCAGCCCATAAAATCCTACCAGGCCTCCGCCAATGCCGTCGGGCCACCTGGACTGCTTTTCGGGCTCATTCCCGACCCACTCGTATGATTTTTAGGGAATTTTGCGTCAAAACCCCGTGCAATGCCAGAATTCTTGAGCTAACGCCCATAGAAAACTACCGAAATCGCCTGTTTTCTATTCATCAGCCCATAAAATCCTACCAGGCCTCCGCCAATGCCATCGAGCCACTTGGTCCGCCCTGGGTTTGTTGTCGACCCACTCGCATGATTTTTTGGGAATCTTGCGCCGAAACCCCATGCAACGCCAAAATCGTGGGCTAACACCCAAAAAATGCTAAAATCGTCTGTTTCGGCTTCCTTGGATCATAAAATCCTACAAGGCCTCCGCCAACACCACCAGGCCACGGCCACCTAGGCCGCTTGCCGACCCACTCGTATGAGTTTTTGGGAATCTTGCGTCGGAACCCCGTGTTGTGCCAAAATTCGTGGGCTAACACCCACACATAAAACTGCCGATATCGCTTTTCCTGTTCATCGACCATAAAATCCTACCAGGCCTCTGCCAACTTCGTCGGGCCACCTGAGCCGCTTGTCGGGCTCGCTGCCAACTCACTCATATGATTTTTTGAGAATCTTTCATCGAAACCATGTGCAGCGCCAGAAATCGTGGGCTAACAACAAAAAAACTATCGAAATCACTTGTTTCAGCTTCCTTGGCCCATAAAATACTATCAGTCCTCCGCCAATGCCGCCTAGCCACCTGGGTTGCTTGCCGAGCTTGTTATCGACCCACTCGTATGATTTTTCAGGAATCTTGCGCCGGAACCCCGTTTAGCGCCAGAATCTATAGGCTAACACCCACAGAAAATTACTGAAATCGCCTGTTTCGGCTACCTTTGCCCATAAAATCCTACCAGGCCTCCACCAATGCCATCGGGCCACTGGACCACTTGCCGGGCATGTTGCCGACCCACTTTTATGATTTTTAGGGAATCTTCCACCGGAACCCCCGTGCAGCACCAGAATCGATGGGCTAACACCTCCAGAAAACTGCCGAAATCGCCTGTTTCCAATTCATCATCCTATAAAATCCTACCAGGCCCCCGCCAAAATCGTCGGGCTCGTGGCCGACCCACTCGTATGATTTTTCGGGAATCTTTACTTGGAACCCCGTGCAGAGCCAAAATTCGTGGGCTAACACCCATAGAAAACTACCAAAATTGCTTGTTTCGGCTTCCTTGGCCCATAAAATCCTACCAGGCCTCCGCCAACGCCACGTGGCCACCTGGGTCGCTTGCCGGGCTCGTTGCCGACCCACTCGTATGATTTTTCAGGAATCTTTCATCGGAATCCCGTGCAGCGCTAGATTCATTGGCTAACCCCAAAGAAAACTATCGAAATTTCCTGTTTCGGCTTCCTTGGCCCATAAAATCCTACTAAGCCTCCGCCAACGTCTCTAGGACACCTGGGCCGCTTTTTGGGGTCGTTGTCAACCCATTTGTATGATTCAGAATCTTATGTCGGAACGTCATGCAGCGCCAGAATCTATGGGCTAACATCCACGGAAAATGGTCGAAATTGCCTATTTCGCCTTCCTTGGGCTGTAAAATCCTACCACGCCCCTGCAAATGTCGTCGGGCCACCTGGTCCACTTGTTGGGCTCGCTACCGACCCACCCATATATTTTTTTTAATAATTATTACCCAGAACCCAGGCAGCGCCAGAATCCGTGGGCTAGCACCCACGGAAAATGGCCGAAATCGCCTATTTCGCATTCTTTGGGCCATAAAACCTACCAGGCCACTGCCAACATCGCTGGGGCACCTGGGCCACTTGCCAAGCTTGTTGCCGATCCACCCGTATGGTTTTTCAGGAATCTTTTCCCGGAACCCCAGGCAGTGGTAGAATCCGTGGGCTAACACCCACGGAAAATGGCCAAAATCGCCTGTTTCACCTTCCTTGGGCCATAAAATCCTACTAGGACCAAGGCAACGCCCGTCGACCACCTGGGCCACTTGCCGGGCGAGTCGCCGACCCACCGATATGTTTTTTTGGGAATCATTGCCCGGAACCCCAGGCAGAGCCAGAATCCGTGGGCTAACACCCACAGAAAATGGCCTGTTTCACCTTCCTTGGGCCATAAAATCCTACCAGACCCCTGCCAACACCGCGGGGCCACCTGGGCCGTTCGCCGGGCATGTTGTCGACCTACCCGTATAGCACCGAGCCGGCCATAGGATCAAACTAGTCGTAAACCGCTTCTATATGCGGATAAAAAAGATAGAAATTCTTGTTTTTTGGGAATCTTTGCCCGAAACCCTAGGCAGTGCCATAATTCGTGGGCTAACACCCACGAAAAATGGCCGAAATCGCCTGGTTCGCCTTCCTTGGGCCATAAAATCCTACCACGTCGGGCCACCTGGGCCGCCAGGCTCATCCCCGACCCACCCGTATGATATTTTGAGAATCTTTACTTGGAATCGCAGGCAGCGCCAGAATCCATGGGCTAACACCCATGGAAAATGGCCGAAATCGCCTATTTCGCCTTCCTTGGGCAAAAAAATCCTACCAAGCCAAATCCAATGCGGCCGGGCCACCTGGGCTGCTTGTCAGGCTCGTCCCTGGCCCACCCATATGATATTTCAGGAATCTTTGCCCGGAACCCCAGGTAGCACCAGAATCCGTGGGCTAACACCCATGGAAAATGGCCGAAATCGCCTGTTTCGCCTTCCTTGGGCCATAAAATCCTACCAGGCCCAAGCCAACGCCACCAGGCCACCGAGCCGCTTCCGGGATCATCCCCAACTCACCTGTATGATTTTTCGGGAATCTTTGTCTGGAACCCCAGGCAGCGCTAGAATCCGTGGGCTAACACCCATGGAAAATGGTCGAAATCGCCTGTTTTGCCTTCCTTGGGCCATAAAATCCTACCAGGCCCAAGCCAGCGCACCCGGGCCACTTGGACCGCTTGCCGGCATCGTCCCCGACCCACCCGTATGATATTTCGGGAATCTTTGCTCGGAACCCCAGGGAGCGCCAGAATTCGTGGGCTAACACCCATGGAAAATGGCTGAAATCGCCTGTTTGCCTTCATTGGACCATAAAATCCAATCAGGCCCAAGCCAACGACGCAGGGCAACATAGGCCGCTTGCCGGGCTCTTCCCCGACCCACCCGTATGATTTTTAGGGAATCTTTGTCCAAAACCCCGGGCAGCGCCAGAATCTGTGGGCAAACACCCACGGAAAATGGTCGAAATTGCCTGTTTCGCCTTCCTTGGGCCATAAAATCCTACCAGGCCCAAGCCAACACCACCGGGCCACCTGAGCAGCTTGTCGGGCTCGTCCTCGACCCACTCATATGATTTTTCAAGAATCTTTACTTGGAACCCCACGCAGCGCCAGAATCCGTGGGCTAATTCCTACAGAAAATGGCAGAAATCGCCTGTTTCGCTTTCCTTGGGCCATAAAATCCTACCAGTCCCAAGCCAACGCCACCGGGCTACCTGGGCCACTTGCCAGGCTCGTCCCCGACCCATTCATATGATTTTTCGGCGATCTTTGCTCGGAACCCCAGGCAGCGCCAGAATCCATGGCTAACACCCACAAAAAATGGCCGAAATCGCTTGTTTCGCTTCCTTGGGCCATAAAACCTTACCAGGCCCAAACCAACGCCGCCGATCCACCTGGGATGCTTGCCGGGCTCATCCTCGGCCCTCCCGTATGATTTTTCGAGAATCTTTTCTTTGAACCCGAGGCAGTGCCAGAATCCGTGGGCTAACACCCACAGAAAATGGCCGAAATCGCTTGTTTCGTCTTCCTTGGGCCATAAAATCAAACCAGGCCCAAGCCAACGCCTTCGTGCTATCTGTGCCGCTTTCCGGGCTCATCCTCAACCCACCAGTTTGATTTTTCGGCGATCTTTGCTCGAAACCCCTGGCAGCGCCAGAATCCGTGGGCTAACACCCACGGAATATGGTTGGAATCACCAGTTTTGCATCGTTGGGCCATAAAACCTCACCAGGCCTAAGCCATCGCCGCCAGGCCACTTGGGCTTCTTGCAAGGCTCATCCCCGACCCACCCATATGATTTTTTGAGAATCTTTGCCTGCAACCCGAGGCAGCGCCAAAATCCGTAGGCTAACACCCACAGAAAATGGCCGAAATCGCCTGTTTCGCCTTCCTTGGGCCATAAAATCCTACCACGCCCAAGCCAACACCTTTGTGCCACCTGTGCCAGGCCCATCCCCGATCCACCATGATTTTTCAGGAATCTTTGCCTGAGACCTTAGGCAGCGCCAGAATCCGTAGGCTAACACCCACGAAAAATGGCCGAAATCACCTGTTTCGCGTTCTTTGGGCTATATTATCCTACTAGGCCCAAGCCAACACTGCCGAACCACCTAGGCCGCTTGCTGGGCTTGTCCTCGACCCACCCGTATGATTTTTCCGAAATCTTTTCTCGGAACCCAGGCAGCGCCAGAATCCGTGGTATAACACCCATGGAAAAATGGTTGAAATCCTCTGTTACGCCTTTCTTGGGCCATAAATCCTACCAGGCCCAAGCCAACGCCGCTGAGCCACCTGGGCCTCTTGCTGGGCTTGTACCCGACCCACCCATTTCATTTTTTGGGAATCTTTGCCCGGAACGCCAGGCAGCGCCAAAATTCGTGGGCTAACACCCACGAAAAATAGCCGAAATCGCCTATTTCGCCTTCCATGAGCTATAAAATCCTATCAGGCCCAAGATAACGCCGCCGGGCCACCTGGGCTGCTTTTCGGGCTCATCCCCGACCTAGACATATGAAATTTTGGGAATCTTTGCCCAGAACCCCAGGTAGCGCTAGAATCCCTGGGCTAACACCCATGAAAAATGGGCGACATCGCTAGTTTCGCCTTCCTTGTGTCATAAAATCCTACAAGGCCTAAGCTAATGTCACCGGGCCACCTGGTTCGCTTGCTGGGCTCGTCCCCGACTCACCTGTATGATTTTTTGGGAATCTTTGCCCAGAACCCCAGGTTGCGCTAGAATCCGTGGGCTAACACCCACAGAAAATGGCCGAAATTGCCTGCTTTGCCTTCCTTGGGCCAAAAAATCCTACCAGGCCCAAGCCAATGCCGTCGGGCCACCTGGTCCGCTTGCCGGGCTCATCCCCAACCTACCCGTATGATTTTTTGGGAATCTTTGCCCGGAACCCTAGGCAGCGCCAGAATCAGTGGGCTAACACCCACGGAAAATGGCCAAAATTGCCTGTTTCGCCTTCCTTGGGCCATAAAATCCTACCAGGCCCAATCCAATGCTGTTGGGCCTCCTAAGTCGTTTGTCGGGCTCGTCCTCGACCCACCCGTATGATTTTTCGAGAAACTTTGCCCAGAACCCCAGGCAGCGCCAGAATCCGTGGGCTAACACCTACGGAAAATGGCCAAGATCACATATTTTGCCTTCTTTGGGCCATAAAATCCTATCAGGCCCAAGACAATGCCGCCGGGCCACCTGTGCCATTTTCCGGGCTCGTCCCTGACCCACCCATATGATTTTTTGAGAATCTTTGCCTGGAACCCTAGGCAGCGCTAGTATCAATGGACTAACACCCACGAAAAATGGCTGAAATCGCCTGTTTCGCTTTCCTTGGGATATAAAATCCTACTAGGCCCAAGCCAACGTCGTCGGGACACCTGGGCCGGTTGCCGGGCTCATCCCCATCCCACCCGTATGATTTTTTGGGAATCTTTGTACGAAACCCCAGGCAGCGCCCGAATCCGTGGGCTAACACCCACGGAAAATGGCCGAAATTGCCTGTTTCACCTTCCTAAGGCCATAAAATCCTACCAGGCCCAAGCAAACGCCGTCGAGCCACCTGGGCAGTTTGCTGGGCTCGTTCCCGACCCACCCATATGATTTTTCAGGAATCTTTACCCGGAACCCCAGGCAACGCTAGAATCCTTGGGCTAACACCAACGGAAAATGGCCGAAAGCGCCTGTTTCTCCTTCATTGGGCAATATAATCCTATCACCCCAAGCCAATGCTGCCGTGCCACCTAGGCTGCTTTCCAGGCCCGTCCCTAACACTCCCGTATGTTTTTTCAGGAATCTTTGCTAGGAACCCCAGGCAGCGGCAGAATCCGTGGGCTAACACCCATGGAAAATGGCCGAAATCGCTTGTTTTGCCTTCCTTGGGCTATAAATTCCTACCAAGCGCAAGATAATGCTGCCGAGCCACCTAGGCCACTTGCTGGGCACGTCCCCTCCCACACATATGATTTTTCGGGAATCTTTTCTCGAAAACCAGGTAGTACCAGAATCTGCGGGCTAAAACCCACGAAAAACGGCCAAAATCGCCTATTTCGCCTTCCTTGGGCCATAAAATCCTACCAGGCCCAAGCCAATGCCTCCGGGCCACCTGGGCCGCTTTCCGGGCTCGTCCTCGACCCAGTCGTATGATGTTTCGTGAATCTTTACCCTGAATCCCAGGAAGCGCCAGAATCCATGGGCTGACACCCACAAAAAATGGCCAAAATCGCCTGTTTCGCCTTCCTTGGTCCATAAAATCCTACCAAGCCCAGGCCAACACTGTCGGGCCAGCTGGGCCACTTATCGGGCTCGTCCCCAACCTGCCTGTATGATTTTTTGAGAATCTTTGCCCGGAACACCAGGCAGCACCAGAATCCGTGGGCTAACACCCAATGAAAAAGGCCGAAATCGCTTGTTTCAACTTTCTTCGGCCATAAAATCCTACCAGGACAAATCTAATGTTGCCGGGCCACCTGGACCGCTTGTCGGGCTTGTACCCGACCTACCCGTATGATCTTTCAGGAATCATTTCCCGAAACCCCAGGCAGCGCCAGAATCCGTGGGCTAACACCCACAAAAAATGGCCAAAATCGCCTGTTTCGCCTTCCTTGGGCCATAAAATCCTACCAGGACCAAGCCAATGCCACCGGGCCATCGAGCCACTTTTCGAGCTCATCCCCGACCCACATGTATGTTTTTTTAGAAATCTTTGTCCAGAACCCCAGGCAGCGTCAGAATCCATGGGCTAACAACCATAGAAAATGGCCGAAATCACTTGTTCTACCTTCCCTGGGCCATAAAATCCTACTAGGACCAAGACAATGCCGTTGGGACACCTGGGCGCTTGCCGGGATTGTCCCCAACCTACTCGTATAAGTTTTCGGGAATCTTTGCTCGAAACCCCAGGCAGCACTAGAATCTGTGCTGACACCCATGGAAAATGGTTAAAATCGCCTGTTTCGCCTTCCTTGGACCATAAAATCCAACTGGCCCAAGCCAACGCCTCAGGGCCACCTGTACCTCTTACTGGGCTCGTCCTCGACCCACCCATATGATTTTTTGAGAATCTTTGCTCGGAACCCCAGGAAGCGCCAGAATCCGTGCTGACACCCACGAAAAATGGCCAAAATCGCCTGTTTCGCCTTACTTGGGTCATAAAATCCTACCAGGCCCAATGCAATGCCACCGGGCCACCTGGGCCATTTTCTGGGCTCGTCCCTGACCCACCCGTATTATTTTTAGGGAATCATTGCCCAAAACCCCAGACAGGGCCAGAATCCAAGGGCTAACACCCACGGAAAATGGCCAAAATCGCTTGTTTTGCCTTCCTTGGGCCATAAAATCCTACCAAGCCCAATCCAACACTGCTAGGCCACCTAGGCAGCTTGGCGCGCTCATCCCTGACCCACCCATCTCATTTTTTTGGAATCTTTGCTCGGAACCCCAGGCAGCGCTAGAATCTGTGGGCTAACACCCACGGAAAATGGCCAAAATCGCCTGTTTTGCCTTCCTTGGGCCATAAAATCCTACCACGACCATGCCAATGTCGCCGGGTGACCAATGCTGCTTGCCGGGCTCTTCCCCGACCCACTTATATGATTTTTCAAGAATCTTTTCTCGCAACCCCATGCAGCGTCCGAATCCGTGGGCTAACACCCAGGGAAAATGGCTGAAATCGCCTGTTTCGCCTTCCTTGGGCCCTAGAATCCTACCAGGCCCAAGCCAACACCGTTCGGCCACCTAGGACTCTTGCCAAGCTCTTCCCCGACCCACCTATATAAATTTTCAAGAATCTTTGCTCGAAACCCCAGGCAGCGCTAGAATCCGTTAGCGAACACCCTCGGAAAATGGCCGAAATCGCCTATTGCGCCTTCCTTCTGCCATAAAATCCTACCAGGCCTAAGCCAACAGAACTAGGCCACCTAGGCCGCTTATAGGCTCGTCCCTGACCCACCTATATGATTATTCTAGAATCTTTGCCCGGAACCCCCGGCAACACCAGAATCCGTGGGCTAACGCCCACGAAAAATGGCCGAAATCGCCTATTTCGCCTTCCTTAGGCCATAAAATTCTACCAGGCCCAAGCCAATGCCGCCGTTCCCCCTGGGCTGTTTATCTTACTTGTCCCCGACCCATTCGTATGATTTTTTGGGAATCTTTGCCCGGAACCCAAGGCAGCTCTAGAATCCGTGGGCTAACACCCATAGAGAACGGCCGAATCGCCTGTTTCGCCTTCCTTGGGCCATAAAATCCTGCCAGGCCCAAGACAACACTGCTGGACCACCTGGTCCGGTTGCCAGGCTCGTCCCCGACATACTCGTATGATATTTCAGGAATATTTTCCCGGAACCCCAAGCAGCGCCAGAATCTGTGGGCTAATACCCATGAAAAAGGGCCAAATTCCCTGTTTCACCTTCCTTGGGAGATATAATCCTTCTAGGCCCAAGCCAACGCTACTACGCTTACAGGCTCGTCCTCGACCCACCCGTATAATTATTCGAGAATCTTTGCTCGGAATCCCATGCAGCACCAGAATCCGTGGGCAAACACACACGGAAAATGGTCGAAATCGCCTGTTTCGCCTTCCTTAGGCCATAAAATCCTACCAGGCCCAAGCCAATGCCACCGGGCCACCTGCGCCGCTTTTTGGGCTCGTCCCTAACCCGCCCATATGTTTTTTCTAAAATCTTTGCCCGGAACCCCAAGCAGCGCCAGAATCCGTGGGCTAACACCCATGGAAAATGGCCAAAATCGCCTGTTTCGCTTTCCTTGGGCCATAAAATCCTAGCAGGCCTAAGCCAACACCGCTAGGCCACCAAGGCCGCTTTTCGGCTCATCCTCGACTCACCTGTATGATTTTTTGGTAATATTTTTCTAGAACCCTAGGCAGCGCCAGAATCCGTGGGCTAACACCCACGGAAAATGGATGAAATTGCCTGTTTCGCTTTCCTTGGGCTATAAAATCCTACCAGACCCAAACCAGTGCCGTCGGGCCACCTGGGCCGCTTGCAGGGATTATCCCCGACCCATCCATATGATTTTTTAGGAATCCCGTTTGATTTTTTAGGAAGCCTTTCTTGAAACCCCAGGTAGCGCCAGAATCCATAGGCTAAAACCCACGAAAAATGGTAAAGTCGCCTGTTTCACCTTCTTTGGGCCATAAAATCGTACCAAGCCCAAGCCATCACCGCCGTGCCTCCTGGGCCGCTTCCCAGGCTCATCCCCGATCCACCCGTATGATTTTGCAGCGCCAGAATCCGTGGGATAACACCCACTGAAATTGGCTGAAATCGCTTGTTTCGCCTTCCTTAAACCGTAAAATCCTACCAGGCCCAAGCCAATATCGGTGGGCCTCCTAAGCCGCTTGCCGGGTTTGTCCCCTTCCCACTCATATGATTTTTTGTGAATCTTTGCCTCAAACCCTAACGAAAATTGGCCGAAATCGCCTGTTTCGCCTTCCTTGGGCCATAAAATCCTACGAGGGCCAAGCCAACGCCCGCCGACCACCTTGGCCGTTTGCTGGGTGAGTCGCCGACCCACCCGTATGGTTTTTCGAGAATCTTTGCCTGGAACACCAGGCAGCGCCAGAATCCGTGGGTGGCCGAAATCGCCTGTTTTGCCATCCTTGGGCCATTAAATCCTACCCGTGCCAAGCCAACGCCCGCCGACCCCTTGGGCCGCTTGCAGGGAGAGTCGCCAACCCACCCGTATGGTTTTTTGGGAATCATTGCTCGGAACCCTGGGCAGCGCCAGAAATCGTGGGCAAACACCTACGGAAATAGGCCGAAAGCGCCAATTTCGCCTTCCTTGGGCCATAAAATCCTACCAGGGCCAAGACAACGCCCGCTGACCACGTGGACTAACACCCACGGAAATTGGCCGCTTGCTGGGTGAGTCGTCGGCCCACCCGTATGGTTTTTCGGGAATCTTTGCCCGGAACCCCAGGCAGCGCCAGAATCCGTGGGCTAACACCCACGGA
>JAOTQR010000001.1:1182114-1205919 GCA_025774065.1 Solanum ossicruentum | reverse complement strand
TTTCGGGAATCTTTGCCCGGAACCCCAGGCAGCGCCAGAATCCGTGGGCTAACACCCACGGAAAATGGCCGAAATCACCTGTTTCGCCTTCCTTGGGCCATAAAACCTACCAGGCCCCCGCCAACGCTGCCGAGCCACTTGAGCCGCTTGTCGGACTCGTGGCCGACCCACCCGTAATGTTTTTTGGGAATCTTTTCCCTAAACCCAGGCAGCGCCAGAATCCATGGGCTCACCCTCACGAAAAATGGCCAAAATCGCCAGTTTCGCCTTCATTGGGCTATAAAATCCTACCAGGCCCCCGCCAATGCCGCTGGGCCACCTGGGCCGCTTATCGGGCTCAAGGCCAACCCACCCATTTGATTTTTTGGGCATCTTTTCCCGGAACCCCAGGCAGCGCCAGAATTCGTGGACTAACACCCACGAAAAATCGCCAAAATCGCCTGTTTCGCCTTCCTTGGGCCATAAAATCCTACCAGCCCCCAGCCAACACCGCCGGGCCACTTGGGCCAGTTGCCGGGCTCGTGGCCGACCCACTCGTATGCTTTTTTGAGAATATTTTCCCGGAACACCAGGCAGCGCCAGAATCCGTGGGCTAACACCCACGAAATATGGCCAAAATTGCTTGTTTCGCCATCCTTGGGCATAAAATCCTACCAGGCAGCCGCCAATGCTGCCGGGCCACCTGGGCTGCTTAACGGACTCGTGGCCGACCCACCTGTATGATACTTTGGGATTCTTTGCTCCGAACCCAGGCAGAGCCAGAATTCGTGGGCTAACACCCACGAAAAATGGCCAACATCGTCTATTTCGCCTTCCTTGGGCCATAAAATCCTACCAGGCCGCCGCCAACGCCGCCGAGCCACCTGGGCCGCTTGCCGTGCTCGCGGTTGACCCACCCGTATTAGTTTTTGGGAATCTTTCCCCGGAAACCCAGGCAGCGCCAGAATTCGTGGGCTAACACCCACGAAAATGGCCAAAATCGTCTGTTTCGCCTTCCTTGGACCATAAAATCCTACCAGGCCGCCGCCAATGCCGCCGGGCCACTTGGGCCGCTTGCCGAGCTTGTGACAGACCCATCCGTATGATTTTGGGGGAATCTTTGCCCGGAACCCCTGGCAACTCCAGAATCCATGGGCGTTCCAAAATCGCTTGTTTTGCCTTCCTTGGGCCATAAAATCTTACCAGGCTGCCGCCAGGCCACCTAGGCCGCTTGCAGGGCTCATGGCCGACCACCTGTATGATTTTGTGGGAATCTTTTCTCGGAACCCCAGGCAGCACCAGAATCCGTGGGCTAACACCCACTGGCCAAAATCGCCTGTTTCGCCTTTCTTGGGCCATAAAATCCTACCAGGCCCCCGACAACGCCGCCTGTCCAACTAGGCCACTTGTCGGGCTCGTGGCCGACTCAACCGTATGAGTTTTTGGGAATCTTTGCCCGGAAACCCAGGCTGCGGCAGAATCCGTGGGCTAACACCCACGAAAAATGACCAAAATTGCCTGTTTCGCCTTCCTTGGGCCATAAAATCCTTGCAAACCCCTGCCAACACCGCCGGGCCACCTGGGCCACTAGTCGGGAACGTGGACGACCCACCCGTATGATTTTTTTGGGATTCTTTGCTCGGAACCCCAGGCAGCGCTAGAATCCGTGGGCTAACACCCACGAAAAATGGCCAAAATTGCCTGTTTCGCCTTCCTTGGGCCATAAAATCCTACCAGACCCCCGTTAACGCCGCCGGGCCACCTGGGCGGCTTCCCAGGCTCGTGGACGACCCACCCGTATTATGTTTTGGGATTCTTTGCCCGGAACCCCAGGCAGCACCAGAATCCGTGGGCTAACACCCACAGAAAATGGCCGAAATCGTCTGTTTCGCCTTCCTTGGGCCATATAATCCAACTGGCCCAAACCAGCGCCGTCGGGCCACTTGGGAAGATTATCGGGCTCTTACACGACCCACCCACAATATTTTTCGAGAATCTTTCCCCAGAACCCCAGGCAGCGCCAGAATCCGTGGGCTAACACCCATGAAAAATGGTCGAAATCGCCTGTTTCGCCTTCCTTGGGCCATAAAATTTGACCAGGCCCAAGCCAACGCCTTCGGGCCACCTGGGCCACTTACCAGGCTCATACCTGACCCACCCATTTTATTTTTCGAGAATCTTTGCCCGAAACCCCAGGTAGCATTAGAATTCGTGGGCTAATACCCACGAAAAATGACCGAAATCACCTGTTTAGCCTTCCTTGGGCCATATAATCCTACCATGCCCAAGGCAACGCTGCCTAGCCACCTGGGCCACTTACCGGGCTCGTTACTAACCCACCCGTATGATATTTCTGGATTCTTTTCTCGGAACCCCAGGCAGCGCCAAAATTCTTGGGCGAATACCCAACGAAAAATGGCCAAAATCGCCTGCTCGACTTCTTTGGGCCATAAAATCCTACCAGGACCAAGCCAATGCCAACGGGCCACCTGGGCCACTTTTTGTACTCGTCCCTAACCCACCCGTATTATTTTTCAGGAATCTTTGCCCGAAACCCCAGGCAGTGCCAGAATCTGTGGGCTAACACCCACGAAAAATAGCTGAAATCGCCTATTTCGCCTTTCTTCGGCCATAAATTCCTACTAGGACCCAGCAAACACCACTGGGCTACCAGGGCTACTTGTCAGGCTCGTCCCTCAACCACCCGTATGATTTTTCGAGAATCTTTTCCCGAAACCCCAGGCAGTGCTAGAATCCGTGGGCTAACGCCCACGAAAAATGATCGAAATCGCCTGTTTCGCCTTCCTTGGGCTATAAAACACTACCAGACCCAAGCCAACGCTGTTGGGACACCTAGGCCACTTGTCGGGCGCATCCCCGACCCATCCGTATGATTTTTCGGGAATCTTTGCCCAGAACCGCAGGCAGCGCCAAAATCCGTGGGTTAACACCCATGGAAAATGGCCGAAATCGCCGGTTTCTCCTTCCTTAGACAATAAAATACTACAAAAGCCAATCCAACGCCGTCGAGACACCAGGGTGCTTGCCAGGCTAATCCTCGACCCACCCGTATGATTTTTCGGGAATCTTTGCCCGAAACCCCAGGCAGTGCCAGAATCTGTGGGCTAACACCAACGGAAAATTTCTGAAATCACCTCTTTTGCCTTCCTTGGGCCATAAAATCCTACCAGGCCCAAGCCAATGCCGCCGAAGCACCTGGACCGCTTTTCGTGCTCTTCCCCATCCCACCTATTTGATTTTTCGAGAATCTTTACCGAGAACACCAAGAAGTGCCAGAATCTGTGGGCTAATACCCACGAAAAATGGCTGAAATTGCCTGTTTCGCCTTCCTTGGGCCATAAAATCCTACCAAGCCCAAGCCAATGTCATCGGGCCACCTGGCCCGCTTTCCGGGCTCGTTCCTGACACACTCATATGATTTTTCTAGAATCTTTGCCTGGAACCCCAGGCAGCGCCAGAATCCGTGGGCCAGAAATCGCTTGTTTCACCTTCCTTGGGCCATTAAATCTGACCAGGCCCTAGCCAACGCCACCGGGCCACCTGGGCAGCTTGCCGGGCTCGTACCCGACCCACTAGTATGATTTTTTTTAATCTTTGCCCAGAACCCCAGGCAGCGCCAGAATCCGTGGGCTAAAATCTACGGAAAACGGCCGAAATCGCCTGTTTCGCCTTCTTTGGGCCATAAAATCCTACCAGGCTCAAACCAATGCCGCAGGGCCACCTGGGTCACTTGCCGGGCTAGTCCCCCCACCCGGATGATTTTTTAGGAATCTTTCCCGGAACCCCAGGCAGCGAAAGAATTTGTGGGCTGACACCGACGGAAAATGGCCTAAATCGCCTGTTTCGCCTTCCTTGGGACATAAAATCCTACCAGGCCTAAGCCAATACCGCCGGGCCACCTACACCGCTTGCCAGGCTTGTCCCCGACCCACCCATATGATTTTTCGAGAATCTTTTCTCGGAACCCCAGGCAGCGCCAGAATTCGTGGGCTAACACCCATAGAAAATGGCTGAAATCGCCTGTTTCCCTTTCCTTGGGCCTTAAAATCCTACCAAGCCCAAGCCAATGCCGCTGGGCCACCTAGGCCACTTTTCGGGCTCGACGCCGACCACCTATAATAAATTTTGGGAATCTTTGCCCGAAACCCCAGGCAGCGCCAGAATTCGTGGGCTAACACCCACGGAAAATAGTTGAAATCACCTATTTCACCTTCCTTGGGCCATAAAATCCTACTAGGCCAAAGCCAATGTCGCCGGGCTAAATGGGCCGCTTAACGGGATCATCCCCGACCACCCATATTATATTTCGCAAACCTTTGCCCAGAACCCTACGCAACACCAGAATTCGTGGAATAACACCTAGGGAAAATGGCCGAAATCGCCTGTTTCGCCTTCCTTGGGTCATAAAATCCTACCAGGCCCAAGCTAATGCCGCCGGGCCATCTGGGCCATGCCGGGCTTATCCCCGACCCACTCGTATAATCTTTGCCCGGAATCCCAGGCAGCGCCAGAATCTGTGAGCTAACACCCACGAAAAATGGCCGAAATCACCTGTTTCGCCTTCCTTGGGCCATAAAATCCTAGTAGGCCCAAGCCAACACCGCCGGGCCACCTGGGCCGCTTTCTGGGCTCATTCTTGACCCACCCGTATGTGTTTTTAGGAATCTTTGCCCGAAACCCCAGGCAGCGCCAGAATCCATGAGCTAACACCCACGGAAAATGGCTGAAATCGCCTGTTTTGCCTTCCTTGGGCCAAAAAATCCTACCAGTCCCAATCCAACATCGTCGGGCCACCTAGGTCGCTTGTCGGGCACGTACCCGACCCACCCATATAATTTTTCAGGAATCTTTGTCCGGAACCCCAGGCAGCGCCAGAATCCGTGGGCTAACACCCACGAAAAATGACCAAAATCGTCTGGTTCGCCTTCCTTGGGCCATAAAATCTTACCAAGCCCAAACCAACACCACCGGGCCACCTGGGCAGCTTGCCGGGCTCGTCCCTAACCCTTTGCTCAGCACCCCAGGCAGTGCCAGAATCCATGGGATAACACCCACGAAAAATGGTTGAATTCGCCTGTTCCATGTTCCTTGGGCCATAAAGTCCTACAGGCCCAAGCCAATGCCGCCGGGCCACTTGGGCTGCTTGCTGGGCTCGTGTCCAACCCACACGTATGATCATTTTGTGAATCATTTCCCGGAATCCCAGGCAGCACCAGAATCTTTGGGCGTTACCCACGGAAAATGGCCAAAATCACCTATTTCGCTTTCCTTGGGCCATAAAATCCTACCAGGCCCAAGCCAATGCCGTCGGGCCACCTGGGCCATTTGTTGGGCTCGTCCCCAATCCACCCGTATGATTATTCGGGAATCTTTGTTCGGAACCCCAGGCAGCGCCAGAATCCGTGGGCTAACACCCACGAAAAATGGTCGAAATCACCTATTTCACCTTCTTTGGGCCATAAAATCCTACCAGGCCCAAGCCAACGCCGCTAGGCCACCTGGCCACTTACCGGGCTCTCCGCCGACCCACCAGTATCATCTTTTTGGAATCATTGCTCGGAACCCTAGGCAGCTCCAGAATCCATGGACTAATACGCACGAAAAATGGCCGGAATCGCCTATTTTGCATTCATTGGGCCATAAAATCCTACCAGGCCCAAGCCAACACCGCTGGGCCACCTGGGTTGTTTGCCGAGATCGTACCCGACCCACCCATATGAATTTTTGGGAATCTTTGCCCGGAACCCCATGCAGCACCAGAATCTGTGGGCTAACACCCATGAAAAATTGCCGAAATCGCCTGTTTCGCCTTCCTTAGGCCATAAAATCCTACCAGGCCCAAGCCAACGCCGCTGGTCCACCTAGGCCGCTTGTCGGGCTCGTCCCCGACTCACCTATATGAATTTTTGGGAATATTTTCTCGGAACCCCAGGCAGCGCCAGAATCTGTGGGCTAACACCTACGGAAAATGGTGGAAATCGCCTTTTTCGCCTTCCATGGGCCATAAAATCCTACCAGGCCTAAGCCATTGCCATTGGGCCACCTGGGCCGCTTACCGGGCAAGTGCCCAACCTACCCATAAGATATTTCGGGAATCTTTGCCCGAAACCCCCAGGCAGCGCCAGAATCCGTGGGCGTTACCCACGAAAAATGGCCCAAATCGCCTGTTTCGCCTTCCTTGGGCCATAAAATACTACCAGGCCCAAGCCAATGCCATTGGGCCACTTGCCGGGCTCGTCCCCGACCCACTCGTATAATTATTCAGAAATCTTTTCCCAGAACCACAGGCAGCGCCAGAATCCGTCAGCTAACACCCACGGAAAATGGCTGAAATGGCCTATTTCGCCTTCTTTGGGCATAAAATCCTACCAGGCCCAAGCCAATGCTGCTAGGCCAAGTGGGCCACTTGTCGGGATCGCCCCCGACCCACCCGTATGATCTTTCGAGAATTTTTGCCCGGAACCCCAAGCAGCACCAGAATCCGTGGCTAGGCCTCTTCCCGAGCTCTTTTTGGACCTACTCGTATGATTTTTTTGGGAAAGTTACATTGGAGCCACCTTCAAAGTCAAATTCCATGGGCTAACACCCAAAAAACTGCTGAAATCGCCATTTTCTTGATCCTTGGACCATAAAATCCTACCAAGCGTCTCCCGCCGCCGCCGGGCCATCTGGGCCTCTCGGGCTCGCTACGGACCATTCGTATGATTCTTGTGGGAAAGTTACGTCGAAGCCCTCTGCAGCGTCAGATTCCGTGGGCTAACACCCATAGAAAACTGTCGAAATCGCCTGTTTCCTATTTCGTGGCCCATAAAGTCCTACCAGGTATCTCCGCTGTCCCCGGGCCACCTGGGCCTCTTTCCGCCAAGGAACGGGAAACATATGATTTCGATAGCTTTTTCTTAAGGCTGCTTGGGGCTCTGACCCAATTTTCTCAAATACACCAACTTGTCCGTAAGGTACCTTCCAAAAGTCTTTCATGTTAAGTTTGTTAACAACAATAAGAAGAAAAATCATATAGAAGGGGACAAAATGCATTTTAAACATAGTTGAGAGACCAAAGTTTTTTTCTCAACATAACCAGAAGGACCAATTTATAAACTAAACTATACTTATTAGTATTTCATTTCAGTCCCCATCAAAATTAAAACATACAAACAAGTATGCAAATACTTTCCAAAATCTCAGCTTCACTCTCTTTCACTTCTTCATCTACCGCTCTTCTCTTCTCCAAATCTCTTCGACCCAATTTTTTTTTCCATCCTAAGAACCCTTTTTCAATCCCAATTCAACCCAATTGTCGCTGTGTTCTGTTTTCTTCGATGGACTCAGTTGATTCAGTTGCTGACAAATTGAAGAAGCAGAATTTGGGAAATGATGGAAGTAACAGTAGGCGTATGTTGAAACTTGAAGAGCTTAATTGGGATCATTCGTTTGTTCGCGAATTGCCTGCTGATCCAAGAACAGATACCATTCCAAGAGAGGTTTTTTCTTTTTTGCCTCTTTTCTGTTTCTTGTTAGTATCTGTGTGTGTGAGAGAGCGTGTTTTTGTGTGTATGTGTTGTATTGAGATTGGGTTTTAAGTAAATTTATGATCTTTATTGGATTTTTTGTTGTTTTGAATTCAATAGTTGGAATTTCATGAATTCTTCAGTGATGTTGTGGAGTTTGATTTCAAGTTTGATGGAGGTATCTGAAGAGAAGATGCATAGATGTTTCGTTGAGGAGGCATGGGAGGTTGACGATGTCGTGGTGAGGAGGCATGAGAGGTTGGCTATAGTGGATATAAGGAGAGGTAGAGGTAGGCTAGAGAAGTCTTGGATAAAAGGTGATTAAACAAAGACATGACACTTTGGAGCTTACAGAGGACGTGATCCTAGGTAGGAAGATATGAAGGTCGAGTATTATGGTAGAAGGCTAATAGGAGGTTGAGTGTTGTCTGGCTCCCTTATCAGTATTATTAGTAATAATACTTTCCTTCGATCATTCGTTTGGTCGTGAACTGCTGGCAGATCAAAGAACAGATACCATTCCAAGATAGTTTTTTTTCCTGTTTCTTGTTAATATTTGTGTTTTTTGTGTTGTATTAAAATTGGATGTAATTGATTTTGTGATCTTTATCGAATTGATTGTTTTAAGTTGAATAGTTGGAATTTCGTGAATTCTTCAGTGATGTTGTGAAGTTTGATTTCAATTTTGATGGAGGTATGTGAGGAGAAGATGCATAGATGTTTCGTTGAGGAGGAATGCGAGGTTGAGATGTCGTGGTGAGGAGGCGTGAGAGGTTGGCTATAGTGGATATAAGGAGAGGTAGAGGTAGGCTAGAGAAGTCTTAGAGAAAGGTGATTAAACAAAGACATGACACTTTGGAGCTTACAGAGGACGTGATCCTAGGTAGGGAGATATGAAGGTCGAGTATTATGGTAGAAGGTTAATAGGAGGTTGAGTATTGTTTGGTTCCCTTATCAGTATTATTAGCAATATTACTTTCCTCCCATCATTCTTTTGTTCGTGAACTGCCCGCTGATCCAAGAACAGATACCATTCCAAGATAGTTTTTTCTTTCTGTTTCTTGTTGATATTTGTTTATCTTTTGTGTTGTATTAAAATTGGATATAATTGAATTTGTCATCTTATCAAATTGATTGTTTTGAATTGAATAGTTGGAATTTCATAAATTCTTCACTGATATTGTTGAAGTGTTATGATCCTATTATAAAGTATCGGACTTGAGTCCCACATAGGCTAAATGAGAGTTGATGTGGAGCTTATGTAGCTTTGGTCTCTCCCATCTTAATAGCTAGCATTTTGTGTGGTTCTTCCGGGGCTGTATCAGAGTCAACCATCCTCCCTTCATGCCCACCATACCATGGAGACGCTTGGGCACCTGACTCGAAAAGGCTTACTTGCTATCTATTTGTGGTAGAGTGAAGTCTACCCAGTGTGGAGTCGTCAAGGACGACAGATGTGGAGTGTGGTGGGTTTGGTATGAAGCTATTGCAAGGTATGGGACTTGAGTTCCACACCAGTTAAATTGGGAGCTAATGTGGAGCTTATATAGCCTTGGGTTCTCCCATCTTAATAGCTAGCTTTTGGGGTGTAGTTCTTCCTGGGCTTATCAAATCAAGATGGGAATTCTAGTGCTCTTACTTATGGAAAGGTTCATCTTTTGATAGTTTATGAGATAGTTTCTTTGGTCACAAAGCAAAAAAGTTATAATCTTGATGCTGTATATGTAATAACTGTTGGAGTCCATTCAAAATTTAATCTAAAGAAAATATTTTAATGCTTTAGGTGATGGGGAAATCTTCTTGCTAGTTATTCATGTAGGTAGAAATTGTGCTTCCACCAATTGTCTTGATAGAGATAGCACCGAAGTTAGTCTCGGTTGAGCTTCCCTTTCTTCAATTCCCATAGTTCAGGTACTAGGTATGTTCTGTGAATTCAATTCACACTTGGAATATTGGAATTGGTTTACAGCCTTTTGTTAAAAAAAGGGGAAAAAATAGACTTGTTTCATGGCTAGAGCTGAATGAGGAAGATTAACACCTTGCAATATGCTTCTATGCTAGTAGTGTCTGCATAGCAGATCCTGGTTTTCCATATGTAGTGCTGCAGTCCCCTTTGACTTTGAAGATTATGAGATGACGTTGGTATTGTTGCATTGAGGTTGAGATTATGTTGCAAGTTATTTGTTAGAGTCAAATAATGTGCTTATGTAGGTATTGCATGCATGTTATACAAAAGTGTTGCCTTCTGTTGAAGTGGAGAATCCTCAGCTCGTCGTGTGGTCAGAATCAGTAGCAGAGTTACTTGAGTTGGATCCTAAAGAGTGAGGTTTTAATGCTTCTTGAAGATTGTCCTTTCTATTGTATTGTGATGGAAATGACGCTGAGTTCTTTTAAACTTTCAGGTTTGAGAGGCCTGATTTTCCACTTCTGTTCTCAGGGGCATCACCTTTAGTTGGAGCGTAAGTGTCACTTCTCCTCTAATTTGGATCTGCTTAAACTTTTAATAGTATGACAGCATGTAAGGTTGAATTTGCTTCTGCAGCGTGCCTTATGCTCAGAACTATGGAGGACATCAGTTTGGGGCGTGGGCTGGTCAGCTAGGTGATGGTCGAGCAATAACTCTTGGAGAGGTTTTGAATTCAAAGTCGGAAAGATGGGAACTGCAGCTAAAGGGTGCTGGGAAGACCCCATATAGCCGTTTTGCTGATGGTCTTGCAGTGCTTCGGAGTAGTATCAGGGAATTCCTCTGCAGTGAAGCTATGCATAGTCTTGGAATCCCAACTACAAGAGCACTCTGTCTTGTAATGACAGGAAAAGGTGTCACCAGGGACATGTTTTATGAGTATGTTACTCTTTACATTTTTTTGCCATTTAATCAGCAAGGATACAATGAGACTTTTAACTTCTCTCTCTCTCTCTCTATATATACACACACACACACACACACACACATATATATATGTATGTATATGAGTGTGTGTGTGTGTGTGTGTGTGTGTGTGTGTGTGTGTTTATATATATACACATGTAGTTATTTGTACAATGTGTCTATCTTTTTCTTTGAAATGTTCTTGAGTCAAGAACTCTTTGGAGAATGATATACTTGCACTTTATTCGCTAAAATTGGTGAGAACCACCTAAGCACCTGTATTGTATTATCACTGTGAACTTGGAATATGATAAGGATTATTCTCGTGTTAGTTGGTTTCGATCCATTCAAGTCTGTCTTTTGTTCTTTCTATGCATGACTCTATTCTTATTCATGCAGCGGAAATCCAAAGGATGAGCCCGGTGCCATTGTCTGCAGAGTTGCTCAATCCTTTCTGCGGTTTGGTTCTTACCAACTACATGCCTCTAGGGGTAAAGAGGACCTTGAGATTGTACGTACTTTAGCAGATTACACAATTAGACATCACTTTCCCTATCTTGAGAACATGAATAAGAGTGAAAGCATATCATTCAGCACAGGCGAGGAAGATGATTCGGTTGTGGATTTAACCTCAAACAAATATGCAGGTAAAATATTGGTTTTCTTGAAGTGGATAATAGAGGTGGATTGCTTGTGTCTGCGTGGAATCTGTTCTCCTTTTTAATACTGAATTGAGTGTGGCTAAAGAGGGTGATGGGTATTGCTTCTCGATGAGTAGTCCTTGTCTCAATATTCCGATTGTCAGCAAGACTCTTAATGGTTTTGTCTGCCTCTGCCAGTGGTCCTTTATGTCCTCTCATATCTAAGTGGGAGGTATAAGATAATGTGTTTTAGTTTCCATTTATACGGGCTTGGTAATCATCTATCAGGCTTCTAACATCCACCTGGTGGCTAGTTTGAGGCAAACTTCTATTTTCAGAATCTAATTCACTTAATGTCAAGAAAAAGTAGTACTTCATTTTCATTAGATGATGCTACTTTTTGGTCTCCATACAATGTGGTAATATTGAATATCTTGACGTGGATATAAGGATGGATTGTTTATGCGCTATATGTGAGTGATGGTAATGATAGTACTTGTCTCAGTATTTTTGTTGTCAGCAAAGTTTTAATGACCTCAGTTTTACCTGTTTGCGCCAGTGGACTTCTTGATCCTCCCATGTCTACGTGAAGGAGGATAATACAATCTTTTTCTGGTCATTTGTCTTGGTGGTGATCTACTAGAGCTCCACCGTCCAGATTAATATAGTACTAAGCAAAGTTTTGACTCCAAAATATGACATTGGGGTTTGGAGAGAGGTAGAATGTACTTCGAAATGCTTTTTCTTGAGTTGCGGGTCTATAGGAAGCAATAACTCTACCCTCCTCAGACACCTTGTGGGACTACGCTGGGTATGTTGTTGTTGTAGGAGTGGAAGTTCCTTATTGTCATAAAAGATGCTACCTTTGGTCTTATGAGAGAGAAGACAATATGTTTTAATTCCTTTTTGCAAGTATTTTCAGTTAATCTGAGACCAGGAAAAATGGACTTGGAGTTTACATGTATTCTTGTAACATAGCTCTAACTTCATTTTCATTACAGTCTCTGCTAATTATTGTACATTTTTGTTATGGAACTGAAAGAAAAAAAATATATATTTTTATCTGCATATTTTTACAAATTACTTTTCTCACATGCATTAATGTGTGGGTTCATTTTTTCAGCATGGGCAGTGGAAGTTGCCGAGCGGACTGCTTCCATGATTGCAATGTGGCAAGGCGTTGGTTTCACTCACGGAGTGATGAATACTGATAACATGAGTGTGTTAGGCCTCACCATTGATTATGGCCCTTTTGGATTTTTAGACGCATTTGATCCCAGTTTCACACCAAATACCACTGATTTACCTGGTAGAAGATACTGCTTCGCGAATCAGCCAGATATAGGTTTATGGAATGTTGCTCAGTTTGCTACTACTCTATCTACTGCACTGTTGATAAATGATAAGGAGGCAAATTACGCCATGGAGAGGTGACGAAAAATATTACCATTTGCTGGGGTGTTCCATTGCTGGTCTTTCATCTTTTTACCGTTGAGTGATGTTTCATCTATCCACTTTTTTTAGGTATGGCATCAAATTTATGGATGACTATCAAGCTATCATGACCAAAAAGCTTGGTTTGGTCAAGTACAACAAACAGATGATTGGTGAACTACTTAAGAATATGGCTGTCGATAAAGTTGATTACACAAACTTCTTCCGATTATTATCAAACATCAAAGCTGATCCGACAATTCCAGATGACCAGTTACTAATTCCTCTGAAAGCTGCCCTCTTGGATATTGGTAAAGAGCGCAAGGAAGCGTGGACAAGCTGGGTGAAATCCTACATACAGGAGGTATGCATAATTAACTTCTTTTCTTTTGAATTAGGAGTCATCTTCTTCTTGAGATCAGTTGTAGACTCGTAGTGCATCGTGAATGATGCCGAAAGTCATACCATTTTTGCAAGTTAAATCTGATTGATCAGTACTTGTTCACTTCAAGTGGCATAAGCACGATGGAGCGCTGTGAAGGCTCTTACTTTACTTTATATTCGTGTTGCACTCATAGTTTGTGTGGAAGAGCTATTTCCTCACCTGCACTGTTCCCCTTAGACACTAGCTGCTGTTGGTGGAAAGGCTGAAATAATTAATCTCTAGGAAGATACCTCCCTTCCTAGCCTCGGAGACTAACATGAGCTTTAATCCGATTTAGAATGAATTTGGTCTTACTCTATGTATAAATTTTAATCTTTTTTTAGCTCGAGTCAAAAGAAATAGGTATAGCTGAAATACTGGACCCATCCTACATCCACCTGACCCCTAACATGCTGTAGAAACATGAAAATTAAAAGGGAAAAGAAGATGAAAGGGAAAACATAAGAGGGGAAGAAGTGGGATGTAAGTTCTAGCTCGAAGTATAATACATCACTTCATTTTGTTACAGCTGTGATTGTAGTTTTGATTGTTGTCATGGACGAATTCTGGTGCGCAACCATCTCTGTTGTTTACAATTTGTTATTTTGTTCAAATAACAGATTGTAACCATGTATAAACAGTATAATTTTTCGTTGAAAGCAGTGCGTATGGAACCCCTTGGCCCTATCTGGCTCAGCCCCTGCGCTTCTCCTTCTCTGTAACTATTTCTTACATGCAAGATGCTTAACTAGTCATTATTCTATTCTACAGCTCTCTACTAGTGGTGTATCGGACAATGAGAGGAAGGCCTCAATGAACTCTGTAAATCCAAAGTACATTCTTAGAAACTATCTATGCCAAAGTGCAATAGATGCAGCTGAACAAGACGATTTTGGGGAGGTGCAACGACTACTGAAAGTTATGCAACGTCCATTTGACGAACAACCTGGCATGGAGAAGTATGCGCGCCTGCCTCCAGCTTGGGCTTATCGTCCCGGTGTGGGGATGCTTTCTTGTTCTTCATAATTCTGTCTACTATATAATACAAGATATTAACTTGTACATGCAATAGAAATTTTAGCTTACCTTCTTGTAGTAATGTGTAAAAGGTGTAGCTATCCTTTTTTTATTTTGGCTTCTTTTGGGGGGTGGGTTTGTAGCATTTCCACACGTATTTTTGTGTCGGAGGATGCACTTTTTTGTCATATTTAGTTCTTTCTGCTTATGGATTTTGATATGAGGATTCTTAAGAAACAGCCCCTCTACTTCTATGAAGTAGTGGTAAGGTTTGCGTACAATCTACCCTCTTTAGACCCCATTTTTGGATTTCACTGGGTATGTTGTTGTTTTTTGTTAGCTTCTTTGCTTTGAGCATCGATCAATCATTTCCTTTTTGAAAGGCATAGAGTAAGAAATTGTGTGATCTACCTCTTCAACTGTGTATCGATCAAAAGATAGGGTGATATAGTTGCAAGCTTGATGATCTATATCGATCGAGGGATAGGATAATATTGTCACAAGCTTGATGATCTACTTATAGGTCCTTAATTTCTGATTCACAATAGAGAGACTATTTTCAATAAATCATTGGCTCAAAAGACGAAATTAAAGGATGATTGAAAAGAAAATAACGATATCAAAATAGCAAAGATAGAATATTGCAAAAGAAGTATTAAGTAGTTGTACAAATAGAAGAAAAAGATACCACATGAATACTAACTAAAACTAATGAGGTGAGGAAACTAGCCCCATGCTTTTCTCACATAAAAGTACGAGATAACATTTGGTTACCTACTGTCCCTCTAAGTTCTTCCTGGATCCTTGATCTCCATAACTTTCTATATGGAATCGTGTTTTCATTGAGCTAAAAATATGTCAGGTCATGTCTAATCATATTCATCGAATAGTTCTTCGATCTATTTCTATCTTTTCTAAAATCTGGTATAGGCAACTTTTCATGCCTTCTCACTGGTGCATCCATACACATCCTCTTAACATGTCATAAAAATCTTAATCTCGCTTCCCCCATTTTGTCCATCATAGAAATCATTCTGACCTTATCTTTTATAACTTTATTTCTAATTCTATCCTTTCTAATATTATTATACATCTGACTATCCTCATCACCGTTAGCTGATTGTATAGTATATTATTGGTATTTTTTTTCCCAACCAACCTTAGTTGTGGTTGTTTGATTAAAAAAAGACTTAGATTCCAATTCTTAAAATAAAATACCAGAAAAAGGACACACAAGAAAGTGGTCTAATGTGGTATATTGTGAAAAAGTCACATGAACATGTTCTTTTATATAATATATAGTCTTCAAAATTATAAAATTGATTTGAATCAAAAAGATCTACTAACTATTAGTCAAATCAAATCTCACATGTTTTGCTCCTTCCAAGGGGTCATTTACATTTTTGCCCTTATATTGTATTGGTCTCTAATTTTTGTCCCTCATAACAAATAACTTTTTCTGTTCAAGAATATTTACTTGTAACATATGAAACTTTCACAATAATCATCATTTACTAAAGACAAAATCGAAAAATGATCAATGGACGTTATTTCTATAATCATAATATTTACTTTTAGATCTCTAGAGTAAGACGAATCTATCTGTTAAAATAATATAATGATCCACATGCTTAAGCCCCTTTTTTCTTCTTTATCTGTCAATTTTCTAACGATATTTTATTTTTTAAAATAAGACTTTTCGGTATGAATCTTAAAAACTATGTACTATATATCCTTTAAATAAGATTACAACTCCATCATTTTTTTTCTTATATTTTATCACAAGCCATAACTAAACTATATAAATATCAAGAATGGATTCCTCTTTCTATTCTTGTTCTTTTATATAAACCAAGTGTTTTTCCTTGTAAACCAAATATACTTCTCCATTTTTTTTTCATTTGAAATTAAAGTTCTCCACTATGAAAAATAGTCAAAGAACATTATTTCTTCTTAGTGTTTTATTATTTTTTTCTCATTTATTCATCATGGTTTTTGGTAGGTCTTTTCCACTTGAAGACACATTAATTCTTGAAGGAATAAAATCCCAATATTCAAGAAGATTAGTGGCTTCTTTCAATTCAATTTCTACAAATATTGGCAAAGTGGATGAGAAGAAAGCTTTGGAAAATGGTTTAAGAAGAAGGCCTAGAAGTTCTTCAAATCCAATTCAAAATAAAGTACATCATTGATTTTTTTATTTTTATTTTCATTTTTGTTCTTGATTTTTTCATTCTTTTAACATTTTAGGATAAAATGAAGAAAGAGAATTTCACATTTTTTCTCTCTTTTCTTTTTCTTTTTTTGCTTAGATGTAGGAATGATAGTGATAAGGGTTAGTTATTCTTTATATTTTTTTTTTCTACGATGACTGCGGAGAAAGACTTGCAGACTTCTAGTTTAGCTGGCAAATACTTCTAAAGAAGGGTGCAAATGACATTTTAGGAGAATCTCACTTCAGAATGAGATAGAAAAATGAAAGACCTTATCAGGTATAACAGAAGTTCACTCACGTGATTTATTCATCTTTGAATGAGTTCTATGATGACGTAATTCGAAACATAGTTGTAAAATTTGTTGGATCGAAATAAGTAATATGTATCATGGAGTTGGACAATAATTTTTTCAATCTCAAGTTGATATACTTGTATTGAGTGTTCTATTCATATATTGTTATTAGGTTCATTAAAAATTGAAAATTGTGGATCAATTGATTAAGGTAGGAATGACTAGATTGATTTTAATTTTTATCAAAATGTATATCATTGATAGATATGCTATTATGTACTTTATTATATTGGAGTTCCAAATTTCTTTATCCTTAATTAGGAATCTCAAGTCGAGCTTTATTAGTACTATTTTCGCTCAAACATGTTTAATTTCAATGTTCTAATAGATTTCGATATGTTAATGTTGATATGATCGCCATTAATGAGATTTCTTCGTATCGAAAATTATTTTTAAAGAGTGACAACCAATAGGGCCAAAAAAAAAAACCAAGGAACAAAAAGAATATGCACATGAGCATGAGACATTCAAAATAGCATTGAGGATGCACATGTCTACCTCTTTCAAATTATCAATTATAATTAGTAAAATATTAGGTGTTTATAAAAAATTATGAATTCGTATTTTCCACCTTACCCCTGCCTCAAACGTAGAGAGGTGATTTTCGGTAGACCCTCAACTCAATAACATCAGTCTGAACCACTACAGAAATGAAGAATGAAGTCATAAAAAAATACTATAATCACAAGAAGATAATACGATAATTGAAGTACAAACCAATACTTTCCAACATGTCAATGCTAGTGTGCCCGCAAGCAGTAGTTACGGATCCAAGATTTTAAACACTCGGTGTAGATAAGTATTTACCATGTTGCACATCCACTATTGCTCACACACAAATGCTGGACAAAGAACAATAATGGGAGTCCTACCACCACACACAAAAAAATCAAGCCCAGCCCCATCTTTCTAATCTGTCATTTGGAGACAAGCTAGAAAGCACCAGTTTACAACATTGCATAACACTGCGCGTAGAAGATTGGATGTTGTTCGTAGGGAATCACATTATGGCGTAAATTCTTCCTGTGCAATGCCAGCATCTTGAGGACTAGAAAGAGTTGATGAATTCTGCAATTAAAATTACCATCTGAGAATCGTAGGCAGGGCCTTCCAACGCAAAGTGGCCAATACCTTCAATGAGATGAGTCTCGACACGTCCTGCTGCAGATTTAAGCTTGTTGTTCAGTTGTTTAACGGTGGTGAATCCATCTTGCGTCCCCATGATGAAGAGTTTTGGTTTAGGCGAGTTTAGTATGTTTCTGTGATGTCGCCCGAAGAGAACTGATGCCAATAAACCAAAAGGGTAACCAATACTTACATAGCCCACTATCTGTTCAACCTGATCTACAGCAGAGCCTGCTATTGGTGCGCCTGTTAAAAATGTATATTGATAATGAGATGACAACAACAAAACATCCAGTTTAGTCCCACAACGTGGGGTCTGGGAGGAGGGTAGAGCGTACACAAATCTTATCCCTACCTCAAGTATGAAAAGCAAATACAGTAGCAAGAAGCTACGTTGAAAATAATTAAGAGGGAATAAGTAGCAACAACAAATAATACGATAATTGTTAAACAGTGCGTGTTGGTTGTATTTATCACCGCGGCAAGTTCCAGAAAAGAATCAACTGCATATGTCACTATAGAATCTTTGGAACATCTTCTCTCATTGATTTATAGGTAGCTTGTGTTTGTGAAGAAGCAAGTAGTAATCTGCTCAAACGGCATTTGACATGGTACATTGGAGAATATGATAGAGAGATGTGACTTAATTGCTTACCAAAGCAATGCAGCACGCACTCAGATGAGCCACACAACCCATTGAAAAGGTGCGGGAGGGAATAAACTAAAGACAAAGAGTATATATATCAGAGAATTTATCATAGAGTTAAATGAATTATCATTTTAAATGCTCAACTGGATTTTCTGGAAGTGAATGATAGGTAGCCCCTAACTTCTCTCTTTAACCTATCCTTTTGTTCCTCTCTTCGAGATCTCTTCCTACTTCTAGCACTAGAACCGAAGACATAATTAGGTTTAACCTGAAAAAATGGTTTTGCTTCTCCTACATTCTTCTTTCCCTCTTCCTTTACTTAAAAAGACAACTTCAATCTCATATTATATATACACTGCAACAGGCTAGAAAGAACATAAAGGACCAAAGTTTTTGTTCTAGACATGTTTGAACTTAGGCGGCAACTCACCTTGATTTTACTATTCAGAGAAGGCGATGGAGAAAGTTCAAAGTGAGGACGAGACAGGCAAATGTGGGAAGATGGGAAAGCAGTGATCTTCAGAAATTTCCCTTCTTCCAAAAGAAAAAGGAAAAGGCATGCATCATCACAGGGCACAAAACAGTTTTATCCAATTATGGCCATTGTGTGCATTTTTTGCGGCAAAGCTTTCTATAAAATAATTTATGGTCATTAATGAATTTTCCAACAAAGGAAAGTTGAGAGTCAACTCTGCCAGGGACGTGATTTTTGACTCCTAACATTCCTGAGAATTGCCTCACTTCAGTTAAGTATTGCTGTTCACTATTCATAATTCATCAATCTGATTGTTTTATGGTAACATTTCCCTTTTTTTTTTTAAACAGAACATGATTAAATGTGTATCACTATAGCACATCCTTGATTTTCATGGAAAAGGAAGAGAAAGAATGAAACATCCTACACCTATGCCATTAAAAGTAGCAGCAAAAAAAAAATAATAACTTTGGAACTTGAGTAGCAGCAATTCATGTTTGCATAAAGGATGGATGTTAAAGACACCAACTATTCGCAGAGTAGAGTTCTCACCCCTACAACAACATACCCATGTAATCCAACAAGTGGGGTCTAGGGAGGGTAGTGCATATGCAGACCTTTCCCCTACCTTGGGAGGTAGAGAGGCCGTTTTCGATAGACCTTCGGCTCAAGGAAGAGCATACCAAAGAAGATCACAAAAGAAATAACAGGACTGAATATATCATGGCAAAATACTATAGAAAGCATGATAAAGCATTCTGAAAAAAAAGGAACAGCAAGTACAACAAAATAATGCAATAACCAAAGTACAAGAAATGGTAGATTGTAATAGAAATTGAAGCACGAGAAACTATAAGGGAAATACTACGACTACCCATATGGAAAAATAAGCAAGGCCTAATATGGGTCCACCACAACCTCCTATCTAAGGTCATGTCCTTGGTAAGTAAGTTGCAACCTTCGGGAGCATATATTAAAAATAGGAAATTATGAAGGAGAAATAATGTAAATGTACTTGCTTAAGCTCAACCAGAAACCCCTGACTATAGCTATGGTTTGGAGGGACCAGCGTCTAGTCGAACTATCTTTAACAACACCGTAATCACATGCACATGCATTTCTAGCTGTTCATATCAAACTACACTAAACTAGAGGATTTAACTAACAGTAAAAGCTACCAGAACAATATCAGTAATTCTCTTGAAATTATATTAGTAAATGCATCTAATGAAGAAGTGAACTAGCCATTTGCAATCCTTGTTTGGAATGAACAAAGACCAAACCGAAAATATTTGGAAAATCCCTCTGTACTGCAGAATACACTGTCTGGACCATTGAATCAACAACAAACATCTAATCAAATAGGTCTAATTTAGAGGCAACCCCCATAATTCCAAGGAGCCAAAACACCATCTATATACAAATATTGACACTATCAGTCTGTTGCTTGGACTCTTTCAAAATTGCAGCGTGTGTGTATTGAATCCTCCATAGTGCATTTTATGAGGATCCGACTTGGGTGTGAAAGCATTTTGGAGAGTGCTAGCAACAAAGCTATCAATGCAACTGAACCAGTTATAACAGGTTATAACTGTAGTTTAAGATTACCATACCAGGCTTGATACAAGAGTTACCTATTATAATAGGTCCACTGAACCTAATAGTGTAATCGGTACACATAACATAAAGTCCTTAAGAAAAATCTGAACTTAAGAAGTGCAAGAAACTTCTAAAAGATATTCCTCTCAATAGACCTTGACCACCACAAGTTACAAGTGTAAAGAGAAGACCTCGACAACCCCGAATATTGAATGTGGATGTACCAAAATCACAACCCATGAGTTCTCTTTTCTTCCTTCTTCTCCCACTGCTTCTTCCTCTTCATTTTCCTAAAACGAGCTATGGATTTGATGGGAAGTTCAGAACACATAATCTTCAAATCCTAGTTCCACTAAAGGATACAAAATCTTCAATCTTAGAGCCACTGGGAAAAGGAAAAAAAAAATACCCTCCTTACTGAAAGCATGCAGCAGTTTCCTATCAAATGCGACTCAAGAACTAACTTACTATATGATAGGAATATATATCCTTGTAATCTGAAAAACTCAACACATCTAGCTGTTTACTACACTAAACTAGAGGCTTTAGTTAACAATTAAAGCTACCAGAAAACAGTCAGTAACTCTCTTAAAAGTAAATGAACTAACACAATGCACTCTTTGTTTGGAAAAACACAAGGATGGCTCAGAAAAGTTGGAAAATCCTTATAAATTATGGCAATACTATATCAGGGCCATTGAATTAAAAATCAAACATATTGATCAGACAGGCTTAATATAGAGACAACCCCGTCATTCCAAAGAACCAGAAAGACACGAAAAATTCATAACCGTTAAATGAAACCGACAACATGCAGTCCTTGTTTGGAATAACACAAGGAAACATACCTGGTGTAACCCCACAAATTGCTAAGTAGGGTCTAGGGAGGGTTGAAGAAGAGAGGTTGTTTCCTATAGACCCTCGGCTCGATAAAACACAGATCAAAGCAGTTCCGAAAAGGAAATAACATAAATGAAGAAGTCATGGCACAAGATTATAGAAAGCATGACAAAGCATAACTACAACAAAAATAAAATAATACGAGGAACAAGAAGCTACACGAGTAATGCTAGGACTACTACTATGGAAGTATACATCGGCGAAGCCACATTCACTTGAGGGGTATTAACCAACACTCTTTCGTCAGAAAATTACACCATTTAACAAGGTAAAAATCTTTTCTTTACATACATATATTACAAATTGACACCTCTTGGCTTCTACGTGATTTACTTCTTTAAATTATGACACCCTTAGATGAAATTCTAGCTCCACCACTGAAAAGTATAAGCACAACCACACTCTACAACCTGCAAAGTTACTACACTAACTTCTAAATTGTGGAATATTATATAATCAAAACATACTCATCAAGCAAGCTTAATTTAGAGACAACCCCATAATCTTAAAACCCCCAAAAAACACATCTATGCATTACAAGAAGAGTGAATTCTGGGAAGGGTAAAATATACACCAATCTTACCACTAACTCATAGAGACGGACAGACAGAGAGACTATTTTTGAAAGATTGGCTCAAAAGATCAGGCAACACATCTATACATTAAAAAAATATATATATTTAAAACTCCAATTACCTGCAGAAGAACCCACCAACAAAATCTTGTTGACAGACAGATTTTCACAAGCCCATTTACAAACAGCCACAACATCCTTAATTTCCTCAAACCCAGTAATAGAAGGCTTCCCAGTTGATCTTCCAGCACCTCTCATGTCAAAGGTCAAAGCTTTATACCCTTTTCTTGATAACCCACTTGCTATTCCTCTCAATAGACTCTGACAACCACCTAATATTGAATATGGATGAACTAAAACCACAACCCATGAGCTATTTTTACTTATTTCTTCTTCTTCTTCTTCTTCAGATGGGTTTGGTTTGAAAATTCTGGCATGGAGCTTAATCCCATCACTGGTTTCCACAGTACAAGAATCCATGGTAGGAGTTCTTGACATTTTTTTGATGATTTGGGGGAAAATGGGGAAATTGGAGATGTTCAGGATCAATCTTTTGCTACTTTAATGAATTTTCTTCTAGTTATACCAAACAAGAAATTTTTTGGGTGAGAAACAAAAGAAAAATTGAAGATATAATTTATTATATTATAATTTTTAAAATTTTTTTATAATATTTAAACAAGACATGTACATAAATTGTTAGTTATTGAAATGATAATTAAAAATAGTATTAGTCATTAAGAAATAATTATTAAAATGTTAGTCAAATATAGTTAATACTTAACTTTTTTTCATATTATCATAAATTTTTCTTTTAAAAAAATTATATATATAGTTGAAGATAAATAAGTAATACTCTCTCTATCCCATTTTAGTTTAATTGGTGAAGCAACACACACATATTAAGAAATATATTTAAAGACAAAATTTATATCATACTTTCCTTTATTGTCCTTTATAAATTCATAAATATGTAATGTAATTTATGTCCTAGAAAATATAAAAGTTTAATAAATGAAAGGGTAAATATGAAAAAAGTTTTAAATATTCATCTTGAATTTTGAATAATTCAAATATTTTGAACCTTGTAAAAAGTTTCAAAAATTTAAATAATATGAGACAGAGAGAGTATAACATTACAATCCAATGTACTAAACTCCCACTACACGTTGAATAAGGAGTAAATCCATGATCTCCCAACCCCGCAAATTACAATTTGATGTATTAAACTCCTATTATACGCGGAATAAGGAGTAAACTCTCCCACCCCACATTAAGTTTAATGTACTAAACTCTTTATTATAGGTGGTATAAGTAGTAAACTCACCCACCCCCAAATTACAATCCAGCATAGTAAACTTCCATTATATGCAAAACAAGGAGTAAACTCACTCGCCCCCAAAATTACAGTCCGATGTATTAAACTTTTATTACACGCCAAATAAGGAGTAAATTCACCCGCCCCCTCAAATTACAGTTCAATGTACTAAACTCCCATCACATGTTGAGTAAGGAGTAAACGGACCCACCCACCCATCCCAGGTCCAAAATACAGTTTGATATACTAAACTCTCATTATACCAATCTGATGTACTAAACTCTTATTACACGCGGGATAAGGAGTAAATGCACTACCCATCAACTACCGTCCGATGTACTGAACTCTTATTATACGCGGAATAAGGCATAAATACAACTCCCCCACCCCACCCCCCACCCAAAATAAAAAGAAGTCTGAAGCTTCCGCAATAAGGAATAATGAAATGACAAATTAATTTATTTTTTTCCCTCTCTTCTAAAAGAAGACAGAAGAAAATTATTGTTGATCATTATACATAAAGTCGAAAAAATAAAAGGAAGAAAAAATGGTAAAAATTGAGTTGAATAATTTGACTGATTTCAGCAAAATAGTGACAAGTAAAAGTGAACCAAGAAACTTATTATTATTATTATTATTATTATTATTATTATTATTATTATTATTATTATTATTATTTTGTAAAGAAGATTATTTATTTGGAT
>JAOTQR010000001.1:1163437-1182014 GCA_025774065.1 Solanum ossicruentum | reverse complement strand
AAATGCAACTTTTTAGCTATTAAAATGCTTAACACTTTTATGTTCAGAATTCAACTTTCAAGCAATTAAAACCCCTTATATTATTTATATTTTAAAAATATGGGTTTGAATTGAATACACCTCTTATCCTGCAATGGGCGGGAGCCTTTGAGGCATTAGGGTAATATTGTTGTTGTTGTTGGGAATGTTGAGGACTATTACTGTAACTATACTGGTATTTCCTACTTTGAAAAGGCACCACTAATTAAGCAGGAAACTCATATTGAATTTGAAGAGAAGTGAGTCTCAAATGGAAATATATTTAAAATTTTCTATTATAGAAGTGATTTCACAATGTCGTATTATTAATAAAATATTGAAAAGTGACGAAATGTTGATAAGATATTTTCTTGTAAATGATGAATGAAAGATTAGGTTAATTCGACAAATAGAAAATTTTAATTTATTGAGGTCAAATAATGGGGAATGGAGGATGAAAAAGAACTACTTAAGGTACTATCTTACTAAAAAAGTTAATAGTGAGAGACACTAACAACAACAACATATATTTTGAGAATCTAATTAATTGTAAAATTGAAAGGAAAAAAATTTGGATGGATAATAACATTCCAAGATGGACATAAGATTGTAATATTAGATCTTTATTTTGTGTTCTAGCCTTCATGTTCGTCATCTTCATTAATAAACATCGATCTGCTCATTATCCGAGGAAAACAATTACCTTTCTACCACACACACCAAAAAAATTCATACTAATACCTTATAAATCATATTGTACATTAGTATACAAGAATTGCATTTTACCTCAATGTAATTAAGAAACTCACACGTTGATCAAGAATATTCCTTCTCTAAGATTGGTGAAAGGGATTGCAATCTGGATAACATATAATTATTAGTTAAAATGAACTGCACATGAATAAATTTAGCACATAATATTAATTAGCATCTTACGAGTTTCATCCCTAGCAGCATTTCACATTTGATGCAGTAAGTATCAGCTATGGTATTTCTATTTACTTGTTTATGGTATTCCTCTACATCCACTTGCACATTAAACTTGCATTTATAAAAAGAAAAATGTTTGGGCAAATAACAAATTCCAAGCTGCTGAATGAAATCATAATACTTACATTTCATCAAAGACCACAGTCCTCCCATTTTCTGTCTGCAAACTTACAAGGTAAAAATTAGCTATATTTTTGTGCCAGAGTACTCAATCTCATGACACAAACTGCAAGCAATGTCATCAACATGTATACATAAAAGATTACAATTTACAACAATTCAATTGAACAATGAAATAATCTAAACGCAAGAAAGATGCGGAGAGAGTAAGAATTCGTATGCCATCAATGAAGTGCTAGACTAATCAATTCGAGTTTTGCATACTTTACGAAGGACGAAATCCTTTTTCGAAAATTTATCATGATCAACCAAAAATATTTGTCCCCTAGCATGCACGATATGTTCAACTGTTGCAGGACAAAAGATCATAATAAATGAAAAAGAATCAAACTGCTTGAAAATGAATGGAACAAATACTAGTAGTGAACCAGGTATGTAAATAGAATTGAAAAAAACACTAGCAGTGAACTAGATATGTAAAATCAATAAAAAAAACACTAGCACTAAAGCATATGGAAATTAATGGAGATACCTCTAGCAGCAAACCAGATATGTAAAATGAACAAAAAGAAATACTAGCAGCGAACCAAATATGTAAAATTAATAGTAAAAACACTACCATGAACCAAATATGTAAAATGAACGAAAATAATATTAGCAGCGAACCAGATATGTAAACTGCATGGAAAAAAGTAATAGTTATGAACAAGATATGTAAAATGAATGAAAAAAATAGTAGCAATGAACTAGATATGGAAAATGAATGGAAACAACAGTAGCGGCGAACCAAATATGTAAAATGAATAAAAAAAACACTAACAACAAACCAAATGTATAAAATGAATGAAAAAAATACTAGCAGCGAATCAGACATGTAAAATGAATGGAGAAAAATACTAGCAATGATTAGATATGTAAAATCAATGGAAAACAAATACTAGCAGTGAACCAGATATGAAAAATGAATGGAAAAAACACTAGTTGCAAACCAATTTTCTAAAATGAACGAAAAAAACCCTAGCAGCGAATAAGATATGTAAAATGGATAGAAAAAAACACTAACAGTGAATCAGATATGGTAAATGTATGGAAAAAACACTAAACTTACTTCTTTTTCCAATTCTGTCTCAATTCTTCACTTGTCAATTGATTTTTAGACACTGAATTCTCAACAAAGATTTGTGAATTTATAAAAAGAACTTTGTGAGGTTCTTATCTTCTATTTCATTTGTGAAGTGAGTAGGAGGTGACAATAACAATGTAAAAAATTTGGTTGTATATATCCTTTCTTTTGTCTTCAATTTGGTTCGGTCACTTGCACTATTTCATTTTGTTTTGACTCAGATTTAGTGTGCCCACATTTTTTTCCCTCAAAACCAGCTTTACAAATAACTACATCAGTACATCATTACTTGTGGATGAAACGCCTTATAAATAATAAAGAAAAGAATAATTTTACTATATCACTCTTATTAATTTAAAGCTACTTAACTAATCAAAAATGAATAATATTTAATAACACAGATAAAATAAATATAAAATGATAAATTGTCTTTTAATTTCTAATTTGAACAGGTGAATTTCGACAACTATTTTAGTATTGTGGACAAGTAAAGTGTAACGCCCCTGTAATGACCCTCCAGGTCATTTTCTGTATTTTTTTTGATTATATTTATCAGTTTGAGTATTTGCATAGTGATCGCGGGCTATTTATGACTAATTAACACTGACCGTTCGGTCATTGGGGGAATCGTTCGACATTTATGCAGTGTTCTAAGTTAAATGAGAGATTATAATCATAAAATGATTTTTTTGGTAAAGTCCAAGTAAATGACATCGGAGCGAAATTCTGACGATTCCATCAGCTCTGAAACAACAAATTAAGCTCAGAGCATGTTCGGTGCAAGTATATTGAGGTTTGTAAATTTAGTCTCCGAATTGAGTCAATAGTTGACTTTAGCCAACGTCCTTGGAAAATGTGCCTTGGAAATTCTGGTTGCATCGTTAGATATGAAATGTCGAGTTGGTCTAGGAGGACCTTTTGTTTGGTTTGGGGGGCTTCCAAATGTGTTTTGGTCCCTTCGGTAGTTCGATAGGGGGAAGTGAGACCCACATTGGAATAACACGACTTCCAATGCAAATTTAGACTACATCGTTGAGTTCGGTATGCTGTTTCTGAAATTTTATATCCTCTATTGTAGACTAGATGAGAGAAGCGAGACTGAGATGGTTTGGGCATGTGAGAGGAGGAGTGGTGAAAAAATATGAAGAAAAGAGTAGGTATATATCTACGAAGAAAAGAGTGCTCTTCAATTTTAAAAATTGTGCCTCCAATAGATAGTCCGTTAGTTGGACCAGTTTGACCTAGGCTACTACTGGTCCGAGCTTGTTTTGGTCAAACCAATCTAATTTAGACTCTTATATAAATGATCATCAAAATGCAAAAAATTTAAAAACAAAACGAAAGATCAGAATTATTAATTTTTTTAGAGCTCTTGAGTTTCCTCTGGTACGTTCAATTTTCAGAATTTTTACCTTCTTTGGGCTACCACTTACATCTGTGAAGTAATCTATGTGTGATATTTGAGTTTCTATGTGGTCCTTTATGAAATGATGTTCTAGTCCTTTAAAATTTTTTTAGTTTTATAATTTTTATATAAGAGGTCTTCATTTACTACACAAAAGAGATCTACAAGAACAATTTCTTCTTTTCAAATTTTGTAAGAAGGCAAGAGATCTCATTTCTTTATTTTCTGTATGCTTCTACAAGTACATTTTAAAACTTATACATGTGTGTAGATTTTACTACTTCGGATTTTTTTTGTTTTTAAACATTTTACCTTTTGAATTATATGAAATTTATTGAACTTATAACATCCTTAATGTGTGGAAATTTTCTATTTGGGGCTCTGAGAAAATGACATAACAAAAACGAATCTAGAATTTTTAGTGAGTTTCGGATGAATGATTTTCAATTCCTATCTGAGTTATTTATTATATTGTTCTATACTAAACATTGACTGTTACTCATTTTGCTTCATTAAATAAATTAGTACCACATGGAGGTTAATTTTGAACAATTCTCACAAAATATAATTTCTTACTTAAATTGGTTTAAGGAGATATAATTTTTCCTTTTAAATTAACAATAATTTGTACTTTTATACATTTCAAACATGATCATGTAAATGGAGATGCCCCTAATAATGTCTGTGATAGCCAGTGATGATAGATCTCTATAAAGAATTGACAGGCTTCTATGCTGACAAGCTTTTAAAGAATGAGTCACGTGAATAGAAAAAGCTAGATTAAAGTGATTATATAAGACATACAAAATCACATGGTACCCATTTTGGGGCTCGACTATGATTGACACAAGAAAAGAATTCATTTGCTTGGGTAGACCATGTGAATAGAAAAAGCAAGATTAAAGTGATTAGATAAGAGAAATACAAAATCACATGGTATACATTTTTGAGCTCGATTATGGTGTGGCACAAGAGAAGAATTCATTAGATCGGGTGGACCAAAAACAAAATTTTCATTGAAATCACTTTGATATTTTGTTTTTTAACAATGATTTCCTTGTGACGTGCCTTTTTGCGTTGCTTTACTTTTCTCCTTTGACATTTCTTTTATCCTCATTAGTTGTTTTCGTGAGATCGCAACCCTATAAGTAAACTTTAGCAATTTTGTTCTAACAAAATTCGGGAAATTCTCTATAGCTAATTTGTTGTCATAATTTTTTCTTACTACCACATTCAAAACTTTTCTTTTAAATTGTGAGTCTATTAGAAATAACATATTTATCACACAAAGATAAGGGTAAAATTTATGTACATCCGATCCTACTCAAATTCACTTGTGAGATTATATTGAATATGTTCTTCACTACTAAAAAACCTGACTTCAAAAGAAGTCTGAATAAATTAACCTCTTTATCACGCAAAGATAGAAGTAAGATTTGTGTACATCCTACCTCCTAGATTGAGCTATAAGATTATAGTGAATTTGTTTTTCACAACTACAAAAAGACCTCAATCTAAAATATTCAACTTCAAAGGAGATCAAAATAAACTCATCCGCTCACCCACCCAATGCAAACATCAAAGTAAATTTGACAACTAATCGGAGATTTGCCTTGACCCAACAAGAATTGTTACCCCCCTCCCCCCACATAAAACATTGTTATTGTCACCAAAAAGAGTCTAGTCTTGCTTGTTTCAGAGCGAAAAAAATATCAAATTCCATTGTGGACAGGGGCTGGGGATTCGAAGGGGGTTGAGATCACCCTCTCTATAAAAGATGGGTCTAAATTTTTCAAAAAGAGATAATTTCTTAGTTTGTTTCAGTTTCAAAACTTATATTTTACTTTACTTCTTTGCGATTTCAGAATTCTATTAGTAACAAAACTAAAATTAATAGATGTTCACTGTTTCATGATTTGATTTTGATGGATTTAGCGCTTGACTTAGAATGGTATAGATTTCATGCCTTGTCTCGCCATACTTTTGGGATTTTGATAGATGAGCCGAAGAATTTACGAAAATGGCGATAACAACAAAGAGCCAGAAAAAAAATGCTTTTAATATTTGACCAAAATTAAGTTTAGATTATCCATCATTAATGCAATTTCCCTTTTAAGAAGAGAAAAAATAACTATATTTGACCAAAACATGATTCTATTTATATTTGATCAAAATTAGATTTACAAAATCTAAGAACTACTCATTAATGCAAGGTATGCCCATTTTAAGAAGAAAAAAATTGAATCATAATTCATCAAGTAATTTAGTTCTTCTAAAGAAATACTCAAAAATTTTCTTTCAGAATGGAGAAAGTTGAAGAAGATATGGTGTTGGCATGTTCAGTACGACGCCATGGATTAGAAAACTGGGAAATGGTAGCTATTGAATTCTCTAATTCTATTTCCGATCGACGTCGATGTTTTCTTCAATTTTCATCCGTAGAATGTCAGGCCAAGTATGAAGATTTAAAAGAACGTTTTCAGAGTATTCATCAGAAAAATTTTACTGAAAAAGATGATGATGAGAGCACCTTCATAAAGTTGATGGCAGATAAACTTACGAAGATGTACAGAGACTATTGGACAGAAGAAGTCAAATTAAGGGATACTTCACTTCAGTATGATTTATCTTTATCAAAAAATCTCTCCTTTTTCTCTTTTGATTATTTTTACTTAATTGGAGATGGGGGTTGTCACTAATTTTTTTGTTGATCCACATTTATATGATGGTTTTTTTTTTAAAAAATAAAATCATTTAAAGGACACAAGATATATTCAAACATATATATCTAATCTAAAGCTTAAGAGTTGGGAACAAACAAATGATTTCTATAAAAATGTTTATAATTTTAAATAATAGCCATATGAGGGTGATATAATATCTATCTACATTTTTTATAAGTTTGATAACAAAAAGGTAAATTGATTATTAATATATTTATTTATGCTGTGTTTTATGTAGGAAAAACTTTTTGGATATTTTCAAACAGGAAGCTAAGGAAAGACTAAATGAGGAAAAAAGTGATGATAAATCCAATGAAAAGACGGAGAATATTAATCAAGATTTCAGAAAAATTCTTGATGTGGTGAGATCCCACAAGCATTGTTGTCTTTTTAAATCTCGACTTCCTAGTCAGGTAAATACATTGCTAAATAACTTGAATCTGAAATATTTTTGGATACTTGTTCAATAAAGTTAGCGATAAATTCTTGATGTTTAAAGATCATAATTATATCGTCTTTAGCTATTATTTTTCATAGTGGTTGAATTTACAAAATATGTGTACATGTTTCTCTCACGAATAGAGTATTCTTTATTAGTAGGAAATGTTATAGATAGATTTGATCATAGAATGATAGTTAGTCCTAACTATAATGAAGAAATTTATATATTGTGGTTTGTTATCATTATATTTGTACTTTAATTTATGAACTAAAACTTTGACAATTAGAAAGAATACTTTCTTTCTTCTATTTTATGTTATGTTCTTTTCTCTTTAATCTATTACGAAGACTCTTATAGCTGAGGATTTTGTTTGTTAGAGTTCCTACTATTTATCAAGCTTCTGCCTTGGTGGTGGCTCTCACGATATTTAAAAGTTTGAGTGTTGAGATACTTACCTGTATCCACACTAAAAATTTTGACGTTTATACCTGGTTCATCGAGACGATTCTGCGTTGGTCTCCTTCTCTGTGTGTTCCTCCGTTTTGAAAACTCGACTATTGCCATTTGTTTTCCAATTGTTGGACTCTCCGCCCCCATAGTTGTTTGTGTTTGATTCTTCTCTGTACAGACTTGTATTGTGTGGTCTAAAACCCCACACAGTGAACATAAGATGTTTTCTCCCTCATACACGATTCTTTCTTTATGCCTCCCTATGGTTATATGTTTCATGACTGGGATTCCTACCAAAATATGGGCATAGAGGCCCCTTAATGTCACCGAGGTGCAAATATCTGTTTTGACCAATTTTCCCAACATTCCCCTTACTTTTGCTAGGATTTGATGATCATACAATTCCGTTGGTAATTCTGGGAGCCGTATCCATATGGCTGAACTTGATTCCTTGGCTTCCGATGCACCAAAATTTGGGTGCCAGCCTTTGACAACCTTGTTGTAATATTTTATGGGCACTTTCTTCCTTGAGCAATTTAACGATGAAGTATTCATATCCCAGATCGATTAATATTACTTCCTCCTCTATTTTCCATAGTGCTGCTAACTTTCTTTTGAAGTATAAGTGGTTCAATTTTTCCCCAAAGAGCTTACTGACTACTGAGTAGTTCCATGGCTTGTATATTCTTTTTTTGTCCTCCTCTGCTAGTTCGACATGATCATTGTTGTTGCTTTCAGTATCCTCTGTGTAGTCCTCTTGGTTTCGTATATTATCTGGGATCCAGATCATCCATTTCAACGTCGTTTGAGTTGCCAAGTCCCTGATTTATTGTGTATGGTTTTAGAAGTATGGATTTGGAAGTTTGGTTGCCTCCCCATTTGCCATTTTTATCGTTGGTATTGTCCCTTTTTGGTATATGTTTTAAATTTTGTATCTTTTTCTTTCTAAGGACATGTGTAATTTGATTCAACGCAAAAGAAAGAATTCTAAAACTTGTGTCTTAATACATTGTAATATTTGCATTGTGTGATTGTAAAACCTCTTACCAATGGTAAAATGGAAAGTTTATAGTTTGATTATTTTCAAATATATGGACATATTTCATTTTCTTAATATCATTTGATAATAAAATGGTGCAACGTACATAAAACTGGAAAGAAGGGAGTATCTGAAATGTTTAATACCAAAAGTGATTTTTTTTCCTTTTAACTCATTTTGAAGTCAAATTTACAATTCATAAAATATAGATTATATATTCCTTAGTGCTAATATTTATTTTTTTTTCCAGGAAAATCCACATTATACTAAACAAATTAAGCAGCATATGGATTTACAAATTATTCAAAACAAGTTCGAACAAAATGCTTATTCGAACTCGAAAATCAACAACTTCTTTAGAGATCTCTTATTGATGTTCAACAACGCCATTGCTTATTACCCAAAGAGAACTCTTCAATATTCTGCTGCGCTTGAACTCAGAGCCATTGTTATGAGAGAGATGGGAAAGAAACCCGTATTTTGTCGTGAAATTGTATTTGCATTACCTGCAGCAGGTAACCCAATGTTCGCCACACAAAAATTGGAGAGAAGGGAACATAATGCACGTAATAAAGCTCAAGAAGGTGAGCCATCGGTTAGAAGGAGTGCAAGACTCAGAAATAAGACCTGAAGATTCAAGAACGAACCAAATTATGGTTATAAAGGGCAACAAAGAAGAAGAACGAAGAAAAGATAAGGATATTTTGGGGAAAATAAGTGAAGCTTACTAGAAGGTGGTCGAGTTTATAGATGATTTTTAGGTGTTCCAAATTTCTTTTGTTTTGTTGATATGGTAATATTTTATAGTTTATTATTAATATAGATGGGAGACTATAATTAATCTCCAAACCCTTGTCAAGTGCGTTTTTCTCTAGGTTTTGTGTGTTGAACAAAAAAAAAAGGTCATATAATGGCATTAACAAAATTGAGTTGATGATTTGAACTATTCTTTGGTACATGAATTGCATCAACCTTCTTTGTTTTTTTTGACCCAGCAAAAAAATAAACTTAAAACTAATTGATTTTGCCATAAAAATATATATCATCCTGCAACTTTTTTTTTTTAATAAGACTATCTGATCACTCGAAGAATATCTACAGGTAAATCCAAATTCGGTTTCTCTACTGCTGATTTGTTGTCATATCTTCTCCTTGCAACCATGTTCCAAACTTTTCTGTTGAATCGTGGGTCTATTAGAAATATCTTTATCACACAAAGATAGGAGTAAAATCTGTGTACATCCTAACTTCCTCAAATCACTTGTTAGATTATACTGAATATGTTGTTTACTACTAACTATGAAGAAGTTTATATATTGTGGTGTACTTTAATTGTGAACTAATATTTTGACAATTAAAAAGAATACTTCCTTTTTTTCTATTTTACGTGAAGTTCTTTTCTTTTTAATTATGAACTAATACTTTGACATTTCTATTTTCTTGATTGCTACAGGACTAAGTTTTAACTTTGCATCTTTTTATCTCTAAGAATATGTGTAATTTGAGTCAACATGAAAGAAAGAATTCTAAAACTTGTGATATTAAGTATGTTGCAATATTTGCGTGACTATAAAAGCTCTTACCGTAAAATTGAAAGATTATAGCTTGATTATTTTCGTCTATAGACATATTTCATTTTTAATAAATTGGTAATAAAATGGTATTACATAAAACTGGAAAGAAGGGACTATCTAACTTATTTAATACGAAAAGTCAGTTTCTTTCTTTTAACTCACTAGGAAGTCAAATTTACAATATAAAGAACACAAAACATACATTATTTATTCCTTATTAGTGCTAATATTTCTGTTTCCGAATATCTATATTATATGGTAAGTTAAAGTTTTGATGAATTAACAAACTTATTGTTCAGAATAAATGAAATGTGGTACCAGGTCCTATATCAGAAACAGAACAACTGAGGCCTTAGTAAAATTAATAAAACTTGCCTAGTTGGAACTATCATCTGGCAAATACTCACATCTGGCATACAACATGCTTAGTGCAGGTGGATATTAAAATAATTTATTGAACATTATTTTATTATATCTTGGTAAAAAGAAAGAAGGAATATGCTTTATGTGTAAACTTTTGTCTCTAAAGGAAGTTTTTATTTATTCCTTTTCTTTCCACTCTTGGAAAGAACTACTTGTTTAAGTTGAAAAGAAATGCAACATCTTTCTCTCGGAAAAATGAATAAAGCAATTGGAATAAAAAGTTGTAAAGCCATTCTTTACCCATGTTACATTATCTTCTTAATTAACAATGAAGAAGGCAAATGGAATGGAAGTTGTAAAGCATGATGACAGCATGGGTGCACACGGCTAGGAGCTTCAACATGGCTATATATTGAAGCATTTGAAGAATGAAGAAATCATCCAGAAATATAGTGAAAAAGAGTCTTAGTGAGAAGAAAGAAATCTTCCTCAAGAACAACTTGTATACTACATTGTTCCACTCTTATCTTTGTTATTCTGAGGATATTTCTTCAATGTGTAATTTTTCAGTCTTTCATCTGTAAACCAATTCCTCTTCTATAAAGGAACTTGGTGTTTTAGCTAAAACAAATTCTTCTTGTATTCTGGGTCCTTAGCTAGAGTTAACTAAGAAGAAAAGTCTAAACTAATTTGGGGAAATTAGTTTAGTGGGCAGCAAGGGGTTCTTGCTTAGGTGGAAATTTCAGGTATCATTGTAAGAGGGAAGGATTATGAGGTTAATCCTTAGAATTACAAGAGGTTATAATGATTTTGCTCTTAGATGATAATGAAATTTCATTGAAATCCTGAAGGAAGGTCATGGCTTTTTACTCCCTTGAGTAAGGGGTTTTCCACGTAAAAATCTTGTGCATTTTTACTTCTATCTAGCTCATTACTGTAACGAGGGACCTGGTCCCTAGATAGATTGGCAACACTCATTCTAACATTATTTTAAACAAATTAAGCAGCATATGGATTTATGAATTAACAAAAACAAGTTAGAACAAGATGTTTATTCAAACTTAGAAATTATCATCTTCTTTAGAGATCTTGATGCTTAACAACACCATTGTTTATTTTTGAAATGAAACTCTTCAATATTTTCCTGTGCTTGAACTCAGAGCCTGTGTTATGAGAGAGATGGGTAAGAAAGTTTGATTTTGTTGCAAAATTATGTGTGGATTAGCTGCAGCAGGTTAACCCAATGTTGGCCGAACAAAAATTGGAGAGAAGGGCTTATAATGCATGTAACAAAACTCACGAAGATGAGTCATCGGTCAGGAGTAGTGTGAGTATCACGACTCAAGCCTAGGACCTAGACGTGACATAGCGAAGAAGTTACAAGAAAAATATAGTACAACAAGTGACATTAATAAGAAGGAAAGCAGGGATAAGGGAGTCTTTCATAATAACATAGCCATAAGGAATCAAGCTCAATAACACAAAAAATCTCAATATCCAACAACACCTCTATTAGTAGATGGGGCGGGGTCCAAGACATCTCCCGGGCTCACCCTCATAGACAAGTATCCCAAAATATAAGGTAAAGTCTCATCAAGTATGAATAAAAAGTAGATATTGTCCCCAAAGTTGAGGACTCACCAAAGGCTTCTCTCTACACCTTCTAGGGTTCTTGGAGAAGCCCTAAACCTTGAAGGTAGTGATAAGTAAGTTTACATATGTGCTTAGTGTGGTTTTCTTATGAAAAACAAGAAGTATATACTAGTATGTTTGTGTTAGAAATTTGGACACATGTGTCCTAAGGATTGTTGTGAACTTTTCTTGTTATTTAAGAGGATTTTCTCTTCTTGGCTAACTGAATTATGAAGTAAGACTTATGTTTTTAAAAAGGTATAGCTTGTTACTAATGTAACTAAGTTGTTGCACCATTTTTACAGTCATCAAAAGTAAGTTCTTGTGTGATATCATAATTATGCTCGTAATTGAAACTTGTGGGCTGATTGATTGAGGACTATAGTCTCACATCCACCTATTTTGAGGACTGTTTCTGAACTATTTTAGGACTATTTGTATGTATAAGTATTGTGGGAACCGTTTGGTTGAAGTTGGTAAATGTTTGGAATCATCAATGTCGTAATGTAGAAAAGGGACGTAACGTTATGCCGCCTATTTGTATGTTACATAGAATTATTGTATCCTGTGCTTTGTGGACTGTTGTAAGGCTATTATAGCACTAAAATAGGCTGCACATGATGTGTATATGATAATGTGTATTGGAAAATATGATTAGGGGAGGAAAGGTTGAAAGAATACGCTCAGGTTCATAATTATCCGCTTGCTACCCGTGTGTGTTTTCTTTATGAGATTGGGCTGCCAAGATATATTTATTAGCTGCTAATGCTAGTTATATCACCTACTATATTGTAGATAAATATTTGGAGGAAGGTAAGGTTATCTTGAGGTAATGGCGAGGTCGTACAACGAGGTATGTAAGACTACTTGATTTCGTATTGTTTGGAATGAAACATAGATCCCTCCTTGGCACATAAAAGACACTTACCAACTCCGACACAACTGTTAACCGAGTCTTCACTCTTTCACATGTTCATATGCTCCCATATATAGTCAGTTGCAAACCTGCTACATACTTGGATACCAAAATACACGAGTTCATTTACTAAATAAAGTTCATGTGTTGTTCTACCTCCTATGCATTTCCTTATTTATGCAACTTACTCCTTTCATTATGTTTGTTGTCTTTTGTGATTATTTACATTACAACCACCAAAAGAATTATCTCAAAGGTAATTGAAAGATAAAGTAAAGTATATTGCTTATTGATGGGTGGTAGCCCGAGGGGTGGAAGAATCACCTAGCCAGGGACGATTCTATCATGGGGGATAGCTTGAGGGGTTAAGGAAGAGCGTAGCCAAGGCCGATCCCGATACAGGTTTACCACCGATCAACTGGTCATTTGTATTACATGCTATGCACAAATTATACAGTAAATGTAAAGTAATAAAAAGAACATAAAATACATGATCCCACAGCACAACTAAATGTGGTTTCTTATCCTATACTAGTGCATAGTTTCATTTGAGTTGTTACTTCATATACAGTATTTCCTGCCTTACATATTCAGTATATTATCTCGTACTGACGTCCCTTACGAGGGACCTGCATTTTATGCTGCAGATACAGATGCTAGTAGATCTCCCCAGTAGGAGTACAAGATATCCAGCTGTTGTTACCAAGTTCTAAGTTGCTTCAGAGCTTTATGTCTAGGGCTTATATTTTTGTATTGTACAGTTAGTTGAGGCGGGGCCTGTCCCGAACCTTATTAGATACTTTCCCTTATCTAGAGGCTTTGTAGACTATGTAAATTAAAGTATGGTCATGTCTCGTACTTTAACCACCGTGGCTCCAACGACCTAGTCATATGCATTTCCTTTTGGCTTGTTATCACTGTTTATTTTCTTAAGGGCATATCAAATGTACAAACACCTTATAATATGTATATAAAGTGCATAGATACAGGTTGGTTCTCTCGGGCCTTACCGGCAATGGTGCCAGTCTGCCCTAACGGGACTTTGGGCGTGACATAAAGAGATTTAATTTTTGTCTTGAAAAAATTCTCTACTAAAGGATGAAAATTTTGGAACAAAGAGGCGACTTCACTTTTATTTTTAATTTTATACAACCAAGCATACTTGGTGGATTAACAAAAATACAGTAATATAGCTTTTTGTCTAGTGATAAAACCGGTGCTGGTCCCCATAAATCACTAAAGATAACTTGAAGAGGAACATTACTGGATAAAGTAAGTCGTTGAAATGGAAAATGATGTGATTTATTAGAGGAACAAGTATTACAAAATTCAATTTTTTGTTTAGCAGCAACAGGTAAAGAAAACTTCTTCAAAATAAAATTTAAAATCGTCGAATAAGGATGACCCAAGCGACAATGCCATAGTTGGAAAGGAACTTTTGTGGAGGCAAGATTGATGGATATTGGTGGTCTAGGTGGATGTTGTGGCCACTTATAGAGTCCATTCTTATTTCGGCCTTATACCAGTGGCTTCCGAGTATTCAAGTCCTTCACAAGAAAAGTAAAAGGAAAGAATTCAACAGACGTTAGATTGTCTTGACAAAATTTGGCTACAAAAATAAGATTTTTTTTAATTGATGGAGCATATATAGTGTTAGAAAGCTTGAAAGCAGAATTAGATGCTTGTATCTGAGTTGAACCAGTATGAGTAATAGAAATGGTTTTACCGTCACCCATGGATATACCCTCATTGCCTGCATACTCTTCAAGATTGTGAGGTTCAACCGTGACATAATGGGTCGCACCAGAATCTTGAACCCAAGAGCTTTCTGTTGACTGCAAACTAGAGACAAAGTTGGCCTTAGTTTCAAAATGATTGTGCGATTTGGAACGACATACATCTGCAGTGTGACCAAATTTTTGGCACAATTGGCATCGAACAAATTGTCTTGAGTTTGATCTCCAATTTTGCTGATTGTTGGAGCTGGATCGTCGAGGTGCAGATTGGTTCCACTGTTGATTGTTGAAGCGACAATTTTCCTATTAAACTGGTTTGGCATGTTTGTCTTCTGTAGCACAACAACGATCTTGGTGTTGAGGAAAAGCTCATGATTTGTGAGCTTGTGAAAAAATTCTTCAAAACTCAGTGAAGAGTCTCTTGCTCTTATGGCAGCAGAAATTTCACGATACTCGGGGCCCAGGCCACTAAGAATCTTGACAATAAGTTCATCATCAGTTACTGGTGATCCAACAACTTTGAGAGCATCAGAAAGAGAACAAACCTCTTGTAAGTATTCTGCAATAGATTTAGAGGCTTTCTTGCCATTTTGCAACTGATCGTGCTAGCTAAAAATGCGATTATGACTCTTATTTGCATAAGCTGTGTGAAGAAGTTCCCAAGCTGTCTTAGCAGATGGAGCTGTGGCAACAATAGGTGCAATGGTGGGATCGACACATGTCATAATTGCTTGTTGGATCAGTTGGTCTTGAGAGAATCAGATTTGATATCTGGGATTTGGCAACACAAGGTTATCTTGAGTAACAGTCGTTGATGGTGCCGATTTTGATCCATCAAGATGTCCCATGAGTTGATGATGGCCATTGAGTAGCATCATAAATTGTGCTTTCTAAGTTAAGAAGTTGAGATTACCTTGCAATTTGATTTGAGATGCGGGATTGAATTGTACTACATGAACAATGGGTGAAATAGAAGAAGCACCGCTATTGGCAGCAGTAGCATCAATAACAGGAGGGATTATTTCTTGAGATGCAGCCATAGAAGGGGAGAGAAAAAGAATCGAGCTCGTAAGAGGTTAGAGGCTCTGATACCATGTAAAATCAAATAGAGAAACGTAGTGGAAGAATGATTTTATTCTTAGGCCTTCAAACTTTAAGTACAATCAATAATTATGACCTACAATTGAACTTAAGGAACTCTAAATAATTGGAGTCTTCTAAAGATATACAACAACAAACTTAGTAAGAGTCTTCTACTAATACAAAAAATAGTAAATTAAATAATTACACTTAATAGTTTACTACTAACTATGAAGAAGTTTATATATTGTGGTTTGTCATCCTTACATTTGTACTTTAATTGTGAACTAATACTTTGACAATTAAAAAGAATACTTCCTTTTTCTCTATTTTACGTGAAGTTCTTTTCTTTTTAATTGTGAAGTAATACTTTGACATTTATATTTTCTTTATTGCAACAGGATTTGTTTTAAACTTGAATCTTTTTATCTCTAAGAATGTGTAATTTGACTCAACACGAAAGAAAGAATTCTAAAACTTGTGATATTAAGGATGTTGCAATGTTTGTGTGACTATAAAAGCTATTGCTTATTGTAAAATGGAAGGATTATAGCTTGATTATGTTCGTATATAGACATATTTCTTTTTTTTTTTTTAAAATCAAATTTTGTGGTTCAGTGCACCATTTTATTCAATAATCAAAACAAAAACAAAACAATTCCATCTTTGCCAAAAAAAGGCCCAACTAATATTAATATCCATTTCCTGAACTAGGACCATTAAGTATTGTTGCATCGGATGTATTAGAATATCAACAAAAGGAAGTATATAGCCATATTTCATTTTTTTACTAGATTGGTAATAAAATGGTATATTACATAAAACTGGAAAGAAGGGATTATCTAACATGTTTAATATGAAAAGTCATTTTCTTTCTTTTAACTCATTAGGGAAGTCAAATTTACAATATAAAGAATGCAAAACATACATTATTTATTCCTTATTAGTGCTAATATTTATTTTGTTAGGAATATCTATATTATATTAAACAAATTAAGCAGCATATGGATTTATGGATTAATAAAAACAAGTCAGAACAAGATGTTTATTCGAACTTACAAATTACCAGCTTCTTTAGAGATCTTGATGCTTAACAACACCATTGTTTATTGTTCAAATGAAACTCTTCAGAATTTTCCTGTGCTTGAAATCAGAGCCCGTGTTATGAGAGACATGGGTTTGAAAGTTTGATTTTGTTGCAAAATTCTGTGTGGATTAGCTGCAGCAGGTAACCCAATGTTGGCCAAACAAAAATTGGAGAGAAGGGCTTATAATGCATGTAACAAAACTCACAAAGGTGAGTCATCGGTCAGGAGTAGTGCGAGTGTCACGACCCAAGCCTAGGGCCTAGATGTGACATGGCGAAGAAGTGACAAGAAAAATAAAGTACAACAAGTGACATAAATAAGAAGGAAAGCAGTGCTAAGGGAGTCTTTCGTAATAACATAGCCATAAGGAGTCAAGCTCAATAACACAAAAAATCTCAATATCCAACAACACCTCTACTAGTAGATGGGGCGGGTCCAAGACATCTCCCGTGCTCACCCTCATAGATAAGTGTCCCAAAATATAAGATAAAGTCTCATCAAGCATGAATAAAACGTAGATATTGTCCCCGAAGTTGAGGACTCACCGAAGGCTTCTCCAAGCAAATCAACTAGCTACGTGGAGGAGGATGATCAATGGAATCTCTGATCCCTACATGATAATATCATATAAGCATAGAGTATGCGTTGGTACTTGGAATGTACTAATTAACACTAAGAAATATATAGTCTGTTTTTTATGATCTTTATGTTGTAAATTTGACTTCACAATGAGTTTAAAAGGAAAAAAATGACTTTTGGTATTAAAAATTTCAGAAACTCCCTTCTTTCCAGTTTTATGTACGTAACACCATTTTATTATCAATCGATATTAAGAAAATGAAATATGTCTACATTTGAAAATAATCAAGCTATAAAACTTTCCATTTACCATTGGTACGAGGTTTTATAGTCACGCAATGCAAATATTACAATGTATTTAAGACACAAGTTTTAGAATTCTTTCTTTTGTGTTGAATCAAATTACACGTGTTCTTAGAAATAAAAAGATGCAAAATTTAAAACATATACCAGAAAGGGACAACATCAACGATAAAAATGGCAAATGGGGAGGCAACCAAACTTCCAAATCCATACTAGTAAAACCATACACAATAAATCAGGGACTTGGCAACTCAAACGACGTTGAAATGGATGATCTGGATCCCAGATCATATACGAAACCAAGAGGACTACACAGAGGATACTGAAAGCAACAACAGCGATCATGTCGAACTAACAGAGGAGGACAAAAAAAGAATATACCGGCCACATAACTACTCAGTAGTCAGTGAGCTCTTTGGGGAAAAATTGAACCACTTATACTTCAAAAGAAAGTTAGCAGCACTATGGAAAATAGAGGAGGAGATAATATTAATCGATCTGGATATGAATCCTCATCATTAAATTGCTCAAGGAAGAAAGTGCCCAGAAAATATTACAACAAGGTCCCTGGCACCCAAATTTCGTTGCATCGGAAGCCAAGGAATCAAGTTCAGCCATATGGATACGACTCCCAGAATTACCAACGGAATTCTATGATCATCAAATCCTAGCAAAAATAGGGGACAATTGGGTAAATTGGTCAAATCAAACATTTGCACCTCAGTGACATTAAGGGGCTGCTATGCCCGTATTTCTTAGAAATCGCAATTAAGGTTGTTCATGATTATGGTTCAAAAATCAAACCGAACCGCAATCCAAACCAAATCGATTAAAAAATCTGATATTTTATTTGGTTTGATTTTTAAACTTTGAAAACCGATTCTATTTGGTTTGGTTTGGTTTTACTTAAAAAAATCGTAAAAATAACCAAACCGAACCGAATAATTACATATATAAATTTTATAATTATTTATATAGTATTCATAAATAATATAT
>JAOTQR010000001.1:1138819-1161902 GCA_025774065.1 Solanum ossicruentum | reverse complement strand
AAAAGTGAACCAAGAATCTTATTATTATTATTATTATTATTATTATTATTATTATTATTATTATTATTATTATTATTATTTTGTAAAGAAAATTATTTATTTGGATGTGTTGTACAGAGGGAAAAGATGATATTGGAAGTGTTAAATCTGAGAAGTTTAAGGAAATTACGAAAGAAATTGAAAGGTCTCATAATGAAGGTATTTATTCTAATTTTCCCCCTTTTTATTTTTTTTTTTTAATTTTTTTTGTGATATGAATATATATAGATGCTAGTAAAAAATTTTAACTTAAAGTTACACACTTGATGAAGTTATGGAGTTATCTGAAAGTTAAAAAAAACATGTGTTTTACTATTTGTTATTTGTTTTTTCATTATATCGATTTTGTATTTTGTTATTTTATTGTCATATTTTTTCTTGAATCCTGCTATAAAATGATTTTTTTAAACAGAATGGTTGTCAGAAACAATCTCTTTAGGGGTAAGGTAAAGTTTGTGTCTATTTAACCTTTATGAAAAACCACTTGTAGGATTACATTGGACATGCATGCTACGGTATTACTAATTTATAGTAAATTTTTACCTTTCTTTTGACATGAGCGTCTATCGAAAACCACCTCTCTGGTCTCTACCTCAAATCAAACACCATTCAAGGGATTGCACTGGGGAGAATAGAATGTATGTAAATCTTACTCCTACCTCGTGAAAGCAGAGAGACTGTTTTTGAAATATCCTTGACTCAAATGCATAGCAAATCAAGCAAACGTGACAACTAAAAGAGAAATCATTACATAGCATACACAAAAGTTTGAATAGTAACACCAATAAAATAATGCAATAAACCAAATTACAATAAAACTCAACCACCTAGGAATCTACGACCTCCATGTCTTCCTATCTAACATCAAATGTGTAGTATCCAATATGATTTACTATGAAAATTCAAGTTCTTGAAATGAAGTATTCCTTTGGTGTGCTATCTTGTTTAATGTTGCATAACTCACAAGGTAGGGATAAGGTCGATCTGAGTACACTCGACCCTAGCCCTCGCTGCCCTGTGGGATTACACTGGAAGTGTTATTGTCGTTATACAGATAAAAAAGTACTTTGTGTTTGTTTGCTAGTCAAAAAGCCAAGAGAGCAAATTGCAGATGCGGAGGCATTGCTTGATCTTGCCTTCTTTTAGATCACATTCTGCTGATGGCATTACAATGATTTGGATCGCGAAGGCCAAACAGACACCCTCAGAATGCAACAGATAAATTACGATGGAAGAAACTTGGGCGTTCTGTTTCGACAATTTTCAAGAATGGCAGAGGTTTCAACACCATTTAAGTTTTGGTTTTGGCAACCTTTCTTTATCAGCGCGTTTATGTGCATTCTTTGATGCTTATTGAAGGATTGGACTGATGGATCGTGAAGTTAGCAACATAAATATACACGTAAACCACATATAAACTTCTTTTTACGCGCTCTACCAAAAGAGGTATGTTCTTTTCTCATGTTTTGTGTTGTAAAACTGTGCAGACACAAGAGTTTTGAGTGTGTTCTGTAATCCTGGTGTCCAATTCAGATTCTAACAATCGTCTTGGTTGGTTCATTGTTCTATTTACCTACCTAAAATATCACCTTTTCGTGAGTTTTATACCTCGGTTATCACTCCCTTTGTATCAAAACACACCTCGATGCTGAGTTGGCTTACATGTGCTTGCTGTCTATTGAGAACAACTATTTGTCCAACTCAGCATCGAGATGTGATGGATATGTTGGTTTAGGTGTGTTTTTGATGATTATCTCTATGATAGCTTTCGAGGAGTAAATATGTCGATGTATTAAGCTGCTTAAAACAACAACAATATACCCAGTCAAATCTCATGGTCTGAGGGGTAAAATGTAAGCAGACCTTACCACTATCTCATAGAGAAAGAGAGACTGTTTCTGATGATGTATTAAGCTGCTTGAGTTGTGAAATTCAGAACATCTGTTTGCTTCTATTGATTTGCAACATGATGAAATATACGTATTCTACCTCTATCGCAGCTTGATGATAACGCGGGGGAGATAACAGATACGGACAAGGACATATCGACCATGTTTCAGATCCTAAGGAAGAAGAAGTGAGTTAAGCTTGAGAATCTCGTACTGAACAGAAAATCCTTCGCGCAGAGCATAGAGAATCTGTTCGCGTTATCTTTTCTGGTGAAAGATGGACGAGTTGTCATAGACGTGGATGAAAATGGATCGCACTTTCTTAGTAAGATATCTCTTCGAATCTTATGTTGACAGTGTTTGAACTGTGGAAACAGCCTCTTGCAGAAATGCAGGTTAAGGTTGCTTACAATAGACTCACGCAAGTCCGGTGTACTAAAGCTCCCTCTATGTGCAGGGTCCAGGGAAGGGCCCGACCACAAGGGTCTATTGTACGCAGTCTTATCTTGCATTTCTGCCAGACACTGTTTCCCCAAACTCCGCGCATAATGGTAAAATTAGTTTGTATGTTTTTCCCTTTCTAATGTACTTCTCTTTTCAGCTCCAAGGAATGGTCCTGCTGCCCATTTAGTGAAGTCTGGTGAAGTCAAATACAGCCATTTTGTGTTCAGATTGGATTTTGCTTGACTGGGAGGTAAGGAATCTCTATATCTGTCTCAAATTATTTATCGTATTTCTCTTTTACACATCTCATTTTTTGATTTTTTTTATCTTCATTTCTCTCTTAAGATATAATCTCAGTGTTTTGTAGTCTTTAAGAACAATTATCACGAAGGATAGGATGGAAAAAAAAGAGTAAATTTCGTCTTGAACTTCCAACATTGGCAATTGTGGAAGACTGAAGAGGAAGCTGTTATGAACACATAAAAAAATTCGGGCATTTCAGAACGAAATAAAGTCTGCTTGAATCCATAACTCTGTGTGTATATATATATATGTCATTTTGGTGTACATAAGAAATTATAGACCCTCTTAACTGTCTTAGGGTCAACTTTTGCTAGTCTAAATTCTCTCGAGATATAGGTTAGTAGATAGTTGAGTGTTGTTTATTTTCCGTGTTTAGTATTGTTATATTATTCTTTTCATTGAATGACTTGTTCACTATTGTACTTGTTTTCTGTACTAGATTTTTGATATGCTTGACTTCAGTGGCGATGGCGAAGCCAGGATTTTCACTAAGCAATTTCAAAATAATAAAAAGTAAACACAATGGTATTTGAAACACAATGACCTGATTAATCCGGATTTCTTGTTCATTTTCACGATGAAAACATAGCCACCATAATAAGTAGGCAAAAAGTAGCTAGACGCCTACTCGCGTCACCCCCTTGAAGTAGTACTCATGAATGAATTGAGAAAGCCAACAGAAAGACTCGATTCTAACTTCATAGAGCCCGGTGTTACTATTGCCTGTATGTAGGAGACCATCCCCCACACTTGTCCTGGGCGCTAAGGGGTTTTCACACAAGGCAGCTAGAAGGACTTGCTTCACGCCCCGAGTTATTACTCATAGATGAATTCAGAAAGCCAACAAAAAGACTCGACTCCTAACCTCATAGAGCCGGTGTTGCTGTTGTCTGTGCACAGGGCCATCCCCTGTTATCATCCAGCCTCCAACAGGCTGTCAAGGGGGTTCCGTTGTTTAAACAGACGACAGTGTTCTGCTAACGCCTCGTTAAACAGAAGGAGAATAGAGGTTTCTAACATATAGTTAAAGATTATTATAACTGGAAACTCATTCCTTCTATTTACTCTATAAAAAACATCAATCACACAGCAGTAGATGATTTTGCAAAAGCCGATGGCAGAGCCACTCTTGGCTCTAACCATAACAATGTTCAAGAAAGCACAAATACAAATTCGTCTAACACACGATATCTTTTATACCGTGCTCTTGGGAATGTTGAGGTCTTTAAATACAGGACTGTCGACTCCCACGCCCATTGCATTCAAACCATTGTCAACATATATCACAGCACCAGTAATTGCAGAAGCGAGTGGCGATGCTAGGAATGCAGCTGTGTTCCCTACTTCATCTACAACAAGTTTTTTTCAACGGATAGGAATATTAATAACAGCCAAGTAGGACAGGAGATAATAGTAAGGAAATCATTTTTAGTGAGAAATAACTTGTATGGATGATTTACCTGCTGATAGTTCTTTCTGGAGAGGCGCGTTGGCTATGGAGTAGTCAATCATCATATCTATGAAACCAATTGCTTTTGCAGCTCGACTTCGTAAAGGGCCTGGATAGCGATATATTTCGTCAATAAAAGATTATGCACAAAAGAATTAGTTAGAACTATATACTGCAGTGGCGGTTCCTCGAATACTTGGTGAGCTTCCGAGATTATTGTATAGTCCTTCTGTTTCAATCTAAGTGTCTTACTTTCCTTCTTAGTCTGTTCCAAAAACAATGCGTCTTTGTATATTTGGTAACTCTAATTCCAACATTCTACAAGGCATGTTTAAGACTACAAGATTCAGAGGGTACTTTGGTACATTACATACACCTTGGTTGAGGTGTTCTCATGTAGAAACTAGAATCTAAGCAACTCCCAGGAAATGTACGAAACGTTATCAAGTTTAAGTTGTATTAAAGACGTAATACACAATGGTGACAAACATCGGAGAGAAAACGTTGAGTTTAACTAGATAAACAATTATTGACAGGAAAATTGGTGTACAGAGGGAACATAACCATCACATTTCCGATCACCCTAGCAGAATAAACTACTACCTTTATAGGAATTACAGTTGATAGTAAATATGGACAATCCAACAGACAATGAAGGGACAACATACCGGCAGATATTGTGTTGACCCTAACTTTCTGTTTTCTTCCAGCCTCGAAAGCAAGTACCTACATCATTAGAATGATCCATTTCAGTGATTAGAAGCAGTAAAATGTGGGCGGATATGAGTGATTCAAGGGACGAAAAACCATTTGACTTTTCGTCTGATTTTCTTTTTTTTGACAGGTAGAGGAACAACTCACTCTGGTGTCACTCTCAAGTGCTGCTTTGGCAGAACTCATTCCCCCTCCATATCTGTGCATGACATATTTCAATCGATGATTCCTCATAGGGACAGACTTAAACTTTTAAAGTCTAACAAACAACAGAACAACAAAAGGGAAAGAATAATGCGTACCCTGGAATGATCCTTTCTGACGCAATATAGGTCAGAGAAATCGAAGAACCACCTGTGATGAAACCATTATTGATTTCAAAGAGAATATCTTGGGGAATTAGATAATAGAATAAATCGGCAAACAAGAGGGATGAAGCGAAAGAAGAACATAAATGACACGGGGAACTAAATACATGCCTGGGTTCATAATTGGAAGGAAATGCTTTAGCAAAGATACGTAGGAATAACTTGATGCTGATATTGCTGCAAGGTATCCTCTCCTTGTTGTCTCCAAAAGAGGTTTGGTCACCTGATGGTTGAATGATTTCAGAAGAAAGATCGCCGATAAAGAAGCAATTTTTTACAATTTCAAAAGAAGATACCTCTGGCCCATTAGCAAGTGAATGGACAAGAATGTCGATGCTGCCAAAATCCTCTTTCACAGATTCTGCAACTTCCTATAAACAAGAGAAATCACGCGTGACGAACATGCAATGGTCCTGATGCAAACTTTGGAGGTCAAAAAATTAATACCATGAAGATGTCCTGATACCAGCCTAAAATGATAGCTAACACACCAAAGAAAAAGATAACTAAGGCGGAGATAAGAAAAGTAGAAAGTTGTAATTTGCTTTAGGCGCGTTAAATTGTTAATAATAACCTTGGCACTGCAGAAGAGTGCGAGGGGCAGCACAACCATTAGTAGCAATTCAGAGTATACTTGAGAGGGACAAAAGTAGCCTATCAGTTCATTCGGCAACCATGCACAACATGTTGCGCCTATTTCCACCATGAATGGCTAAGTTTCTCAAAGGGAAAAAAGAGAATGACTATAGTTTCAAGCACAGCAGAACATGAAGATCACAACTGTAAAGAGAAAATTCTCTGCGGTCATCACTAATTAGTTTGGGACATCAGCAGTATGTATGCCTTGTGGTTTGTGACAGTATGGACTGTATGAAGCGAGAGGAGTCTGATGTTCAATCAAATCTCTCCCTTGCTCATATAGGGAGTTTCCTATTTATCTTGGTCTCACGGAATCCATGTACTACTAGGTGCTCCGTAGAGGAGACATGGGTGCAATATGACCTTTATCAAGCGGATATGCAACCCAAATATAGCAAAGGTGGTTGAGGAATCCGCGGGGCTCCTAACCTTGTCCCCACGATCTGGTCCTGGGAGCTAGTTGGGTGCTAACATGGGTTAGACACAGAGAAGTAGCTGCTCACATCACAGTTGTTTGTGCCCACACCTTGTTCATAGGAAGCCCAGAACAGCCGTGCAGGTCATGGAGTTCAGCCATTTGTTACGCTTTAATGGATCATTCATCCTGTGAGACAATTGTCAGGGGAAAGATCGTAGGAGAAGTTAGAGACATGCTCTTGAACTTGAGGAGAAAGGGTCTTCATTTAGGGCATTTGGTATATGTGGAAGGCACGTGCTATTTTTGTCCACTTGAACAGGCACAAGGAAAATGTGGTTGATTCACCAGATTTTTAAGAAAGGTTGACTCGATAGCTTCCAGAATGCAGAATCAAGCCCTTAAAAGGTAACCCAAGAACAATCGTGATGCATGCCTAACTTATTCTACTTTCTGGCTCTTTGAGTGTCCACAACCCTGTTTAAGTTACTCATTTCGTTCGGAATGCATCAAGTGTGGATAGGGAGAAACTACATACCGAAACTGTCCACTTAGAAGAACCAGCATAACGCTTATTTGTTTTTATCTGCATGGTGAGAAAAAAATCACTTTTAGATAATGCAAATGAAACACAATAAATAATTCCATACAACCATAGGATTTGAAATTACATCTTCAGGTACGTCCTCAGGACTATCAAAAACAGCATCGAGGGGGTATACTTTCGTAATCTCCATCAAAGAGCCATCTGGCAAACTGACAAAGAGGTATGTAGCGGAAGGTTAGTCATAAAGATTTTTTTTTTTGCAGCGGTATGAAAGGAACACAAGTTTAGACTCTAACACGCGTGATTCATCAAACTTCCCCCGTCGGAGACTTGTTTCAAAAATGTTTAAGGCCTGTAAAGAAATGCATAAAAATCAAAAGGTTTAAGGATATACGAAGAGTTGATGTTGAGATATCACAACAAATTGTAAATTTCACTTACTGGCACCCAGGTTCCAACTAGAATTTCGGCACCTGCAGCAGCCAGGGACTTAGCAATAGCCCACCCATATCCATTATCATCGGCTACTCCAGCTATAAAAGCACGTTTACCTGCAAACAGAGTTTACGGTTTTCCCAAAGGGCAGAGATTCCAAATTTTGAATGCGTTGAAAAAATAGATGAAAGAAAGTTATATAGAATAGAAATAGACGTCATGAATGAGATTGCTATCTCTGACAGTTATGTGACACTCCATCTATCGTCCAAGTTCCAGCATCAAATAATGTGTTAACATAACTTGTAGTGTCTGGTCTAGCTTGTGCACACGTTTACTATCTAAAAGCTACTTCCGGTTAAATACCAAAGTAGCTTATCATGCAAAATAGTTAATTGTAATCCAAAGAAGATAGGAATTCTAAAGGACATTAGCACTGCAAACATTCCCAACTCTGATTCTCTACTTGAGGTTACATATTCGCTTTCCTTGAATCATGCAGCCAATGAGGGGAAATGCCAAGTTTAAAAGAGGGCGGAGGGGGAAAGATCTGCTTACAACATCCACCGTCTCTTCTGCTCATCGCTCAGATCTTAAAACTTAAGAAAACTAATAATTCAGAAGAACCGAACCTCTCAAATCAATCGGCAACACAGAGGCAGGCTTGCCATCGTCAGCTCCTGATTTTGCCTTGGTGACTACTTTCTGTAACTTTTGAGTCGTAGATGTGTAACTGCGCCAAAAATGTTGAATAGATGAAACATGAAAACTACTGGCAAGTCTGTTCCATGACAGTTTTCTAGTTTCATCACCAAACTTTGTTGAGCAGAAACTGGAAATTCTTTTAGTAGAGAGAACGGATGGCCTAGCTATTGCTATATGCAAGCTTGAAGCTGCAGATGCTGCCATTTCTAGAGAAAATTTTGCAGAGAAACTGCAACCTGAGAATGTTTTCAAATAAAAACGGGAACATTAAGAAATCCGATACCCTATATCAATTACATTCAGAAATATACAAATTATATGCAAGTTTTCAAAGAAATAATACTAAAGCTACCAACAATATACATTAGATCACATGTAACACCAACTGCATGATTACAAATTAATGTTTTTTTGCTCTCTTTGCTTTGTAGGTAACCAACAAATAACGATCCAGACGAGCGAAAATTAATTACATCCACAGCAACAACTGCAAGAGTGAAAGAGCTAAATCTCATGAATAAAACTTATGATTTGTGCACCAAACCAAAGGGGAGCCTTGACATAACTAGTAATGCTGCTTCCATGTGACCAGGAGGTTATGGAATCGAGCCGTGGAAACAACATCTAGCAAAAATGCAGGGTAAGATTACGTACAATAGATCCTAGTGGTTTGGCCTTTCTCCGAAACCCGCGGATAGCTAGATCTTAGTGCAGCCAACTACCCTTAGTTGTGCACCAACCACTATACTAGTGACCAAAGCTCAGGAAAGCTTAATACCAGACTGACTAAGGTAACGGAAAAAGACCTCATTTCTAGATTCATGTCTATTCGTCTTATCCCTACTTCAGCAATTCAATCAAACATTTCAATCCCTCCACCCCCACCACCACAATTTCTTTGCATATAAAATGATAACAAGCAATTTGTGACCAATAAAAAGACGAAAACTTTAGACATAACACAATTTAGGCTGATGATTATTGCAAATGTAGCCACAACTAAGTATATTCAAGAACCAATACCCACAAAAAGATTCATATTAAAAAGCTGAAACTTGAATCACATTTGAATAATACCCAAAAAAAAAAAGACAAGTGTCTCATCCAAAACAAACTCATTACAACTATACAATTAAACCCTCAAACTCAAAGATGAAAACTTTAAACATAACACACAATTTAGGCAAGTGTTTATTGCAAATGTAGCCAAAATTAAGCATAATTTCAAGAAAACAAACCCCCACAAAAAAGAAAAGCAGTAAAAAGCTGAAACTTGAATCACATTTGTATGTACTACAAAAGAAAAGACAATTGTCTCATCCAAACAAATCCATAACAAGTATAGAATTAAACCCTCAAACTCAAAGATGAAAACTTTAAACATAAGTTCAAGAAAACAAACTCCCACAAAAAGATAAAACAATAAAAATTGAAACTTTAATCACATTTGAATTATTATTAAAAAGAAAAGAGACTGTCAAGAATACCTTGAAGTGACAAAATAGAATTTGTTTGGGTACAAAGGGGTTTTGGGGTTTTTTGTTTGCTATCCTATTAAAAGAAAACAAAATTGTGTCAGCATTAACAGTAGGAGTAGTTGTTGTCTGTTGGGAGTCTTTAAAGAGGGAATAAAGAACTAACTGTGGGGGAAAATAGTTGGGCCTAGTAATTATGGGCCTATATTAATGTAATTGGGCTTTAGCTCATAATTGGGCCTTAAAGAGGGACAAATGAAAATTTATTGATGAAATTGATGGGCCTACATAATGTTATTGGGCTTTAGCTCATTATTGGGCCTTAAAGAGGGAAATAAAAATTTGTTGATGAAATTGATGGGCCTACATAGTGTTATTGGGCTTTAGCTCATTATTGGGCCTAAAAAAGGGAAATTAAAATTTGTTGAGGAAATTGATGGGCCTACATAGTGTTATTGGGCATTAAAGAGGGACAAATGAAAATTTGTTGATGAAATTGTTGAGCCTAGTATTTATGGGCTTTAGCTCATGATTGGACCCCAGGACCGGAGCCCACCACGGCATGGGAAGGGCCCCATGCCCTATGATCGGTGCCATGGTGGGGAGGCGCTTGCTTGGCCTTGGCAACCTCCCCTTCACGAGCCCCTCCATAGCTCATGAAGGGCATCACACCTCATGAAGGATGTTGTGTTGAGATGCCTTTGTTTAGAAAGTCACTAAATTTTGCATGAACTTCAGTTATGTGTGATTGAATTCAATCATTTTTGCCTCAACTTCAATAATAAAAATATGCCACTGCATGTCTGAAGTAATTTCAAAGAGTATAGACTACAAAATTCTTTCAAACTGGTGTTAAACTTTTGTTCCTATTTTTAAAAAATTTGGCAAATATAGATCATCTACCATTACTTATCCTTTCTCATTTTCCCCGTCTTGTCTTATAAAATTAAAGACTTGTTGCTCATTTATAATTTGATTAGGACTGGTTTGATCAAAGAATATCATTGTTAGATGAGCTTGACGATTAATTGTGATGGTTCGAAAATAACAATTCTCATTTGATGATTGATGAAAAACTTTTGGCACATATTTTGAAGCTTGTCCAATTCTTATTCGCGCTAATAAGTAGTTTGTATACTGCCCTCATAAAATTTAAATCTTGAATTCATATGTCTCTCTCAAAAATTCTCATTTTAATGAATAAAACACTATGTATCAAATTAGGTGACATTGACAATACCATCTCTCCTTTCATCAAAAGGCTCAAAACATGCCAAGTTATGCATAGTTGTTACCCACTTTTAGTAGCACTTTTGTTTGTATATATATGGACTACTTCTTTAATATCACTACACAACAACATAATTTTTTTCTTGGTGGCAAATGATCATGGGTAGTTAAATAGTGTAAAGTAAATGGGGGGAATATATAATGTCACTAAGATTTTAATTATATGCTTTTTGGAACCATTCATTTGCCATCATTTTCCACATGAAACCAATAGATGCTATGTTCAACTTTGTGGTATGCAGTGGTGGAGTCAGAAATATCATTAAAGAGGTTTAAAATTTTAAAAAGTAATCACGTGAATTAATCGAAAGAGGTTTGACATCCAATATATATATATAAAGAAAATTATTTTAACCATATATAAATCTCTATCAAAGGACTAGCTTCGCTCCTGGATGTACGAATAAAGGCTTACTATATTAGAAGCTAATAAAGAAATATTATATAAATTCGATACTCAAATTTTATCTCAACTGATAAATAAACGTTTTAATTTGAAGAATGCACCGTCTTGATTCTACATATCTTTAAATTATTTACAAGTCATATTGAATTGATAAATTTAACTTATTTACAAGTTATGAAGAAGGAGAAGAGATTGTGGAAATGACTTTCAAAATATGGACAGTAACCAAATAATCGAACTAAATAAAAAAGAAATACAAAATGGAAAAGAAAAAAAAGTTGATTTCCACTCATTTCGAAAGAGCTAGCCTATCTAATTTCTCCCAAAATTTCTTTTGAACTTCATTATTTTTTCATATCTAGTATCTATTTTTGGATGCTGATATTTTTCAAACAAGGGTCTTCCGGAAACATCTCTATCTCTGTGAGATAGTGATAAGGTTTGCATACGTTTTACCATCTTTAGATCTCACTTGTTCGATTCCACAAGATATATTGTTATTGTTGTTCTCTCGTTTCCTCTCGTTACAAAAAAAATACGATGATATTCCAGTTATACACTCCCTTTCTTCTGGAACCTAAAATTGTCATGAAAAAAATGAACTATAATTTTTAATTCATAATTATTTAATTTTGTCACTTGAGAAAGACCCTTAATTGTAATGGATGTCCAATCACAATAAGGACTTTCACTTGGTAATTTATAAAGCAATTTGTTTGTCTCAATATAACAAAATAGATTTTGTATATAAATAAATAAGGTATATGTCATAATCATACATATATAAGATGAAAAGAAATGGAAAACATGCTATGCAATAAGAAACATTGAATATGCCACATTGTTGTTTATTCAAAATTGATAATTACTTTTTAAACAATTATTTATGGAATAGTAAAAATCATGAAATAAATGCATCTATGACTTCACACAAGGGCCAGTAGACTAAGTATGACATATTATTGGTACTATAACTATTTGGCAATGAAAAAATTGGTGCAATAAAAAAAATTAAATGTAATTAACGAAAATCAAGATTTTATATTGTCTGATCTTCATCTAATATCTGATATTTATTTTAAAGTTTGACTAATTTAAATTTATGTCGAAAAGTCCCACACTGGAGAGTTAAAGAGCTCCCTATCTAAGACAACTACGTATCGAGGGCTAGTATCCTTTGTGAATCCTAACTAAACTAAATTCACGTTAGAAAGTCCCATTTGGGATGGGGGGAGGGGGGGAGGGGAAGACTAATTAAAGCGTTCACTATCAAAGACAATTACATATCGAGGGCTCGAACTCGAGACTTCTAATTGAAGAAGGAGCAGTACTTATCACTCCACCAAATCGTTTAATGGTGAAGATGAAGACTAATAGTCCAGTGGTGTCGATGTAGATCTTCTATTTAATTAAATCTCTTTCTTTTTTTTTTGAAGATATATAAATAATCTTCAATATTATATATCATGTAAATCTATAATATTTTGAATGAAGAAATTCATTATAGAGATTGTTTTGTTATTATTTAACAAATGAATAATAACGGTAAGGTCTATGAGGTAGCGGTAAGGTCTGCGTACAATTTATCCTCCCCAAACCTCACTTGTGGGATATCACTGGGTATATTGTTGTTGTTGTTGTTAACAAATGAGTAAATTACTAATTGTCTAATACTCTCTTAATCATGTGTCATAATCAAAATTAAAAATTTACAAATATCCGACCATGACCTAACTCTACAAAGATGAATTAATTGACTTTATTGATTGCCATTGATTTTTTTTTATTTTTTTCCATTTTATTTTTTGGCTTGATAAAATAACATATACTCTTAGGAAAAGATGTTACAAACTAGAACATGATTATAATCTACACCAAATAAATCTTATTTCTGTTCGACACATTCACCTACGAATTTATCTTTGACTTTCATCTCGATAGGTGCATTATTATATATCTTTTCAAAAAAATATTCACTCATTTCTTAGATTCAAAGATGCGTATAGGATTGAATCAATACACAGATAGCCCAAGTTCATATTACGTAAAAGAATTAATCACTTAAATTATGTCTCTTTTTTTTAAAATTATACGCATTATCTCAATAAGATGTAAAAGCTCACACTTGTTTCAATATGACCAACGGATTTTTTTTTAAAAATTTAGAGACACGAGTTATTCGTCATTCGTCATAAATTCATTTTTTTATAGCGATATAGCGTTATCACTTATTTTTAGTAAATTACATACATTCTCACCTTAACGAATTATTTTTCAATTATTAACCATAGTAAACTAACATATTTTGGCATAGTTACTTGGTGTGATATTTTTTTTTTTTTTGGTGCTAACACAATTGCGTTTGGTTGAAGACTTGCAAATTATATATGACAGATAAATTGCACTAGGCAAGTTCGATGGACGACAAGCTCAATTGAGAAGTCGTAATAGGAAAAATCAATCATTGACCTCTTTTTTGTGGATACCATCTGCTGTATCAACTCAATCATCTTATAGATCATTTGATGAGTAACTGAGAACAAAGGAAAGGAATATGGAAAAAATAAAGTGATGAAAGAGGATGTCATTACTAGTAGTAACGACTTGTCATGATCCATTGGTTCATATAGAATCCATGTCCTAAGTGTATCAAATAGCATTCTTTTCGGTAAGCGTATATAATAAGATATGGTAAAAAGGTTCACCCTGAAATCAAGGGGGTATTAACTAACAGTTAAGTCCTCTCCGAACAGCAGGAGATAGTTGTCCATTATGTGGCTCACCAACTTTACTTGCCTCTATGAGAATCTCACTCCGAATGAGTTCAAATCACTTACAATATACGGGCTCTACAAAGGTTAAAACCCTAAAATTTAACCAAAAAAATATTTTTTTGGTAAAATTATTTCTCTCTTTCCTTGGTCAATTATAAGTGGAAGACAGTTTTCCCCATAAATAGTGCACATTAATTTTGTTTGGTATATATGAGTGGGAAACAACTTTATCAACTTTTATATTCATTTTGAAAATGATTATTTTTGAAGAAGTGATTTGATAAGTCATTAAACTTTAACAGTATAATATATGGACTTGTCCTTATCACTTATTTAAAACAATTTTATTTCTATTGATTTTACAGTTTTGTAATATTAATTAATTAGTTGAAATTGAGTTTCCACTTTTTAATCTTGCACTAGAATATAGGATTTGATAAATAATCTTTAAAGTTGACTTATTATAGGTGGATTAGTTTATCTAGGGCCGTTAATTATACTTGATTAATTAGGCAGTTATTTTGTCTTTTTTAATTAATTTTTTATTTTTTTAATCTCTTGGTTGTCAAATAGGATTAGGTTTTCTATAATCATGTAAACATTGAATAATTTTAATTAAGTTGTATATATTTCGATGATTTTAAATAAAACTTTACAATATCTACTACTAATACTAAGCCTAGTTTCAAACAAATTAGGGTCGAATCATCATTAATAATGTTATTATATACTAGCCATAAGAAGTCACGTCAGATTTAGGTCATGTGAAAAGAGCTTGCATAAGTTAAACGAATCTTTTTTCCCTACTACAAAATGAAAAAATTCCAACAAATATTTGGTTCTATCGAATAAAAAATTGACAGATTTTTAAGTAAGAATTTCTTCCCCTTTTTTTAGTGGTGTACATATTTTTGTGAAATTTTCATTTTTTTAAAGCGGAATGCTAGGTTTTTTTTTGTCGTTATTATAAATCATATCATATATTTTTGTAATAAATAGTTACCTTTTATTATAACTAACTTAGCATTAAAGTGAAAAATTATTTTATATTGTTAATTTATAAAAGTTAAACCAAAATTATATTGAGCAATTTAAAATCATGATATTAGCATGTACTTATCCTTTTTAAATTTGAAGTTTTATCTTAAATATTTTTTATTAATTTATTTGAAAACCCAAATTTATTATAATCTACCATGTATATTTGCGTAATATTAGATTTAATTGTTATTAGAGTTTTATTAGGAGTTTGTTACTCAACTGAATTTTAATTTTAGTTCCAAATCTTTATAAATAGGTAAACTTAACTAATATGAATTCACTAATCACTTCTTAATCCTCTTCATTCATACATAATCTTCAAGATTTAGTACATAAAAAAAATTTTCAAGTTTTTTTTCTTAATTTTCACCATAAATGACAAAAGGTTTTTACACTTTCTTGAAGATATTTGCAAATTTCTCAGCTACTAAGTTTCGTAAAAGGTAATTCGAATGTCTTATATAGCTTTATTATTAATATAATGTTGCATTTATATGTGTGTGTATATATATATATATAAGTAAATTTTTTTTGATGACGTAAAATTAATTTGATTATTTGTTAAATGTTATGTGTAAAAAATTTTTCGGAAATAGTCGCTTTATAATCATTGATATATGTAGAACGTAACATTTTGTGATGAAGACGAATTCAGAATTTAAAATTTATTTAACTTAAATTCTAGTTTTTTTTGAGTTACTGAATTTTATATGCTTTTGAAATAAAGTGAACACTTATCTTTTTTGTTTTTGTAAAGAAATAGTAATAATAACTATTAATAATCTATATATTGCATCATAATTTTTCTAAAGTTTTGCCATTTAATTCATCATGTTGAATCTTGGATTGTTATGAAAAGGATTGTTAGAACTATAGTTTTTTTTAATTCATGAATTTAAGGAAATTAAATATTCCGAAAAGACATACCAAAAATATCGTACGAACCAATATGATCAAGTTATAGTGAAATGATTGAGATTTATTCATGTTTAATTTGACGTCTCAGGTTTGGATCTTTAAATGACAAAATCATATTGGAAGATTGCCCCCATAAATGAATCCTACAATACGTGAATTCTTATTTAGTTGGACTCCTACGCGAATACCAGACATCAAATAATACCAACATGAGAAAAAAAATCATTTTCATGAACATATGTCATCAAATCAAAATCCACTAGGAGAGGTTTTAAATGAAAGTATAGACTTTATTCTTTATGAAAAATATGTTGAAATATTTTTTCTCCTGTTGAAATATAATTATTGAAAACGACCCTTTTATTTATATTTGTCTATATATTGAGCTATTTTTTTCAATCAATTTTCATCAAGCTTTCTTTGCATGCATAAAAATATTCATAATATTCTTTTTATCAAACACTTTGAGTAAGTTTTTTTTTTACATTCCTCAAAATGATAGATATATTCAAAATGCATATATATGAGCTAGCTCGTTCCTAATTTTCGATAAACATTCTATTAGAATTTGGCTGATTTTGATAAAAGGTAATTAGAAATATTATCGAAGTTGAAAATTAGTAAATTTTTTTATAATAACATGAATTACATTATGATACTTTTATTGTATTTTTTAGTATTTCTCTTATTATGTTACGTTACAGTTTAAGTTATACGCATGATCAGTATATGAACTAGCTAGTTTCTAATTTCTGACAGATATTCTATCAGAATTTGGCTGATTCTCAGTAGAAGATCGTTAAAAACATTGTTAAAGTTGAAAATTAGTATTTTTTATAATAAAATAAAATGAATACATGTTTTTTAATATTCCTGTTATGTTACGTTACAATTTAAGTTATACTCACGATTAGTATAAATAATTTCTTTTGCATGTGAATTTTGCAGAGAATGTCCCAAATGGCTCCAATGGACACAACTCAAGTCATGCCAAAGGTTAGCATATTATTTTAATTTACATTTTGTGCACTGATACCACCCAAGCTTAAAGGGCAGTTCTACAGAGTAGTGGTTAGACCGGTGTTGCTGTATGGGGTGGACTGTTGGCCGATTAAAAATAACCACGTTCAGAAGATGCATGTTACAGAGATGAGGATGCTGAGATAGATGTGTGGTCACACCAGAAGTGACAAGGTTAGGAATGAGGTGATTCGAGAGAAACTGGAGGTGGCTTCGGTAGAACATAAAATGAGGGAAGCGAGACTGCGGTGGTTCGGTCATGTGCAAAGACGGGGCATCGACGCTCCTGTTAGGAGGTGCGAGAGGTTGGTCGTGAGCGGTACTCGGAGGGGTAGAGGTAGACCTAAGAAGTACTGGGGGGAGGTGATTCGACAGGACATGGCGGTTCTCGACTTAACTGACAACATGACCTTAGATAGAAAGATGTGGAGGGCGCGCATTAGAGTCGCAGGCTAAGTTCTCCTTTTAGCATTTGCATCATTTTACTAATATTAGTTCGTTAACTTTAAATTCTCTGACGTATATGTGATAGTTTTAGTATAGTTCTTTACTGTCATGTGATATGTATGGTTCGTCGCATCTGTTCCTTTCCCATATCTAGTCTTTCTGCTGCTGGGTTTTGTGCTGAGGGTTTTAGGAAACAGCCTCTCTACTTCTACGAGGTAGCGGTAAGGTCTGCGTACGATCAACCCTCCCCAGACCCCACGTGTGGGATACTACTGGGTATGTTGTTGTTGTTGTTGTTTTGTGCACTGACAGTATATAATTTTATAATTTAGAAATTAAATATAATAACTTGTTATAATTAATTAAAATACACTGATAATATAAAAAAGAATTTTTATTAACAACTTTATTGTTCATAATAATGTTTATTTTATTTTATTTTTACAGACAAATGAAAAGAAAAATTCAGTTGGAGTAAACAAATACCTCAAGCAAAGAATTGTGAACAATCTTAAAGTCATTAGAAGCAAACAAACTGGTGGATGGTATTCAGCATTTCTTTGTTTAGGTAATTAATTTTATCTTTCCGTTTTGATTTATGGGACTCCATTTTCGTATTAATTCGTTAGAAATAGAATCACATATTTTTATATTTAGAAATATCTAATCAGGATTATATAACATGATTAATTTTAAAAACACATTTTTTTTAATTAAATCTCGTGTCAAGTCAGATTAGCTTTTGATCGAAAATCCAGGATTTGAATTGATGTCCTCTCATTGATTCCTCATAAATTGCATTGATTTATCCTAAAGATTTCATTTCAATTGGAATTTGGTTATTCACCATGTGCGAGGATCCCCGCAAAGCATCCATGGCTGAATGGTTAAAACGCCCAACTCATAATTGGCGAATTCGTAGGTTCAATTTCTACTGGATGCACGCCAATGAGACCCTCCAATAAGTCTATTGGAATTGGCTCTGTATCAATAGAATTTCATCATCAATACATAACGAATTTTTATTGATGTGGTATATTCATATCATAATATATGAACAGTAACAACTAGCATTCTTATTGAGACTATAACTCATAGGAAAGAAAATCGATTTATGTGTGTCACATATGTATTTCATGCATCAAAATTGTTGATTAATATATATATTTTTTAAATGCAGTAAACCAAGGACTTGTAACCCTATCATTCTTTGGTGTTGGGGTGAATTTGGTGTTATTTTTAACAAGAGTTTTGAGACAAGACAATGCTACTGCTGCTAATAATGTTAGCAAATGGACTGGAACTGTTTATTTGTGTTCACTTTTGGGAGCTTTCATAAGTGACTCTTATTGGGGAAGGTTCCTCACTTGTGCAATTTTTCAACTTATTCTCCTCATGGTAATTCTTACTTTTACTATATCATATTATATCTCTCATTTTTTTAGTTTGTTTCGAAAATAATGACACGTGCATTTTTATATATTTTGGAAGTCTTTGTACATGGCCTTAAATGACATGTTATAACCAGGACAGTGTTAAGATGATGTAAGAGGGTTTCAATGATGATATAATCAGACGGTGTAAGAGGGTTCATTCGAACTCCTTAGACGAGAAATCATACTTTATTTATACATATTTTTATGTAGATATAGTATATGTAAAATTCTTGCAACTTTTTTATGTGATTACGTTATTATATTTTGGAAGTCTTTGTATGTGTCCTTGAATGACATGTTGTTTATTATAACCAGGGCGGAGTTAGAGATGCGTGTTAGAGCGTTCCTTTGAATCACCTAAGACGACAAGTCATACTTTATTTATATACAAGGTCAATGTTAGAGAGTTCATTTGAATCACCTAAAACGACAAGTCATAATTTATTTATATACAAGGTCAAAATTGTTTTTTATGTAGATATAGTACATATAAAATCCCTATGACTTTTTTATGTTTTTATATTTTGAGAATTTGAATCGCTTGTAGTGAAAAAAAAAATTGGTCCCGTCACTGGTCATAATTGTAGAAATTTCATGACTTGTTTACGATTGCAAGTACTATTGGTATGTGCTGGAAGTCTTTTTTTTTCTTTCTTAAATTGTGTTTAGCCAAATAGTGTCATATAAAACAAAACATGGATTACTTGATCTAGCTAATGTGAAATTTTTTCCCTTTGTGTACTGGATATCAATACCATACTAGTTTTATATTTGTACTAAGTTTAGATTCTGATATTGACTGTATAAAAGAATATTTATATTGTCAAGTCTCTCACTGAAATACAAGGGAAATACTGAAATCATCTTTTCGAGTAGTATGATTTATGTTGTCTTTTCTTACAATTTTTGTTGTTGTTGTGACGTTATCAAATCACTAAAGTATAACTAGTTGTTTATAACAAGTGAAACTATCTAGTTACATAGAAAGTAAGGCTGATCGACAATATTAACTACAACATGTTGAATTACACTGATAGTGTTATAACCGTTTTTACGTTATCAGTACATATAAGTTACTAAAGTATAACTAACTGTTCATAACAAGTGGAACTATCTAGTTACATGAAAAGTAAGAGACAATATCGACTATAACATGTTAATTTACACTGAGTGTTATAACAGTTCTTTATATCATCAGTGCATATAAGTTAAACTTTCTCTTCTTTTTTTTCTCTTTTTTGGTGAATTTAACCAGGGACTTATGATCATATCATTGACATCTTGGCTCTTCTTGATCAAACCAAATGGATGTGGAGATGGTATACTAGATTGTATACCCCCATCACCAATTGGCACTTCATTATTTTACTTAGCCATATACTTAGTTGCTTTGGGCTATGGTGGCCATCAGCCCACAATTGCAACTTTTGGATCAGACCAATTTGATGAAGCAAATCCAAAAGAAAAAATCTCAAGGGCAGCTTACTTTGGCTACTTTTACTTTGCACTAAATGCTGGATCTTTAATTTCCAACACAATTTTGGTATATTATGAAGATGGTGGTAAATGGACACTTGGCTTTTGGGCCTCTACTGCCTCTGGGATATTGGGCTTGTTTGTGTTTTTGGTGGGGACTCCTGGATATAGGTATGTTAAGTCATTTGGGAACCCATTGCCACGTGTCGCTCAAGTATTCGTTGCCGCGTTCCGTAAATGGCATGTGCCTAATGTTGATGAGACAGAATTGTATGAATTGAATGGGACAGAATCAAACATTAAAGGAACAAGGAAGATCCTTCATAGTAATGATTTCAAGTAAGTAGTTTTCGTTCATATTATTCGTCTTTTAAGTATCTCACTTAATTAATAGGGTATTTCACTTGTTATATGTATCTGTATATACAGTATCATCGAAATAAATTATATATACATGTAGTTAGATCACACTTATTCTGAACTCGCTGACTTTAGATTCTTGATTTGCCTGTATAATGAACTTACTGACTGTGGATTCTTGATTCGCCTAACTTATGGATTCTAGATTCTTAATTAGTCTATATAACAAACTTATTGACTCTAGATTCTCGATTCGCCTATGTAATGAACTTACTTTCTCTAAATTCTTGATTCCCTTATGATATAAATGAACCTATTGAATCGATATTCTTGATTTGCGTATGATCTGATGAACCTATTGAATCTAGATTTTTTATTTGTCTATGCAATATAATAAAACTATTGAATCTAGATTCTTGATTGACCTATACAATGAACTTACTAACTTTAGATTTTTGAATAACTTTATTTAATGAACCTACTAATTCCAGATTGTTGATTCGCCTATATAATCATAAACCTACTCATAACTTTAGACTCTTGATTCTTCTATATATTGAACTAACTTGCTGTAGAATCTTACTTTTCCTATATAATAAGTCAACTAACTCTAAATTTTTGTTTTCTTGCATAATGGACCTATTGACGGTGTATCTTTTATTCACCTATTTAATAAATCTACTTTCTCTAGACTCTTAATTGCTTATATAATGAACATACTAACTCCAGATTCTTGATTCACCTATATAGTGAATTTGCTGACTCTAAATTCTTGATTCGTCTGCGTAATAAAAGTAATCACTCAAAATTCTTGATTCACCTTTGATATAAAGTATCGTTTTTTCATCTCTAACCACATTATTGAAAAATTGACCAGGAAATTAGACAAGGCAGCAATAGTGACAGATGAAGATAGGCAAAGGCCAGTGTTTAATCCATGGAAGCTATGCACAATCACACAAGTTGAAGAAGCAAAGTGCATTATAAGGATGTTTCCAATTTGGCTATGCACCATAATGTACTCTGTAATCTTTACACAAATGGCCTCTTTATTTGTTGAGCAAGGTGAAGTCATGGATGCCACATTTGGAAATTTTAGACTACCAGCAGCCAGCATGTCAGCATTCGACATATGTAGCGTTTTAACGTGCACATTTCTCTACAGGTATGTAGCGTGAATAAGTAAATGGTCTCGACATCATTTTTTTCATGAGCTAATTTTACGACACCTGTATGCAGGTTCATGGTGGTTCCATTAGCCAAAAAGATTAGTGGGAATCCGAGAGGATTGACAGAGCTCCAGAGGATGGGAGTTGGACTAATCATCGGTATGTTATCGATGGTTGCAGCCGGGGTAACAGAAATTTTCAGGCTAAGAAGAGTAATTCCCGGAATTGAAACAAGTTCACTAAGCATTTTTTGGCAGATTCCACAATACGTACTTGTTGGTGCCTCAGAGGTTTTCATGTACGTTGGACAGCTCGAATTTTTCAACGGACAAGCACCCGATGGGATAAAAAGCCTAGGAAGTTCACTTTGTATGGCATCAATGTCACTTGGAAATTATGTTAGTAGCATGCTTGTCAACATGATAATGCAAATCACATCAAGAGGGACTAGACATGGCTGGATACCTGAAAATTTAAATAATGGCCACATTGATAGGTTTTACTTCTTGCTATTTGGTTTGGCATTGGTTGATTTGGTTGCATTTGTGTGTTTTGCTAAGTGGTACAAAGGGATCAATGTTGAAGATAGCAATCATGGATCTTGTTGCACAAAGGATGGAGAAAAAGAGAATGATCAAGCTCTTGATAAAGTTTGATTTTGTCAAAGAATGTGTGGCTATTTGTTAAAGAATTTAGAGTGATGTGGTTTACTAGTGAAATAAAACTTAAAGCATGATCCTTTATTTTGATAATTTTAAAGGGCATGATTGCTTCTAGTTTTCTCTACATGATAAATATTTATGTAAGAATTTCTCTATGAATATGAAGTTATTTGATTAAGAAAATGTTACTTTTTGTGTATAATAAAGTACTGAGCTTTTTGGGAATTATTAGAGTTTCATTTAAAAAAAAATTATCATGCCTCACTCTAACTTGTTTGTTGTGAGATATTTGATTTTTTTTAAAAAAAGTTGACAGATCTAGACACAAATATCGAGAAGTTATATTTTTTTATACATGATAAAATAGGGTGTTTTAAATGCTCAAGTTGAGCAATCTTGAGGATATTTTTGTAATTTTAAATTGATGTTTTTTTTTTCATTGTTTGTTTTATTTTTGAAATTTTTTATATGTTTAAAAATTAAATTAAAAAATACTATGAATTGTGATAATTGATAACTTAGATATATTTAAAAACTCGCTATAAGAAGTAGTTTTAAGTGCTCAAGCAGCAAGTCAATATGTCCGCTTTAGTAATTTAAAACTATTTCCGTAATTTCTTGATGATTCTTCCCTTTTAATTTAATTATAAATCATAGTGAT
>JAOTQR010000001.1:1116428-1138719 GCA_025774065.1 Solanum ossicruentum | reverse complement strand
TCTGTATTTTCTCCATAAAATCATAGGAAATGAAAATGACTTGACTCTTGACTAGAATTCTCGATAGTAAATATAGAGTAGGCACGAAAATAAGATTTTACGTAGCCTTACATATCTGGTAGAGAGATAGACAATCGAATTCGCAAGGGATTGACCTCAACTTCTGCAACCCTAGCTTATCTTCTCTTCTTCTCTCAAGAACGCCAACTCAATTTTAGCGTAAGAAAGTTTAGAATAGGTTTTGAAATCCTTTTTAGACCTAAAACAACTTATATTAGTAATAGATGAAGTATAGGAGGGGTGGATTAACCAAAATGCCCCTCACAAAATACAAGAAAAGTTTTTGACTCAAAAAACTCAATCTGTGTCGCGCCTAGGACACACATATGTATAAACTTTTGCTGAAAACTTAAAACGCGTTGAAAAACTATTTTCGTATGAAAATATACATAAAATGCGTTTGTCAAATGCGGAAACGCGGTTTATGTGTAAATTTTCGTAAATCGCTTTTCGATCGATTTTTCAATCCTGTAGAAAAATTCTGAAAAAAAGTATAAGTGTTGGTTCGCATCCCAGGCATGTCGCGCCTTAGGCGTCCACCAATACTGTTTTCGAATGTAATTACGAAAAATTATTTTTCAACCTAGTTGTTCTAAAATCGAGTTGAGGTCATTTTCCTACACAATTTTCGTATTGATCACAAATCCAATCTTGAATTTTTCATTGGAGCTTGGGAAGACACGTTATGCATACGATTTCATTGTAGGGGTATTTCGATAATTTCACTAGTGTTGCACCATTGGTGCCATATAAAATAGGACGAAAGAAATAATTTATATTATTTAATTTTAAAATAATGAAAGATTATATTGTAGATCTCAACAATCAATAATAATTTGACTAGCTTTTAAAATTTTATTTGTACTACATATATTGGGACAAAGGTTAATATTATTCAAAAACTATGAAAAAATACTATAAATTATAATAGTTAATAACTTAAATATTAGAAGACATAGTTAAAATTATTTTTTATCTTATATAATAAATGTCAAACCCCCTTCGACTAGTTTGTATGCTTATTTTTCCAGATTTTGAACACCATTAATTGAAATTCTGACTGTGCCACTGTTTGTACTTGAATTGTTGCACTTGACTTTGGACTGTTACCTTAGTACTTGCTTTAATTTATTCATTACTCCCTCAATCTAATAATAGTTGTTCACTATACTAAAAATAAATGTATATTAATATTTGTCTATTTTATGAAACCAATAGATAATTTATACTTAGTTCCTGATTTATTTTTATTATTAATTATAATTATTTCTCTATTATATTTTTCAAAAAATTATATTTATTACTCCTTGTGTCCCAATTTAATTGTCATGCTATTCTTTTCGAAAATCAATTTGACTGAGTTTTAAAGTTAACTTAGATTAAATTAATTTGTTATTTTCAAATAAATATTAAAAAATTTAAAAATTATAAGAAAAGTATTATTGATTATAATTTTTTTCATATCAATGTGATAAAAAAAAATAGTTTTCAAATGTTAATCAAAATTTACATTACTCTAAAAATAAAAACTATGATAATCAAAATAGGACAAAGAAATATATTTTAAAGGTGATATGATAAAATTATTTTTTTTTATAATTTTTAAAAAGTATGCGAAATCAATAGCAGATCAATATTATTAAATAAAAGATTTTTTTAAAAAAAATATATCAAATTAATATAAATAAATAAAAATGAACAGATTACATTGAAATGCTTACAAGTGTAATAGTGAATCATACAGTAAACTAGAGGGACTTTTTTTCTTGCTCATTTACTACACAATTAATATTTTTTATTAAATCAAAATTAAAGTCAACTTTATTTTTTCCTTTTTAGTAAAGTAATTGGATAGTACCTTTAAATCTGTCTTTAAATAATGTGGACCAAATTTGTGGGAAATAGCAATAAATTGGTCAGGCATAATAAATGTTAAAAGAAGTAACTATAGTTTATTTACCTTAATAAGAAAAGGAGAAATTTCAAAAATATTTCCTCCCTTGTATTGTAATTAGGGGTAGACATTTATTTTTTTCGATTTAATTTTAATAAATTTCAATTTAATTTGTTAAATTTTAATTTTGAAAAAGTTTGTACCATATATTAAATTAAATTAATTCGATTCAGTTTAATTTTTTCAAATTCGATTTTATTTGATATTTTTAAGTTAATTTTTTGGTATGAATTAATGAAAAATAAAATAAAGACAAAATCAAAGTATAAGACACTTACAAATTTAAATCATGTTAATTGATGATGTGGTCACATAGAACACTATTGTGTTTAAAAAACTATAGTTATCTTTGTCAAGAACCAGCACCTTCAAATATTGCTTAAGGAAAGCAACCATGAAGATGGACATAAATCGATAAAAATATGTTTTAATTTCTCTTGAAAAATAATATTTCGCTGATGCACAAAAGTTTCAAGACCCCTACATCATACATTGAACAGAAGAATCCAACTTTTGAAAAGAACATCGACGTCGAACCGAAAAATCAAAGAGCTGAATTAGTTTGGTTCGATTCAGTTTTTTGATTTTTGATATTTATGCCCACTTCTAATTTTAATTGTCATAATTTCGATTTTTAAAGTTAAATTATATATACTTAAACTAATATATTAAAATATATTTTTTCATCATATTAATATACAAAAATTATAATTAATAATACTTTTTTTAATTACTGCATTCAAATTTTGTCTCCATAACTTATATGAATAACATTATAAAATTTATTTTTTATAAATGGAGCCAAAGATTCATCATTTTTTGACTTTGGGATATAATAGAATAAAACAAAATGACTCTTTAAACTGTCTGCGTTTCTTTCAATTGTGAAATAGCAGTTAGTCAATGCAACTTTTAATGGTCATCATGGATCATTCGGAAATAATCACTCTATGTTTTTAAATATAGGAGTCAGATTGTGTATATTCAATTTCTCTTTATTCTGCAATAGACGAAAGCCTTTGAAACACTGAGATAATATTGTTATTGTATATCTAACTCAAAATTAACAAAAACAAAAGGAGTAAAACATAAATAAAGTAGAATATTTTGAGACCTAGGGAATCAAACAACCTGCCAAAATAGACAAATGTTAGTAAATAACAATAAAACAATATGATTAAATTTTGAATTTTTAATGTGTGGAGGTGGTGACAAAACCAAAGAGAAAAAAAAAAACTTTTTTTGTGAAACAAAATATTCCAAATAATATTCAAACTATTTTCTAGTGCTTCACAAATTACAAGGCACATCAGAGTTCTGGTCTTTATTTAAAGTCACATGCAAACTTCTTTTCATAGTTAATTTTGTCCACATTAATAGTTAAATTTATTATTTTTTTAACTTTTAAAAAATATTTTTGTATTACACAAAGATAGAAGAATATTGATAAAAATCAATTAATTTTTAATGTATTTTTTTGCCTCACTCCTTGAAAAAGCACAAACAGCTGATGTTTCTTGATCCTTTTGAATTAGTCTTTTTAAATTTAGAAAAAGAAATTTAATTACGATTCAATTTTAAAAGTCTAAATTTTATAAAAAAAGCGATTGATTCTTCCACTAATAAATTCTTGATGAACACATTCGTTCATAAAAAAATTGATTGATATCTAATAGTGAAAAAGGTACATATATCATTTTTAACTAATACACTACCTAATTTTGCTCATATTAAAATTTGAACTTGTTATATTTTTACCTTTTACACTTAAAAAATATTTTTGTATTACATAGAGATGGAAGGATATTTGTAGGAATCAACCAATTTTTAATATATTTTTTAAAATGAATTTTTGATGAATACATTCGTTCATTAAAAGTTTTAGGAAACAGTCTCTCTACTTCTATGAGGTAGCGGTAAGGTTTGCGTACAATCTGTCCTCTCCATACCCCACTTGTGGGATATTACTGAGTATGTTGTTGTTGTTGTTGTTTTTACATTCGTTCATTAAAAACTTAATTGATTTCAGATAATGAAAGAAACCCATATAACATTTTTAACGAACTCGTTATCATACATTACCTAATTTTGCCCACGTTAAAATTTGAACTTGTTATTATTTTACCTTAACTCTTAACAGAAATTTTTGTATTACATAAAGATAGAAGGATATTAATCGAAATCAATCAATTTTTATTATATTTTTCTCAATAAATTTTCGACAAATACATCCGTTCATCAAAAATTTAATTGATTTCAGATAGTGAAAAGGGCACACATCATTTTTTAATGAACTTCTTATCATACACTACCTAATTTTGTCCACATTAAACTAGTTGAGTTTTTACTTTAACTCTTAAAATATATTTTTGTATTACGTAAAGATAGTAGGATATTTCTAGGAATCAATCAACTTTTAATGATTGTTTTATTTGTCGAGCATTTGTTAGAGATATTTTTGATGAATTATTTTATTGAATATTTATTTTTTTAATGAGTTTTTGACGAACACATTCGTTCGTACAAAATTTGATTGAAAGCAATTAGATAATTTAATCTTCCTAATTATAGTATACAGAATTTATTTGTAAAAAACTCTAATTAACAAATGATTTGAATCATTAAAATATTTTTAGTTTGATATTTAATACTTTAAATCTTTTTTCTAGCATTAAAAAAAATACATATATTCAAGAAAAAAGTTAGGAAGCGAATCATTTTTTTAAAGAAAGAACATATTCCCTAATACTCCTTCTCTTTCATTCTACATTATTCCTATAATTAAAATAAATATTTCATCTAATTTATCCAGTTTAGCAAATTATGAAAAATTGTCATTTTTTTCATATTCCCTAATATTAAATAATTACATCAAATAATAGCAATCAAATTTAAAATTTTTAAAGCATCATTAATAAAATTAGTTTGATAAAATACACCTTTAATATAAATTATCTTTTAAGATTCATTTGGTACAACAGATCTATAATAACTAATTTCAAAATTAATTTTTAAAATAAGTTTGTTCTATGTTTAATCGAGATAAATATAAAATAATTATCTTAAAAATAACTTATTTTCTAACCAAACAAATTTTAATATTAAATAGCGATGAAAAGGATCACAATCCATCAAATTAAGAATTTCAAAACATTTTTGATAAGAATAACTCAATAAATTTCAAAATTTTCTTAAAAAGTATGTCAGATCAACATATACCAAATAAAGAAAAATTTCAAAAATATCGAATAACTTGATAATACAAAAATATCAAATCAATTTTACCAAGAATAATTTGACAAAAACACACATTCCAAAGAAATTTAAAATTAAAATTTTCTTAAAAAAGCATGTTAGATCAAAATACATTAAATAATAAAATATTATGGAATGAGTGGTGTTTGAACCCTCCACGACAATCATAAGAACACCAAAAAAGGTCACCAAGTGACCTAAATTTGCTTATATATTATTTATAATTGTCTTTTAATCAATTAAGATTGAAAGTAATTAGATGATTTAATCTTCCCACTTAAATATAAATAATTATTTGTACAAAATTCCAATTAACAAATGATTTGATTCACAAAAAATTATACTAAAATATTTTGAATTTGATAAATAATACCTTTAAAAAAATTTCTAGCATGGAAAATAATACATATCCAAGAAAAAAGGTTAGGAAGCAAATCATTTTTTAATAAGTACATGTATTGAAGTGTAATAATTGAATATACAGGGGTTACAAATTACAAGTACAAAATAACCTTAAAATAGATCTCCTGTGATAAAAGTAAATATTTCATCCGATTTATCCATTTTAACAAATTATGAAAATTTATTTTTTTATTCTTGTTATTCTTAATATTAAGCAACCACATAAAATGATAGCAATCAAACGAAGAAATGTCATTACCACATTCATTCAGTACCTTACCAGGGTAAAGGACGAATTTGTCAAGGATCCCAAAGAAGCCTGTCAAGTCCTCTGCAGGACAAAAGGAAATATCTGCTTTCACGGTCCAATCTTCTTCTACGTTGGCCACGTAGTTAATGAGTGCAAGTAAGATTCACTCTTACCCATTTCGATGCTAAACCCTTTTCAGGATTTAATATGCTCATAAACCTATCAAGGTCAGACTGCTACACAATCCAACCCCCCCCCCCCTCTCAAGTAGGGTCCTCATCCTATCTATCATTCAATCGACTCAAGAAAGAATTTTTTTTTTCCTTCAACTCTATCTCAATCCCATCTAAAACTCAAGGATATTAACTTTATCTACTTTCATCATCACAACACTCACCTCAGGACTCATACCACAACAATCAACACATCCATGAACAATCAAGGCTCTAGACATCACCCTAAGTTCATTATTCAAGTCTTTAACAGAGAATTTATAGGGGTAATTGCACAATCACAACATAAATACATGAAATCGGTTCATTAAAACATGATGATCATCAATTTTGCATAATAATATAATATTTAGAAATAAATTTCAAGAAAATCTCCAAGAATCACAATTCAAGACTCATTAACTATTAACTATCAACCTAATCTATACATTGGGGCACATGGAAGAACAATTCCATGTTCTGGGTAGCTTTACATACCTGGGATAAAGATTGTACGAATCCTTAACAAGAATTGGACTCGAACTTGCAGTCCACTAGGCCTTCTTGTCTCCTCTCTCAGAACTTCTTTGCGTAAAAGTTTAAGAATAATGAGTTTTTGAAACCCTTAATCGACCTAAAACGACTTTAAAAACACATTTTAGGAGTTAGGATAGGATGGGAAATAACCAAAAGGCCCTTCCCGAATTAAGAGAAAAAAATTCACCTCGGAATAGCCCAGTCTGCGACGCGGACTGGGCGCGCACATATGTAATTTTTGACTAAAAATTTTAAAACGAGTGAAAAAATTATTTTCCAGGAAATTACACATAAAATCACATTCTTATGTGTAATTACCATCGAAATTTCTAGAAAAATACAAGTGCATCTCCGCGCCCCTTCTGCGTCGTGCTGGGGGAAACAGATTTACTACTGTTTTGGGCAAAAATTTCAATTTTATTTTTCGACCCGATTACTCTTAAATCGGGTCGAGACCATTTTCTGACTCAATTTTCCCCGCTAATCGCAAATCCGATCGTAGATTTTTCATTGGAGCTTTGAAAAACGTGTTATGCACATGATACATTTTACGGATGTTTTGGTAATTTTATGGGGTGTTCCAATGTTTTCGGTGATACGTAGTCGCACTATATCTTGTCTAATCACCTCCTTCAGTACGTTTCTATCTTGATGGTGTCAGAATTGTGTTTAATCAACTTCGTCGAAAAAACCTTTTGTCGTTCTTATTATTCTTCTCTTTTGAAAGAATCTTTGAAATCGGGAAGAAAATTGAATAGATCCGAGAAGAGTGGTTTTGTTATGGATGATACCTTGATCGTCCTGATGGAGATTTCAAATCTCAGTCGCCGTCCATCAAATGACAATGAATTTAATAGATTAAATGACGTCGACAGCGAAGAAGAGGAAAGGTATTGAGTATTCGATATCAAGAGTAGTTTTCTCTCCGGCCCTAATTTCACAAATCTCCAAATTATGTCGAACAACCATCATCGTCGAATGGTGATGAATTCAATGGATTAAATTACGTCGACGACGAAGAAGAGGAAGGTATTGAGTATTAGATATTAAGCGTAGTTTTCTCTCTTATCCTAATTTCATAAATCTCAGATCCAACTATGCCAAACAATCACCGGACTTCCACCGTCGACCACTGAAAGAGAGATGTACGAATCTCAGACAAAAAATTGATGGTGAAAAATTCTTAAAAAGAGATTAAATTAATTCCAAAGTCCAAGTGATATCTTATAGAGGTGTCTAAAGGTGAAAGGTGTCCCTGTGGCATATATCAGGGTGATTAAAGACATGTACGATGAAGTCAAAACTCGGGTAAGAACGATGGGAGAAGACTCAGAGTATTTTACTGTTGAAATGAGACTCTACCAAGGATCTATGTTGAGCCCTTTCTTGTTTGCAGTGGTGATGGATGAGCTGACGTGATCTATCCAAGAAGAGGTACCATGGTGTATGCTTTTTGCAGATAACATAGTACTGATTGATGAGACACGGACTAAAGTTAATGATAGGTTGGAGGTCTGGAGACACGCCTTGGAGTCCAAAGGATTCAAATTGAGCAGAACTAAAACTGAATACTTGAAGTGCAAATTTAGTGTTGAAAGAGATAAGACAAACTCTGATGTGAGGCTTGCCACTCAACCTATCCCTAAGAGAGATAACTTTAAGTATTTGGGGTCCATCATCCAGAGTAGTGGCGATATCGACGATGATGTCACACATCGTATTGGGGCAGTATGGACTAAATGGAGACTTGCCTCTGGTGTATTGTGTGGCACGAAGATAGCATCTAAACTCAAAGGTAAGTTTTAAAGAATGGTGGTTAGACTATCGTTGGTGTATGGAGTGGAGTGTTGGCCAATTAAGAAGGCACATATTCAGAAGATGCATGTCGCAGAGATGAGGATCCTGAGATGGATGTGTGGTCACACCAGGAGTGACAAGGTTAGGAATGAGATCATCCAAAAAAGCTAGAGGTGGCCCGGGTGGCCGAAAAGATAAGGAAGCGAGACTGCGATGGTTTGGACATGTGCAGAGAAGAAGTACCGATAATCCTGTTAGGAGGTGCGAGAGGTTGGTTTTAGAAGATACGCGAGGGGTAGGGTAGTCCGAAAAAGTATTGGGGGAGGTGGTTAGACAGGATATGACGGAACTTAATCTTACTGAGGACATGACCTTAAATAGAAACAAGTGGAGGTCGCGAATTAGAGTAGCAAGCTAATGGTAGGGTTAGGTGTTTCTTTTGTCATGTATTCGCATTACCTGTCGTATTTTGTGTTAGTTATCTTATTTACATATTGTCATTATCAGTCGCTATTTTCTGTTCCTTTCCCTTCCTTTTGTCATATCTAGTTCTTTCTTACTTATGGGTTTTGAGATGAGGGTTCCCAGGAAACAACATCTCTACTTCTATGGTAATGGTAAGATCTGCGTACATTCTACCCTCTCCATATTCCACTTGTGAGATTTTACTAGATATGTTATTGTTGTTGTAGATTAAATTAATATACTAATTTAAATTTTCTTTTAAAAAAAACATATCAAAGTACATCAAATTTCAAAACATCTTTACTAAGAATAGTCCGATAAGACACACATCTAACTAAAATTTTCTTCGAGAAAACGTATTAAATTAAAATACATCACACGAGGAAAAACAAAAAAGAATGACATATACTTTAATTTTAAAATTTAATTTTTTTTTTCAAAAGGCAAAGATATTTTTATTTTTTATTATGTTGACGTGTCAAACAACCTATCAAATAATGACACGTAGACATCAAAACAGCTTGTTACGTTTAAAGCATGCATGTGATGTAAAGTTGCCGTCTACTTCTCTATAAATAAATAATACACCAAAAACACTTTTCATTAATTTGTGGGGGAAAAAAATAAATAAAATTCCTACTTTTCCTCAGCAAAATAAATAAGTTTCAAATATTCTCTTTCTTTTTCTCAATCTTTTTTCTCAAAGATAAGAGGAAGAGAGAGAGTGTTTGGGGGTGAAGGAGGAAGAAGAAGGTGCTTTAGCTTTTTCTCGAGGTAATAATATATATTTTTTTATTTTCAAGATTGTTTTTTTTAATTTTTTTTGGATTTGATAAAGGTTGAGGGTGTTTGATTTGTTGTGGGTTTTTTTATTTAATGATTTTGTTGGAAAAAATTGGATTTACCATTAATGTGAGGTTTTTTTTGATTGATTTTAATTGTTTTTTTGATTTGATAAAGGTTGAGGGTGTTTGATTTGTTGTGGTGTTCTTTTATTTAATGATTTGTTTTGGAAAAAAATTAGATTCATCATTAATGTGAGTTTTTTTTGATTGATTTTGGTTTGTTAATGGTAGAAAGATTATTTTTTTCAAAATTTGTTTACCTGCATTTTTGAGTTTTTTGATTTGATATAGATTGAGGGTGCTTGATTTGTTGTGGGTTTTTTGTGGGGTGATTTTTTTAAATTTATTTTTGTAGAAAAAAAGTTTTTTTTAAAAAAAATCAAGCTTGATTTGAAGTGATCTTTGGGTGTTTATGGTGGAAAGATTAGATTTTTTTTTTGCACCAAGAGTCTCTGTTCATTAATTTTCATCATGAAATATTGATTTCATAAAGCTTGATTCAAAGTGGATTTTTTTTTAATTTGATTTTTATGTGTTTATGGTGGAAAAGATTAGATTTTTATTTGTTTATGGTGGAAATGATTAGATTTTTACCTCTAAAGAATCAGTATTTATCAACCTGCATTATGAAATCAAGATTTTATACAGCTTGTTTTGTTGTGGGGTTTTTTCTTCTGGTGTGCTAATGGTGGAAACTCAGATTTTCACTATTTGGTTCAAAGAGAAAAACAAAACACACACACACACACACAAAAAGAAATCATTATTTGCTAGCTCCACCCTTGTTCTTGGGATTTTTTTTAATTGATCTTGGTGGAAAAATCAGCTGCATTGTTTTTTAATTTGTTCAGATCTGTAATGGGGTTCTCTTAGTTTTTTGCAGAAAAAAAAAGAAAAAAAGGGTCCATCTTTAAGTTTTGATTTTATTGTCCCTTTGTGTGGATCTATTTGCATGCATGAGCCACTTGTTTGTTTGGTTTTTTAAAACTGTTTGGTACTTTTGTCTTTTTATTCTACTTGGAGAGTGGTTTTTTTTTTCCTCAATGTATTTTAAATGTGAGATATTTGAAAAGTTCTAGTGGTACAAGTTGAAATTTTCATTCTATTATGGTGGCTGCTATAGTCCAAGTGTGTATTAATTTATAGCAATCATAATCCTTGATAGTGGAAGATATTGAAATAAAAGTAAAAGGAAACTAAAGGATTTGACTTTTTTGTGATGTGTTTGCTTTGGATGTATCATTTTCTTTAATCATTTAGTCACTTCATTTCAAATTATTTGTCTGGTTTTTGACTTGACACGGAGTTTACGGAAATACAGTAGGCTCTTGAATTGAAACTAAGACAAATAAATTAAAATGGAGCTGAGGAATTTGTATTTGATTTGATTTATTCAAATCTTTATGTTGGTGGTTGTGATTTTGACTACATCTTTCTTTGTTTTTAAGAGTATTGAAGAATTATTTTGAATTTTAATGTTTGGGGCTGAAAAAAGGTTTTTCGGTGCACGAAACATCGCACGTCAGTAGATCTTGTAGAGTCTCGGGAAAGGTCACGCCGCCAGGGGTGTGACATAAGACAACTTACTTTTACGGTTGAAATCCGTTGGTATTACTTTCACGGTTGTAATCCGTTATCTATATTTCACGCGAAGAGACAACTTTGTCGTTGCTCGTACGGTTGATTATTATTACTATTATTATTGTTCAGAATATGTCATTTTTGATTAAATTCAATGTGTCCTTTTTTATGAAATTGTTTGTTATATGTACACCCATTTAAGTTTTTGCCGTAGGTTCTTTGTATCTTATTACCTAGGATGGGGACATATAGTTGTACATAGGAACTATCAATGTGTTACTCCTTTGAATAGTCAAGATTCACTATAGTGATATTTGTAGCTTGAATAGACCCTTCAATAGGGTCGGATTAACTTGTGTGCATCTTGAATATTCAACTCGGTTTATGCTAACCTTCCACCAACATAGTCTGGGTAATTTCGCCCATGGCCCACCAAACCTTAAACGTATAGGAAAAAAACATCTATCACCGACGCAGAACGTGTAATTCCTTTCTCTAAAGCTCGGTCTACCAAACCCTAGACATAAAGGGGAAAAAATATCTATCACTGACACACCGACACAGAACAGGTAATTCTTTTCACTAAAGCTTGGTCTACCAAACCTTAGACATACAAGGAAAAAGACATCTATCACTGACACAGAATGGGTAATTCCTTTCACTAAAGCTTGGTCTACCAAACCGTAGAAATATAGGGGGAAAAACATCTGTCACCGACAACGGGTAGTTCCTTTCACTAAAGCTCGGTCCACCAAACCTTAGACATATAGGGAAAAAATATCTATCACCGACACAAAAAGGGTAATTCCTTTCATTAAAGCTCGGTCCACCAAACGTAAGACATCTAGGGAAAAAACATCTATCACCGTCACAAACGGGTAATTCGTTTCACTAAAGTTGGGTCACCAAACCTTAGACATATAGGGAAAAAACCATCGGTCATCGACACGGTCCACCAAACCTTAGACATATAGGGAAAAAACCATTTGTCAGAGACACAAAACGGTTAATTCCTTTCGCTAAATCTCGGTCCACCAAACCTTAGACATATATAGAAAAAAACATCTATCACCAACACAAAACGGGCAGTAATAGTTTAGCTTTGAAAGGACCATTTTACCCTTTAGGAGATTATTTTTTAGTCATTATTTTAAACCATAAGTTTCAAGAGTGTTGCTTTTTTAAACTTTGTGCTCCGCGAAATACCAGCAAGCTATCTTACTTTAAGATACCTTTTTTATTCTTAAAGAGATGATTTATGTCCTCATAATATTTATGATTTATTTTAGATTATAAATTTCAAAAATCTTTTGTTCTTTCTTAAACTTTGTGTCCAAATTGAGACGGGTGTGGGATTGGGGGGGTAGGTGTTTTCTCTTAGCTAAGATTTGTGTTGTATAATTTATGTTCTTTCTTAGAAAAGAATGATTTTTGGGCTATATTATTTTTCTACTTTTTGAAAACTTGTTTGAATAATTCTTTTTTCTAGAAAAGAATGAATTTTGGGCTATGTTATTTCTTTACTTTTTGAAAACTTGTTTGAATAATTCTTTTTTCTACCTAATAGTTCTTTTTTCTACCTACCAACACAAAAGACAATCTATTTTCTCTCTTCTGCTTGGTAAATCCCCTAGTGGGGACCCCTATAAGAACTAATCTACTTTTGTTGTCTATATTGGTTGTTTGGTGGATGTTATTTAGAAACTAACACTATATAATTAATAAATATATGGGGCTCTAATGGTCTAGCATATAGCTAATTGATTAACCTTTCATTTTTGTTGAGTTGAACCATGCTAATTTTTCTGCTCTGATTAGTTGCATAAATGTTGTCACTATCATTGTTTCACTTTGTTGAATTTGAACGATTTGAAAACAATACAATAACATGTCGAAATGGAAGTTAACATATGTCTTTATTTCACGAAAAAAAAACATTAGGTGATTTCTTTCCATTCTTGATGGACATAATTACTTAGTAACTGTTGTTAGTGGGAGATCGCAGGTATTTGATGGATTTAGTCATGTAAATTAGTCAACTTTAATATTAAATATGGTATAACTTCTTTAAGATGTTAATCATGTCAAATATGGCAACGCCGGTTGTTGACAATGATGTTATTTGATTAATTATTTACCTACAGCTAGTGAGAAAACTATTTTTTTTGACATAATCCACCAGTGAGAAGATTTTATTTTGTAGGGGGGCCTAAATGTTTGGTGAGATGCCCATTCAGTGTTTAATGCATGTGAGAAGTGTGTAGACACTCAACATAGTTTAAGCATTAGTTCTTATTGAAGTGATGAAATCTAAATGATTGGTGCCAACTTTCTTGAGTGTGTATATGCATATAAATGATTGATGCCAACTTTCTTGAGTGTATGTGTACATATAAATGATTGACGCTTTCGTTCTATTCAATACAAGGCAGAGTGCAAGGTGAGCCCGAGAGGCTTTTTCTATTACTGATCTCAGTTTATGCATCCAGTTTCTTCATTTGGTTTAGATACTCTGCTTATTGTTTGAAACTTCACTTCTTGTAATCATATCATCGTTCATGCATGGAAATTTGTGTTTATGACTAATGTTTTTGCGTTATACTAATGAGAGGCTAGAAAGAATAAGATTGTCGCTGATCCGAACACTAGGTTGTACCAGCAAAAGAATGAGCAGGGAGCTGTTTGGGAGAAATGGAGAAAAGAAATAATGCTGAAGGAATATATTGCAGCATTGAATTATCTTGACAATGATTTGATATGTCCATTTTATTAGTATTGTTAGCTGTAACGGATGGTCTAATGTCCATGATGTGGCTTATCATGTTTCTTGCATTTGTGGGCTCACTTTTCAGTTTTGGAATTTAATGTGGACCGCATCCCTATGGACCTCATGTTTCTGTCAGTAGATTGAATTGTTGATTTGGCATGATTTCCCTGTCTATGATTGTTTGATGTTTGATCTCTAAATCAAGACCTCACATGAAAGGTAGATTAGGGGGACCACGCCTCGTTTGGTTCGGCGTTATTTTAACTTTATTCTTTGATGCATTTGTTTGTCTACTTATGATAGATGAAGCATGTAAAGAATCGAGCCTAATGTACAGTTTGCAGGTTTGGGATTGAAGAGGCAGTGTAGTGAGAATGGGAGCCGGTGGTCGTATGTCTGCTCCAAATGGCAAGACTGAAGAAATGAAGAATCCTCTTCAAAAGGTACCAACCTCGAAGCCCCCTTTCACCGTTGGTGATATTAAGAAGGCTATCCCACCTCACTGCTTTCAGAGGTCTCTCGTCCGGTCAATGTCCTATGTTGTGTATGACCTCATACTCGTTGCCATGATGTACTATGTTGCAACCACTTACTTCCACCTCCTTCCTTCCCCATTGTGCTACATTGCGTGGCCTATTTACTGGTTTTGCCAGGGTTGTGTTTGCACTGGACTATGGGTTAATGCCCATGAATGTGGCCACCATGCCTTCAGTGATTACCAGTGGATTGATGACACCGTTGGTCTTGTCCTTCACTCTGCTCTGCTGGTGCCGTACTTTTCTTGGAAATACAGTCATGGTCGCCACCACTCCAACACTGGCTCCCTCGAGCGTGATGAGGTCTTTGTGCCTAAGTCTAAATCCCAGCTTGGATGGTATTCAAAGTACTTGAACAATCCACCAGGCAGGGTCATCACACTTACTGTCACCCTCACTCTTGGCTGGCCCTTGTACTTGGCCTTCAATGTATCTGGCAGACATTATGACCGATTTGCATGTCACTATGACCCTTATGGCCCAATCTACAACCAACGCCAGACGCTACAAATCTTTGTTTCTGATGCTGGAGTTCTCGGAGTTTGTTATCTGCTATACCGTGTTGCCTTAGTGAAAGGTCTAGCTTGGGTAGTGTGCATCTACGGTGTACCCCTCCTCGTTGTGAATGCCTTCCTTGTCCTCATCACCTACCTGCAGCATACTCACCCATCATTGCCTCACTACGATTCAACCGAGTGGGATTGGCTAAGGGGTGCTCTAGCAACCTGTGACAGAGACTACGGCGTTCTCAACAAGGTCTTCCACAACATCACCGACACTCACGTGGTGCACCATCTGTTCTCAACCATGCCACACTACAACGCAATGGAGGCAACCAAAGCAGTCAAGCCATTACTCGGAGACTACTACCATTTCGATGGAACCCCAATTTACAAGGCAATGTGGAGAGAAGCAAAAGAGTGCCTCTACGTCGAGAAAGACGAAACAGCTCAAGGCAAAGGCATTTTTTGGTACAAAAACAAGCTCTGAACTCTAGAGAAGTAACTCTGCTTGCTGTCCACTAGTCTTTTGAGTCATGTTTGGTCTGAGTCTTTAAGTTTTTTGGTTTAAATTTAGCTCTGTTGTGCTTGTTAGTATGAAACTTGACAAATAAAAGGGGAACATAAGAAAAATACAAGAGGAACAAAGTGCATCCTCTGCCTCCTTTTAGTATGTAACCTTTTATGTAATGAACTGCCAGTTTTAATATAAGTAGTTTTGGTTGTGTCTACAATTCATTTAGTTCTTTGGACAAAATATCTTGTGTTCACGCAAAGGGTCTGGTAAAGTATTTCGAGTTTACTTAGGATCCAAGGAAGGGTCATACTTAATGAGATTGTTGTGGTTCTTTGGACAAAATATCTGGTGTTCATGCAAGGTCAGTGATGTAGACAGCCTATTTAACGCAAATATTAATGTTGCTTCCGCAGATCGAACGTGTGATTTATAAGTCATACGATGATAGTTCTACTGTTGCTCTAAAGTTTCTTGTCAAACCTTTCATTAGTATTTGGCCATATGTGTTAGTATTTTGAGTTCACGCAAGATCATTCTTTAATGAAAGTGACGTAGACAACTTATCTAATGCAAACATTAATGTTGCTTTTACTTGCTCCAAAGATTCTCATCAAATCTTTCATTATTATTTGACTATATGTGTCAATTAAACCAAGTCCATGGATAACATATGATTTCAATTTGTGTGTATATGTATTTTACGATACAATATTTTTGAAGTATTTGAACAATATGACGGATAATAATCAAACACTCTTCCTAATTATGTGTTTTCTTAAGAAGCGTCTAATGACAAACACGATAAATATTTTGAGACAAAGGGAATACTAACAACTATGACAAGGACATTTTGGTCTTTTTATAAAGTGGGGATGTTTGTGTCTTTGCACAAAATATAAATTTCTAGAAATTAATTTTCTTCAAATATTTGATGGGCCTATTGGGCTTGGGCTCTGAGTTAATTGGGCTTCTATTTCATGCTTTGGGTTTGCAAATTTAGCCACTTTGGAACCAACTTCAGGCATACGCGATTAATTTTCAAAATTTCAATATTTTTATCTAAAGAAATAATTCTTTAACAATATTCACTTTTCTCATCTAATGAAAAATAATTTAATATTATTTTATTAATATCTCAAAAAAATTACTATTTCACTCTAATATTACAAACTCAACAAATTCTTGAGTTTGATGAATAAAATATGATAATTGTTGATCCAAATTTACTACTAATCTAATATTAATGAATTGTGATCTTTTTTTTGAAAAAGAAAAGTTAAATAATTAATTAAAGATTTCTTAGTGGGTTTATTTTTTTTTTCAATTTTCATGCGATGAAACACTTTTGATTTCATTTTTTATATTTAATTTAAGAATATTCTGAAGATATTCTTTTTTAATTGGAATTCAATGTTCAATATTTACATATAAATTTGATTAATTCGAATCTCATAAAAAAATTTCATATTCAGAGTTCGAATTTGAGATCTACAATTAAGAATGAAAAAAGTCCAATCATCCATTCGCAACCCATATTAATTTGTTGAGATATTCATTGAACAAATTAACTTAGCTTGGTTATTGATTTAATGGATTTATTGGTTAGTTAAATAAGAAAAGATGTCTTTTAATCTCAAATCAAAGTTACATACAGATAAATAATAATTATTTATATCGTCAATATGATCACTTTATGATTTACCAATATTCTATTCACCTTGTGATTTTAGATTTCAAGATTTGTCCAGATTTATTTCTAGAGGCAGCAAAATTAAATTCAATCCGTCAAATTGCAAAAAAATCAAATTCAATCTGTCAAACCCTTTTACGTTATGTTTAGGGGGGTTATTATTAGCCCAAACAAATTCGAATTCAATTGGGTCTTAACACATTTGTCATCTTAATCTATTATGATTTGTTCGATTTTGATCCAACCCACTCAATTGTCTCCCCTATATATTTCAAGCTCGTAACAATGATGATTTATCGATGTTCTGCAAGGTTTTGTTTCCAACAGATAATGTAGATTTAAATTCATATTTGGTATCAAAATTCAAAAGTCTTCACTTTAAAATATTATACTTTATCTATTATAAACTTAAAAAATATTACTATAATAACTAAAATAATAAAATCGGCATACATTTTATATCTTTTCCTTTTTTTGGTCAACTTTAGTCTACCACGTTAAATAAAATGTGAACTCTCTTTTTTATTTTTTAATTTAGTGAAAATAACATGCATTATTGTCCTTTTGTCTGGACAAAATTTAATTATTTTCACGTGGACGAATATAATTATTTATGTACACCACCTACTACTGTGTCTTTTGCTTTTTTCCCACCTACCACACTTTATATTAATTTGAAATATCTCGAAATATGTGAAGATCGTTTGAGATATAATATGGTATAATATAATATAATTATATATATTTTGCATTGATTTAGACCGGATTTGTAGGTATAAAATTATATTAAATAAAGATGTTAAAAAAAGGATGTGATAAATTAAAAATAAAGGACGCTATCTTGAAAGTTTTACAAATTTTTGATATAAAAATGGATTTAATTGCAATGACTCAACCAATTAGTAATATTGTCCACTTTGGATCTAGATCTGCAGGGCATTGAAACGTGTCACTAAATGTAATGTTTATTTACTTATATACTCAGCATGTAATGATCTAGTCCACTAGTGATATTGTCCGCTTTGAGCCTAGCTTAGGATGACTTTAAAATGCGTCGCTAGTCAGTAAGACTTATTTATTTATATACCAACGTCTCTTTTGTGTTTTGCCGATGTAGAACTTCTTATCTTAAGGTGAGTTATTACACATATGAAATGAATATAAAAGAAAAATTAAAATCATATAATCAATTTCAATTTTATATACGATTAAGACATAATTATTGTTATTATTTGTTTATTAATTTATTCTATAATTTCAATTTCAACTTGGATTAAACACTGCATTTCTATAATAACATTAGTTGTTTGGATATTTTTCTTAATTACGATAATGAAATATTATTGCAAAAAATATATTACATAATATAACATGATAAATTAATTCTTTAACAATTATAATGAAACGTTGCTATATATAGAGAGAGAGATAAGGTGATTCTTTTAGAGATTTTAGAATAATTTTAAAGTATGATATAAAAATAATAAGTACTTTTATCCAAAAAAATATTAGATATGATGAGATCAAGAATGGATTTAATTGTTGGGTCATTTTGATAAAAATATTAATCTATTCAAGTGGCTCTATATAATATTGAACAATCTCAACTAACCCTAAAAATTTAATTGTATATATAGAAGGTTAATATCTCTTCATGGTACAAACAATTTCGATTAGTGAAAAATGGCAACTATGAAGATGCTCATGATGTTAGTGGTGGCTGCAATTTTGTTTTGCAGCCATCACGAGGTGACCATGGCGAAAGAAGCTGCCATGGTCGATGATGGACATGAGCCACTAAGCTCTCCATTTAACGTTCTATGTCAATATTGGCCGTATCCTTGGCCACAACCATGCCCTCCTCCCAGGCCAAGGCCACGACCACGACCACGACCACGACCAAAGCCATGCTCACCACCACCTCCACCACCGAGATCGTCACCACCTCCACCACCACCGAGATCACCCCCACCACCTCCACCACCAGCAACGACTTGTTCGGCTAGTGACCAACAAAAGGTGAAGACATGCATGTTCGAAACAACTTCAATTGATGCATGTTGTCCAACATTTAAGAGTATCCTAGGTACAAGTTGCCCTTGCTACAAGTATGCGGAGGATTTAGACAATCAAATCTTGATCACTCTCGAAGCTTATTGTGATGTCAGTAGCCCCTGCAAGAATGTGCAAGTAAGTCACTATCATTTTTATCTGTCGTTTAAAAATTTTGTTGGAAAAATATTTCATACATGAATACATTCCTAATGTTGCATTATGTTAATTAACTTCAGGTGATTAAGCTATCCAAGGATGAGTAAAGATGAAGTGATTGATGCTTAATTAATTCCAAATCTTGTATTAGAGTTAATTTTAGTACTATTAAAGTATATTTTGTTGACTTGTGACCAACTTTGTAATAGTTCTTTGTGATGAAATAAAAGAATATTTACTCTCAAGGAGATAAATTACCTTTTTAGAAACAAATATTTTGTTGACTTGAGTGAACTAAAGATTTTAATATTGAAATTGTTTTAATGTGCTTAAATGGTCATTGAATTATTAAAAATAGATCAATACAAAAAAGAAACTCATATTTCTATTTTGCTCAAAATGTTAAATTTTCTTTCATATGAAATTAAAAATCTTTTTTTTATTACATAAAAGCTTATTTAAGACAAAATATATGTAGTAAAAGTAGTTCAAGTGATAATAAATTTATTTGAAACGTGTTAATAGTACATTAGTTATGGGGAAATTCAATTAATTTGATTTTAAGAAAAGATAAAATACTTTTTTATTAAATATAATTTTATTTTTTAAACTCACCTCGAGATCTCTTCTTTAATATAATAATATAACATATTAATTGCACATGATGAAATAATATAATAGAATAGAATTCCAAGATCAAGATGAAAATATAATAAGAATAAAAATAAAGAACAAAAATTTAATGACTTTGAACAATGTAAAAAAGAATTCTTAAGATCAAGATTTGTACTTGATGCGTTCAAAATTAAAGTTTGAAAATTTTGAGTTTTAAAATTGACGAATTTTGATTCGATATGTTAATTCATAATTAAACAACATAGGGGCACTTCGAAAAGACAAAGTAACAAAACTAAGCAAATATATATTATTTAATTATTTATTTATTATAATTATAATTTTAAATAATTACAACTCGTCATTAATATTTTATTCGAGTTGCTAGGATCACTTCTGGATTTGTATTATTGAAAGCAAATTATACAATGTATTTGGTATATTGGTCGCAAATTATTCAAATATTATTGACAATAAATTATGCTAACGAATTTATATATTAACAGTGGAGTAAACGAATTATACTAACAGATTTATATATTGGGAGCAAATTATACAAACGAAAATATTTATAGCAATAGAAATACCCATTATATATTTGGTAGAGAAAAATATGATCTTTTTTTTTTATATATTTATAACAAATTATACAAATTAAAATATTTATAATAAAACTATAAAGCGTAATTACATAAATTATAACTAATTAAAAGAGGAGACTAGAAGTATCATATGGTGGAACTTCAAAAAGGGCAAAAACTAAAATTACTTTTAATTATTTTATTTTATTTTATTTTATTTTATTTTATTTTCAAAAGATGTGTATCATGTGATGATAAATTGAGAGGAGACTTAGAAGTATCATATGGTTACATATGGTGGAACTTCTTTAATTATTTTATATTTTTTTCAAAAGATGTGTATCATGTGATGATAAATTAATCATTAATTACCCCTTTGTTAAAGCCATACCTAACATAGTGTATCCCCCAAAAAACTATTCCATTTATTTTTTTTAATATTCAAATCTTAAATTTATGAAATTCTGAACATATATTAAAATATTATTTAATTTTTATAATTTTTAATACATTAGATAATATAAATCAAAACATATTTATACCCAATTATATCCTGTTCTCGAGCTGTAAAACTTTATTGTTTCATTTAAAGATGTTGCTATTTATTTCAACAACTCTACTAAAATACTATGCAACAGATAATGAAAATACATGATAAAAAATATATTCTTCACCTAATCCTATTATACCGCAAGGTCATGCATCCACCTAACCTACCAATTAGTCTGCTACTCTAATTCACAATCTCTACTTCTTTCTATCTAAGATCATGTCCTCAATGAGATCAAGTTCCGTCATATCATGTCTAAGTACTGGGGGAGGTTAAATATAGATATTTTGATATATATCAATTGTTGAACACACTTAATACAAAAATTACTCATTCATGTTCTAAAGGTATGAACACTGTTAACGAAAATATTGGATCCGTCATTAATGATAATATTTGCAACAATATTAAATTAATGGTGTACAAAATAATACGTGTCTTTTTTTCACAAGAGTATGAAAAAAGAGAGTGGATTTTTGTGATATTATATTGAAATCATATACCTAACATATCCCTACCCTAATAATTGAGTACTATTATATATAAAGGTGTTATATTTCATCATTGTTGGATACAAATCAATCAAAAGTGAAAAATGGCAAGTATGAAGATGCTCATGACGTTGGTGGTGGGTGCAATTTTGTTTTGCAGCCACCACCAAGCGGTCGTGGGCCGAGAAGTCGTTGTGTCCGTGGACGATGATGGAAACAAGTTAAAAATTTGGCCATGGGATATCCCATGTTATTTGCCATGGCCGTTTCCGTGGCCACGACCGTGGCCATGCCCTCCTCCACCATCACCACCAAGACCCCGACCACGACCACCTCCACCACCACCATGCTCCCCACCACCTCCGCCTCCGTGCTCACCACCACCTCCACCACCGAGCCCGCCCCCTCCCCCTCCCGCCCCGGCAACAAGTTGCTCAGCAAGTGACAAAGAAAAGGTGAAGAAGTGCATGTTCAA
>JAOTQR010000001.1:1080803-1109226 GCA_025774065.1 Solanum ossicruentum | reverse complement strand
ACCCATGCCTAAATAATTCTTAAAGGGGACATGCATACTTATAATTTCATAAACCCCAAAGTAAATCCTCATATAATAGTTTAAATCACATTAAAATCATCAAATAAACACTACCATGCATCAATAAAATTTTAGGAATCATAATATTTAAAATCCCAAATTAAACTAAGCAAAATTCATGTAGGTTTTCTTGAAAATAATTTTGGGTCTCTTTAATCGGAAGGAATCAAGGATCAACCCACATACCTTAGACCTGGAGTTTCCTTGGAATTGTGTTTGAGAAGAATGGAAGCTTGGAAGTGGGTCTTGGAATCCAGACTTGTTCTTGGGTTTTACTTGAAATTGAATTGGAGCTTAATGGAGGCTCTTGAGAGGATTTGGGAGTGTGTTTGAGATGAGAGTAGTGAATTATATCCTTTGGAACATTGTTTAGGTCTTTTAGGAATGTTAAGATAGCTTAGAAAGTCAAAAAGAGTCATTAGAATAATTAGCATTTACGAAAATGTCATTAGTGAACGGATGAAAAAATTAGCAAAGTGGTGCCCCATGCTGGTCCCACGGGTTGTGTGGCATTCCACGGGTCATGTGGAGTGCCCGTGACAAGGTACTTGGTCTAAAAATTAAAGTTGGAAATCGATTGGAAAAAGACGACCACAGAGGCCTTCACGGTTCGTGTGGAGTCTCACGGGTCGTGTGGAGGCTCGTGGCACCATACTTGGTGCTGGAAAATATTGCCCAAGCTCCACGCCAAGGACCACGGGTCGTGCACCATGCCACGGGTCATGGTGAGGGGCGTGGCATAATACTTAGCAAGAAAACTCTCTCAAACGTCCACTGTTCCTCACTTTTACTCACCCCATGACCAGCCACACGGCCAGTGGCAAGCCACACGGCCCGTGCCACTGGTCATGCCCCATGCCTTAGGCCAAAAATGGCCTTTTTCTAACTCAAGACACCTCACACGATCCGTACAAGACACCACTGCCCGTATAGGTGCCCGTGGGGCTTCACTGCACGGGAGGGTCTCACGAAAACGATCATAACTCCTTCATTCGACATCGGAATAAGGTGAAACCAAGTGCATTGTGAAGCTAACTCAAAGATCTTTCATTTGACATGTCATGGGCCACCCAGTTCCAAATGTGCTAAGAGTTATGCTTGTTTAAAGTTGACCCTTCTATCGGTACTAGTATCGAACTTAGCCAACGAAAAATCCTTTGAACTTGGCTTGACGTAGGGGAGCCATGATGACCTTAAACAGCATAAATAAGCTTGAAAGTTCGAATCTTTACTCAATAAACCAACCAAAAAAAGAAGTAATTTTAAACTCATAAATGATAAATTTTGACTTCGCCTCTTATATTATTGTTATTAGGTCCACAATCTCAGATGTTTTGTATTTTTTCTTAAAATTTCTGTATTCCAAAATAAAAAGACAATTCATAGAGAAGAAAGAAAAGAAAATTACTTTATTTTCTAGTGCTAGACAATAAATGCTTGACAACTACAAGAAGACAATGAATTTTTTTTTTCTTTTTACAAGATAATACAATGAATACTATAAAAGAAATATAAAAGATTATAATATCCATACATTTAGATTTAGAATTAATGATCCAGAAAATTCATGTGACTGAATATGATGTCCTTGAAATAGTTCTCGAGTTCAAATTCTGAAAATAAAAAAATTTATAATAAAAAATATGATATAAATCTGAATTATTCGAATCCTAAAACAAATATTGAATAGAAAGTGGGGGAAGGAGAGGGGAGGGTTGGGAGCATTAATTTGTTATTAATTTTCGTATCAGATTAAATTGTAATTGTATCACGTGTATCAAAAGTAATTGAATATTATATTGAGTAGTATTTTTGTAAGGCTACATCCTTGGATGCTTCACTTTCTCTTTTCATTTTTTATTTCTTTCTTATAAGATGAAAAGACATTTCGGTAAGGAAAGAAAAAAAAATGTCTACTCATTCTATTTCAATTTATTTATACTATTTAACTTGACTCAATTTTTTTTTTAAATAAAGAAAAGAGCTTTTGGATCTTGTTATTATAAACCAAAAATATGTAAATGTATTCAAATGTCATTTGATTTTTGTGAACTTAAAGAATATTAGTTGTATTGCAGCTTGAATAGTACTTCAATAGAGTCTGAATTAGTTTGTGAACATCTTGACTATTTCACGTGATTTATGTTAACCTTCCACCGACACAGATCAAATAATTTCACCCACCATCCACCAAATCTTATGCATACAAAAAAAAAAGGCATCTAAAAATACGAAAAAGGTAATTCCTTTCACCAAAGCTTGCACATATACGATGAAATCACATATTTCTTGTTTCAATTTATGTAATAATTTCTCTTTTTTAGTTAGTTTTAAAAAATAATTTTTTTATAGTGAATACTTTTTTCAAAAAAGGAATTTATGTGACATTCAAAAAGAATTGAAAGGGAAAAGGACGAGAAGACAATGACTTTTTCGTTTTCACATGATAATGAATTATTATTTGACATGTAACCAAAATGTCAATCACACAAATCAAAAGCATTATTCTCTAACAATAAATTGAGTTATTATTAAAAATATATATATATGTTGCTCAAAAATATTGATGTATTCATCTTAATTTTTAAAAAAAATTGTATCATCAATTATTGAAAATCCTTATGAAGCAATTGAATTCCTTTTTTCCATTACCTAAATCTTCATGAAGCGACTCGAATGTATTCTCTCTTGTATTGTTGACTCTAATAATTATATCATAATGACAAAAAATGTTATATATTATAGATTAGAATAATGGAATCTATAATGGTTATTTCTATAGTCGGATGCGGTCAAAAATTTACTATTTTTTGCTTTGGATATGGTGGAATAAAGCAAAATGACTTTTTAAATTGTCTGCGCTTCTTTCAATTGTGAAGTAGCAGTTAGTCAATGCAACTTTCGACGCTCATCATGGATCATTCGGAAACAGTCTATTTATGTTTTAAACATAGAGGTCAGACTGTGTACATCTGACCCCCTTACCCTGTAATGGACAGAAGTCTTTGAGCCAGTGAGGTAATATTGTTAGATTAGAATAATGGAGAGCGACAAACAAATAATGAATAAGTGGACTAATAAACATCTCTTATAAATGAACACGACCCCATTAAATATTTCCAAGAAACACCCTACATTTTTTGCATATGCATCATATGATATTAAATTAAATGTGAACTACCCCTTTATTAAAGTCATACCTACCACTAGTAACTCTTATTATTATATATATAGATGAAGGACACAAACCATTCATCACTACAAAAATGGTAACTATGAAGATGCTCATGATGTTAGTGGTGGCTGCAATTTTATTTTGCAGCTATCACCAAGCGGTCGTGGCTAGAGAAGTTGTTGTGGTCGCGGATGATGATGGAAACAAGTTAGGAATTTGGCCATGGGATATCCCATGTTATTTGCCGTGGCCATTTCCGTGGCCACGACCATGGCCATGCCCTCCTCCATCACCACGACCACGACCACGGCCACCTCCACCACCACCATGCTCCCCACCACCTCCGCCTCCATGCTCCCCACCACCTCCGCCTCCGCGCTCACCACCACCTCCACCACCGAGACCGCCCCCTCCCCCTCCCGCCCCGGCAACAAGTTGCTCAGCAAGTGACAAAGAAAAGGTGAAGAAGTGCATGTTCAACACAACTTCAATTGATGAATGCTGCCCGACATTCCAAAGCATACTTGGTACTAGTTGTCCTTGCTATAAGTATGCTGAGGATTTGGACAATCAAGTCTTGATTACTCTTGAAGCTTATTGTGACGTCGATAGCCCTTGTAGGGGCGTGCCAGTAAGTTCTCATTAATTATTTTATCTATCGTTAAGAAAACTTCTTACTATCTACATTCATTTTTATAAGGTTTATTTTAGTATTGGTATGATTAATATTTTCTTGAAATAGTAAGGTTGGAATTCAAGATTTAAAAGTTCTATTCTTAATTTTCAAATTAATAAAGTAGTTCTTTTATTATGAATTCAGAGTCCACCTCCTCCACCCCCGAAACCGAGTTGCTCAGCTAGTGACAAAGAAAAGGTGAAGACATGCATGTTCAACACAACTTCAATTGATGAATGTTGTCCAACATTCCAAAGCATACTTGGTAAAAGTTGCCCTTGCTATAAGTACGCCGAGGATTTGGATAATCAAGTCTTAATAACTCTCGAATCTTATTGTGACGTCGATAGTCCTTGCAAGGGTGTGGAAGTAAGTCATCATTTTTATTTATCATTTTAGATTCTGACAGACACGTTAAGAAAAATTATTATCTACATTATTCTTATATAGTGTATTATTTGAGTATGACTAGATATTTTCTTGAATTAGTAAAGGTGGAATTCATGAGTAAAGAGAAATTAATATTTTCTTAATTTTTAAAAATAATAAATATTATATGAAACTAATTTTTAGCTAATGTGACCAATAAAAATGACTAAGATAATGTGTTGAGGTCCTCCATCATATCATGATAGACTACTTTGATGCCACATTGAAGATAAGATATTGTCCTTTTTCAATTAAATAAATTTGTATAAATTGTTTGGAAAATCTTTTTATTAAATTATTGTGATATCATTTTTATCTTAACTGATTTCTTAATGTTTATATATTTTCTTAGCTGGAAAGTGGAATTAAGAAAGGAAAAGAAAAGCAACTTTTTCAAAAATGATAATATTTTGGAATTTTTTTTTTAGTTTGACGAATAGAAATGACAAAAAAGATTATAATAAAAATATTTTGCTAGGTTCTTTAAGATAGATTTCTTAGGACCAATTTGAAGATCTTTTTCATTTTTTAATATATTTATTTTGAATTAAGAAATGTATAAATTAGAGGTGTTACCAAGTATCTTATACAATTTCTCTTTTTTGAAATACTAATTTAATTTTTTAATTTAATGATTTTTTTCTTTTAATTAATAATTTCAGGTGATTAAGCTATCCAAAGAGGAGTAAAAAATGAAGTGTTTGGCTGCTTAATTCCAGATCTTATTTTAGATAATTTGGTGTTTATCACCCTTGTAATGTTGTGTTTTAGCAATAATAATTCGTGATGTGACTGAATATGATGTCTCTTCGAGTAGATCTCGAATTCGAATTCTAAAAACAAAAAAATTCATAATAGGGAATGGTTGTTCCTTAGATGAACATGTGTTGCATGAATCTGAATTACTCGAGTACTAAAACAGATATCAAATAGAAGGGAAAAACTAGACTAAAATCCTTCATCTTGTTTATTCACATGATTTACAATTAACCAACGAAATATATTTTTCCTCTTTCTTTTTTATGGTGAAGAGTAGTCTTGTGTACGAAATATCTTGCGTTTATGTGGAGCCATACTGCAAAGGAAGTATAATATAGAAAATAGAAAGCTTATACTAGACTAAAATCCTTCGTCTTGTTTATTCACATGATTTACAATAAACCAATGAAATATACTTTTTCCCTTTCTTTTTTTACGATGAAGAGCAGTCCAGTGTAGAAAGTATCTCGTGTTGGGATACACTGCAAGGAAGTACAATATAATGTAAAAACTAGAAAGCTTACTCTTAAGACAATCATTAGTTATTGATTCTACGGTTCAAACTCATATCATAAACCTATAAATGATATAGAAACAATTTTACCGTTCCTCCGAGGCTCGATTAGGTGCAATAAATAATATCATAAAGCTCTTTTGCTGTCCATGTGACTTCAACAAGGCTTTTTAGAGGACCAACAAAATCTTCTGCTATCATCAGTAAGACCCTACATTCTAGGAGCAAGAATCTTTAGAATCAAATAGATATAGATAAACAAATATGAGGCAAAAAATCATATGGTTCGGACTCTCCGAAAATGTCATCCGCTATCACATCCGTGTCAAATCCTTTAAAAATGTGCTACTTCTAAAGATCTGACACGTGCACGATGACATATGTGGCGGGTCGTGCCAAATACAGTAAGATCAAATGGTCCAACTAATAATTTCAGAGATGAAAGTGACATTTGGTAAAGCCAACTAGGGAGGAAATAATTGACAAAACATATGAGATCTTAGAATTATTTGGACAATGAAAGTCATTTTCTGATGTTTGGTTATCGTAAAAAAAATTTCATGAAAAGAGGAAAAATAAATTTCCTCACGGGCGAAAATTATTTTTTATAACAATCTTAACTTTGAAGAGGAGCCTTGGCGCAACTGATAAAGTAGTTGTCATGTGATTCGGAGGTCACGGGTTCAAGCCTTGGAAACAGCCTCTTGCAGAAATGCAAGGTAAGGCTGCATACAATAGACCCTTGTAGTAGGACCCTTCTCTGGACCCTACGCATAACAGAAGCTTTAGTGCACCAGACTTGCCCAACAATCTTAACTTTTCACTTCGTATTATTTACTTCAACTCTTGTTTTGATATGTTTTACTTGAGTCGGGGGTCTATCAAAGACAACCTTACTATCTTCACAATATCGGGGCAAGACGACATACTCACTGCCCTAACCCGACTTGTGAAACTACAATGGGTATGTTACTTCTATATTACTTGCTTTAACTAACCCTTAATTAGACATCAAAGTTAATCTTTAGCACTCAAAATTTAAATCAGCTAAACAACCTCTGTATCGTTCCAATTTTATCGGATGTCCTAGAAGGTATGGCTAAACAACATTTTGCTACAATTTAAAGGTCTTAAACAGAACCTCAGAACGAAAAAGACTGACCTTGAATCTTGCTGAAATTGAGTAGAGACATTGATGCTAAAACCTTATGTTCAATCAGATCACCATGTTGTAAGCATTCTATCAGCTGAGTGGTAACAGCTAAAAATGAAGATAGTTCAAGTTCCAAGTCGTTCGTTGAAGCAAGTGCTGAGCTCAACCATGCGACCGTTGTTAGACAGATTCGGACCATTTCCGAGTTTCCAGAACCTAAGCATTTTGAGAGAGCCTCCACAAATGACTTCTTGCCACTGCCAATGAGTAAAGCTGATGCATTTAACAACCACTTTTCCCTGGCTTCTTCTTCATCCTCCATCTGACAATTTAGTGCGTTTTAGTCATGTACACTTTTCAGACACGGAAAAAGACTTTTTTTCTGCTTCTGCATGTAAAGTTCATAATGCTCACAGAATAATGAAAATATAATGAGAATTAGAGCGTCACGCGATGATCTTTCGGAAACAGCTTCTCTATCTCTATGAAATAGTGGCAAGATCTGCGTACATTTTACCCTCCCCAGACCCACTTGTGGGATTTCACTAGGTATGTTGTTGTTGTAGAGTGTTACGCGACGATTATAAGTGCAACAAAAGAAAGGTTCATACTAGCACACAAGGAAACAAACAAAAGAAAGCAGCATTGTGAGGACGAAACATTTCCCAAACTGACTGAAGCAAAGGCTCATTTTTTCCTCATAAGATGGGGTATTGAATATTTTGGCTGGTCCCATGTGCATCCAGGCTTGAGCTCGGTTGATTGAGTTTGAGGGCAGTTATGTCATCACAGGTCTTATTGACAGTGGCAGAAATGGTATTTTCACCAACGGGATTCATCTTCTACTACATATACATAAAAAAATCTTTCTTCTTCTGGAAGGGACACTCCAGGGGGCTTTTCGCTGTCAAAAGTTGCTATAGGATGCTGGAGTATATGGCCTTGGCAAAAAATCTCGTTCAATTTGCAGTCTTTTAAGGTCTCTTGCTTCTCGTGGATTGTGGCTAGGGAGGCATGTCTCGTGCAAACCAACCTCCAAGAAATGAAGGCCATATAATTCTACAATAACAACTACACCTCAATCCCAAACCAGTCGGGATTGCCTAAACAATTTTGCATTCCAATGACGTTATTGCTTATATAGATTCAATCAGGACAAAAGAACACGTACTGTCCTAACAGTTGCATCAGCATGCGCATTATTCTGTTCCTCGAAAGGATATTCTACTCCAAAGCCTTCAAGAAACCCTGCTTGCTTTAGGATCCAATCCTCTGTCATAATCTTACCGGAGAACGAAAAATGCCCTCCCAGAATAAGGAGTGCTTTGCAACATGTTTCTCTGCTCCTTTCATCTGATAAGCTTCTTTCTAAGGCCAAAGTCATAGCATCAACAGCATCATCTCTATATGTGTTGGGCATTTCTATGTCTGCCTGTAAATTCAAATCCTGTCATAATCTTGCTCAAAATAACAGACTTTAAACAGTATGCATGCCTATTAAACAAGTAAAAAAGATATAACAACTACCCCAATCACTAACTTAGTTGATATCAGCTATATGATTCGGTGCAAGCATTCCCCGGCCCCCCTCCTCATCAATGGACTCTAGACATATACGAAGAAGTGTGGTTCATTCGAGAAATTCCTACCTCTCCATCTATCTGTGAGATGTTTGGATTTTTCAAAACTCCACGGACATGCAGAAGAGAAATGATATCTCCAGTCAGAAGTCAGACCAACACAGAACATTTAATTGTTAACATAGCAATCAAGGTGAAGCAAAGTCAGGAACTACACATCTCTTTATGATAAACAGATCCATTTTGCAAGTTTGTTATTACCGGGAATTCCTACGAAAGGATCAGACCAACGACGTATATAGTATTTCTCAATCTAGATGCTATATATTTGGTTCTCATCCTTCAGAGACTACGAGTGTAACAAGAGCATGACTCCGAAGAATTTCATTACGTGGCTATTCAAAACGAATTATCATCTATATTTTTATTAGCTTTGTTCGAACAATTAGCAGACCAATACTGGTAAATAATTTGTGTTTTCAAACAACAATAACAACATACCCAATGGAATCCCACAAGTGGGGTATGGGAAGGGAAAAATGTACGCAGAGCTTACCGCTATCTCATAGAGATAGAGAGGTGGTTTCCGAGAAACCCTCATCTCAAATGAAAGAAATAATCTCTAAAACTAGTGATTCCCCAAATCTCATGTTTGTCCCTATATGGACCTAATGTAATTATAAGAACAATAATTAAGACATGATGTCAACAAGTTAAAAGAAACTTCATAGGAGATAAGCAGTACAGTGGAAGAACATGAAAAAGTTCATGAACTTTCTTTAGAGAAATCTTCAAATTTGAAACCTACCAGAAGATCGAAGTGCAAGAGCAGCACAGCAACCATGATTTTCTGTTCACATGGACAGTCCTGGAGATAAATCTGCAAATTATGCATCGCTTTGACTATGTTATATTTATGAAGGCCTTTTAGGAAGAGCTTGGCATCTTTTCTCCTGAAACATGAGAGTGTGACACAGAGTTAATGTAACTAAAGCAATTCAATATCATTAACCCCTAAGACTGTATCGTAATCCAGCAAAAATGGAGTATTTCAATATCTTAATTGCAAAACAAGCATCATCTATATATAAAAAGGGCATCCCGGTGCACGAAGCATCCCATGCTCAGGCAGAGTTCATGGAAGGATGCACCTAAGCCTACCTGACACAGACATCAGTGGAATACTTATTCCACTGCTCGAACCCGAGATTTGGCTTCATCTGGATACATGAATCAAATAGTCTAATATTCAATTCCCGGAAAGGAAGTAACAGCTTTCTCTCAAACTGTATATAGTGTCTACTTTTCTACTTGTGCTATTGCAAAAAGAAACCTTAAAGAGTATTTGAAAATATCAAGTACCTGTTAAGGCATACGAGTTCAGTCAGGAGTAAAAAGGCATTTCTCCTCGATTCCAACTCTTCTTTCTGAAGAAGATTAAGAAGACACATCTTATCCACATTTGTAGCAACTACATTTCTGCAATTAGTGTCCGCTTCAATGCAAGAGCAAAGTAATCTGCAAACACGTATCTTCTCCCTTGTGTTTCCACAATTAAGTCTCTTGATGAGAAACTGTAAGCTTCCAAGGGATAGAAGCTGCACCAAGGCTGTTTTTCTTTCATCTTGATTTAAAGCAATAAGTAGTTGTTCCAATACGGGAACAGCTATTTCGTTCTTCAACCAACCGTGTCCCTCGGAATTGCCAGCTACCTTAGAGATATAAGTCAGAAGCTGCCTCCAATGTTCCGACTTCCAATTGGTGATGAGACGCTTCAAAATGAAGTTAGTATGGGGTACAATTTGAAACTCTAGCAACCTTCGTGTCACTGGGCATGTTCTGTTTCCTTTAGAAAACCAGCTTGTAATAGATTCTCTCTCAAAAGTTTGGCCAGTCTGAAGGGTAACCGGATCTTCAAAAAGAACTCCAGTCAACGGGCAGATAAATTCCTGTGGGATGCTTGTGGAAGGTCTTCCCACATAATCGACTCCTACACATTTTCAAAGCATCATTTTAAGCAATCAATGACTTACTCAACATAAAGGGAAGCAGGGACGCTTTCAAAGATAACTTTCCGCTACCTTGAGCAGGAAGCACTACCTCCTCGGTCTCCTTCTCAAAAGCTGCTTTTGTTATCCTGTTGAATATGAACTCGGTCAGACTTGCAGGTGCAAATGAATCCAGCATGTTGGTCTTTAATGGAGTTGCTTTCTTCATATCAGTGTTTCCAAATATTTCCATATAAATTTTTTCTTCTAGAGAATCTGCTCCAAATACCCCCGCTGCATCCGAAGAGGTTGATGCACCATACTACACATCAGAACGGCCCCGGAGTGTAACTCGTCTTATGTAATACAAAATCAATAACAATGATTGGCAAGCATAGATCCTAACTCACTAGATTTAGAGCTGCACAGAGTACTACTTCATGTTTTGACAGCTTTTATTTACTTTCCTCATCATAATTTCACTATTTAAAAAGTACCATCTATCTGCATGTCTTAATTTAGTAACACCAATAGCAAAAGAAAAGGCACATTTGTTTAACTCTGTAAAGCTTATCAACAGTGTTGCCAAAGGCGAAAAGCTTTAAGGTATAGGTCTATTGGGGCTTTAAGCGCCAGTACTGCTCGAGTCAAGTAGGACTCATGGGCAATGAGGCACATGCCTTAATGCCTTGCATGCACTGCAACATGGCTTAAGCAAGGTGAAGCGCCCTCCTTGGCCTTTTTCTGATCTTTGGGGCATAAAAGTGACTTAAATGAGCCTTTGACAAGACTGCTTATCATCCATTTCAAGTTTAATGGTACTGTCATTGTGACTTGGAAAAAGCTAAAGTTATGAAGCATTTAAGAATAACACCAACATCTGAAGGAACAACGATATGAGAGGTGACTGAAACTTAAAAGCATCCACAAAAGTACAAGTTGTTTTACAAAATGGAATTTGAAGAATCCTAGGGTAAGTTGGAATACAGGAGCTAAGGTATTGACATCATTCAAACAGACCCCTATTTATGGGCCATGGAGAATTTCATTTGCTTCAAATCTCATCGGCCGAAATGTGGCAGAAACTTAGCCAGGATTTTAACCAACAATTTACACATACTGATCCAAGTTCTTTGAAGTTATGTATTCAACACTTACTGAATCAACTGAAGCACCAAGCTCAACATCTTTATCTATACACTTAATCATTTCGGCAGAGTATGTCAATGCTGCCAGATTTTCAGCAAAACTCGCAGGCCTCCTCACACTAATTTCATAGCTTTCATCCTGGAACTCTTCTGATTCCACTCCTAGTTTATGTGCACGACGGAATACTTCATCATACAACTTTTTGCTGACAACCGGCTGAGGTGAGAAACCATCAACGCCACTACTTAAGCAGGATGAGTTGCTAAAGGAACCTTCACGCACAACAGATATTGAAGGAATTTGAATAGAAGGAACTAAAGGAATCTCAGCCCCTTGGGTTAGCCAATCCTTGTAGTAAACTGCAAAGTGATGAGTACTTTTGTCCAGATTTTCATTGTACAATTTGTCAAGAAGCTTCAGCTTCCTTGACTTATTACGTAGATCACCACGAAAATTAGCTTCTGAATCATACCAGACCTTCAAATGTGAAAGCTGAGGAAGAAACAAGCGATCCCACAAATCAGGCAACAGACTAGTCCTTGCTTGATAGGGTGAATCACAGAAAACTTGCAGGAGGTGCTTTGCAGCAATACGGTCCTTCTTCTGTATCTTATATATGACACTGAGATACAGATGAGCACAAGCTGCCAATTTAGAATTGGGAATTCCAGACGTAAATCGATCCCGTAACTCGGCTGAATTCAACCCCGTGATTACACTAAGCTGCAGTGAGGCTTTCTTAAGCTCTTTCTCATTTGCACAATCCTCAGCAGCTCTTTCTACTGTTTCTATAGCTTGTTCGAGAGTGGATATGATCTTGCTTTCAGTAGTCAGACCTTCTTCAAATCCGATAAAATTTAACGAAGCAAAACTATTGTGGCGAAGTGAGGTCCTGAAATCCTCATCTAGGAGAAAATGTTTTATATGCCCACTCAAAATAGAGATTACAGCCTGAATAGCAACTTCATCAAGAGCGGGAATAGCTGCAGGCTCAATCTCAGCCTTCCTTAGGCTTGTAGTTGCATTGTCACTTTTGTTGGTTACTGAACTTCTAGTTGATCTGCTGTATGAGGTCTCATGTTGTTCCATATGTTTCCGATAACCATCGCTAAAGCTTGGATGTTCTGCAATCGTTTTGCTAGACTTATTGAGACATTTTGTTGTAGCTTGTGTATCTTTTCCAAAGGATTGCCTCTTTGATTCTGCTTCCTCAGCACTTCTGGTAGAAGACCTACCTTCACCACTCTCATTTCTGTAAGTTCGATTTGAGTATATACGGTTGTATCTCGAATCATTGTGCTCTGCGACCTCAACTATCTCATTGCTTTGAGAAGCCTCAGCAGATAGAAACTCATCAAAAGAACTAATGCTTATTCTCTTAACATCCGATAACAGATCGCAAGAGCCCATTCTGTGCTTACTTTTCAAGTCACGCCAGGGGATATCAGATTTTGCCCTCTCCGTCTTTTTTGTGCCTGATGAAGCAACATACTTATGAGGATCTTGAAGTCGGTAAATAGGACCACTTCTTGCCTTTGTTCGCGATGAAGCTCTAGGCATCGTTTTTGACATCCTCCTATCGAATCCTTCCTCTGCGAGGAGGTCTTCCAGTGACATTGCCATCTTCTCTCAGATTAGAATATCAGACTACCTGAACGAGAGCCAAGAAAAGAGATTGTTCAATGCCAAATAATATCAAAAGTGTTGATTCTACAACAACAATACTCTGTGTGCTCCCAAAAAAAGAAGAAACAAATACATCACAAACAACTATTACTACCACATCTCGAATTCAGTCTCCCATAAAGTAACGCACATCCAAAAAACATAGGGTGAATGAAACTGCAAATCATATTACATTAGTAACTTTCTAGGTGTTTCAGTGTACCTACTCTCTAGTTTCAGATCAAATATTTCATCAAAAAGGGGTAACGAAAGGAAAATCCGAACCTTATATTTGAATAAAAACTAAGTTTCACAAAACGAGCATTGAACACCTTAACATGTGCTCCACCAAAAGGGATCAAAATCAGATGAACCTGCAAACATTAGAGCATTGAAAACGTCAACTTCATCGTTCTTTCCATCAAAAACCAATTTTCCAAAGTAAATATTCTAATTGTGCAACCTACCAACCAAGTACAAAAAATAAAGTACTCAAGAAACATAAACATGAGCAAACCACAAACAGAGGTGGATCTACAGTATTATTTGTCGGTTCACGTGAACTCAATAGTTTTTACACAAACCTTGTATGTGTATTAAAAATTCCACTAAATAACTATAAATATTTTAATGAGAACCCAGTTATTGTTGAATATTAACTTGAGGTTGTTGTAGAAATCGATAAACTTCAAATCACGATCGGAGACGTATCTTTGAGCTTGTTTTATCTTCTACCAAGATAACCCATAAAGCCAAACCTAAAAGAAAAGGCAGACAACACCTCATCAAGAACAAATTATTTTCTTTGACCTTCATAGATGAAATTGGGAGAAGGAAAACGTTGAAACGTCAAATACATCTATGTTCTAACAAATTCCAAAATCTAAAGTGAATATCTCCAATTATACAACATACCCTCCAAGAACAAAAAGGGCATTGCCAAGAAACATAAATATGAGGAAAAATTGAAGTACAACTGCAAAAAAGGAAGTACCTTTCAACTTGTTTTATGCTCCAACAAAGAAGAACCACAAATCAAACAAGAAAAACACATGAAACTAATGATTTTCTTGATCTTCATAGATGAAATTTGGATAGAAAAATACTTTAATGTAAAATCATCTCTTCTAACCAAAACCCAATATTCCTACGTCAATACTCCAACTAGACAATGCACCCAAGTGGATGGCCTAGTGGTCAATAAAGTGAGTTGAGAACCTCAGGTTCAATTCCCAATGGACACAAATATGATAGGTGGTGATTTCTTCTCATTTGTCCATGTTTTGGTGGACAGAATTACACAATATCTATGTTAATGGAAGGTGGTGGGTGCCTGATGGAATTAGTTGAGGTAAGGGCAAGCTAGACCAGACACTACAATTATCAAAAAACTCCAACTAAGCAACATGCCCTCCAAGAACAAAAAGGACATAATCAAGAGACACAACTATGAACAACTGCGAAAAGGCAGTACCTTTCAGCTGGTTTTATCTTCCACCCCATAAACCAAACAACAAAAATACATAAAACCCACCAACAACATGAAAGAAACACAAATATGATCAAAAACTTATAGAACAACAGTGAAAAAGGAAGTAACTTTCAGCTTGTTTTATCTTCCACAACATGAACCAGACAACAAAAATACATAAAACCCACCAAGAACATAATCAAGAAACACAAATATGATAAATAAAGTCAAAGACCGGTGCACTAAAGCTCCCGTGAGCAGGGTTTAGTGAAGCTCCCACCATCTGCCAGTGACTGTTTTCAAGGTTTGAACGTGACCTCTTGGTCACAAATATGATCAAACCTTAAAAGAACTATGAAAAAGGAAGCAACTTTCAGCTTATTTTATCTTCCACCCCATGAACCAAGCAATAAAATACATAAACCCCACCAACAACATAATCAAGAAACACAAATATGAGCAAAAACTTAAAAAGCAACTGTGAAAAACGGAAGTAACTTTCAGCTTATTTTACCTTCACAGACCAAACAACAAAAATACATAAAATACACCAAGAGCATAATCAAGAATCACAAAGCTTAAAGAGCAACTGAGAAAAAGGAAGTACCTTTCAGCCTTTTTATGTTCCATCAAGAAACCCCATAAACCAAACAAGGAAAAAAACATAAAGCCCACCAAGAATCACTAATTTTCTTTGTTTTTTCTGGATTGGAAACTTGGATTTAGGCATACAAACAAAGGGGAATAGAATTTTCCCATAGAAAAACTGAGATGCCATTTGTTGGGTTAATAAACAGATGAACAGAAAGTTGCTGAAGGTTACACTGGGCAGCAAATGGAGAGAAATAGACAGAAGACAAATAGAAGCTGACAAATACAATTTGCTTGTTACAGTCACTTTCAAGCTTCAGTCTACAAGGTACAACAATATTAGCTCTTTGTACTACATCTCTGAAGCAAATACTTAACTTAAAATATATTGATTGAAGTATAAAATAAGGCTTTGTTTGGCTGAAGCTAGATTTGTTTATTTGTTTTGGCAGGCCAAAAGCTTGAACCTTTTCAACAGCCTGCTGCCTCCATTGCTTAAAAATATTGTTAGACATGCTAATAAGGTGTTCAATTATATTTATGATGTGACAAATAAGGAAAAATATGTTGATTCTATCCAAAACGAACAATACACAAAGCTTGAAAACTTGAGTTGGTGATATTTAGAAATGTACAAATTCCAAATTATTCAACTTGTGTTGCAGATGACTCTGTTTCACTAGCACTAGAACATGAGTCATTCAAACATGTTGAAAAATGTTACTGTTATGTCGGTGCTGTGGGGTTATGAAATTCATCGCTTTTGAGGACGAATTTTAAAGACATTTGAAAAGTAATACACGACATTTTTTAAATTCTTATATCATTTATAAGTGCAATCTAGAGACGGTAATGTACGCACACCTTACCACTATCTCATAGAAATAGAAAGGTTGTTTTCAGTAAATTCTCAACGTAAAAATATAAACCCCAAAAGCAGAAAATACTAGATACAAAAACGACTATAGTGAAAATCAATTGGAAACTCATAAATACAATATGAATAGCAAACAAACGATGACTAATAACAATACAATATATAATGATAGGACTAATTTTACGATCTTACTATATCACAAGAAAAGACAGCATCCCACTCTTACTAAGTCTACTAGTTTTCTATCCTAATATGCGACCTTCATTATTTTCTATCTAATGTCATGTTCTCGATAATATAAAGTTCGTCATAATCTGTCTAATCACTTCTTCTCAATATTTTTTCGGTCTATCTCTACCCCTCCACGTAACTCCTACCTCAAACCTTTTGCACCTCCTAATAGCCTTATCTGCCATGTCATTCCTAACTTCTCTCAAATGATCCCATTTACTCAAGCTCTTACACTTCTCCAATATTAAAGGTATTTTTTTTTATTAATGAATCTACTCGACACGAATTCGAATTAGTAAAGATTGGTACACTTAATTTTGTGTATTGAATGCCTAGAGAAAAGAAGATACTCCTTGTCTCTTTTTCTTCTGGCAATGGGCCAGACTTAAATTAAAGGAACAAGTGCACAAAATGGTCACTTGTAAATAAAAAATTACATCAAATAATTTTAAAAATAGGTGATCTTATTTGTTTTTTAAATCTTTTATTTATCTTATGGAAAAATCTTTCAAAAAATCAAATTTCGTTATACTTGAAAATTTTATCCATGGAGTAAGTGAGGTAATTTTTTTTAAGATCACGTACATTCAAAATTATTCTCGTAAATTATCTAATTTAAGTTAGGTGAATCTAAGTTTTAAATTGAGATTACAAAATTACTGATATTCGAGTCTAACTTCAACTCCATAGATTTTCAAATTATTAGTTCATTTTTTCAAGTTTGATTTTTCGAATGTTTTATACTTGTTTTATCTGATGCAATAGGTGCACATATAATTCAGAAACATGTTAAAAATTCTTTATTTTGTAAACACTTATTTTATTTTTAGTATCTAATTTGGAACCTTTTGTATATGTGCTCATACATGATATAAACGCAATCGTTTGGTCACACATACTATTAATATCTTCACATAGAGAGAAAGCGTGCACATTTTCGCTCTAGAACTACATACATGCATATATATAATAAAAATTAAATATTATATTTAATTTATTACAATTAAAGGTAAAATAAAAATATACATGCACTAACACAATATATCTTGCTAGATTTTTAAAATAATTAAAAAATAAATATATATTTAGAAAATTGCACCTTAAATAAAAATTTTGAATTATACCATAGGGAGGTAAAATTTGTCCTTAAGTTAGAATTAAATATTGTACTTTTTAAGCCCCACAATATCACATGCATAAAAAGCACCTTGAAAAATAAAAACAGACAATTATCCCAAGATCTAATACTTAAATGACTAAATTACCCCATACTTATCATACATTTACGTCAATATCCAAAAAAGAAATACTAATTAATATTTATTTTATATTTAATAGAAGTTGTTTGGACATAAATATGATTAAAACATAATTTTACATAAATATTTATTTATTAAGTTGACTTTATTTTTTAAACTTTGAATTTCGAACTACTGGTTGAAAATATATTTTAAGTATGGGGTTCAATTTTTTGTTTGTAAAATTATGATTTTATTTTTTTATATTAAAATATTATCTCAAGTTTTCAGATATTTTTTTAATTGATTTAATTTCATATTTTTTTTTATTTTAAATCTCAATTATTTGGATTTCTAAAAACATATTTAAGTCCATTTTTCAGTTTTTCGCTTGTAAAACCTTTACTTTTTCGATACTCCTTTATCGATTTAATATAAATATTTTTTTTTAGTTCAATCCTTTTTGGATTTATTTTTATTTACGAAAAAGAAAGTTAGGTGGGTGAAATTATTTGCATCACTTAAGGGCATAATGGTCAAACGATTTAATTTAGAAATGGACTTTTTATATCCTCTTACATTTAATACATTTCCATCTTGGATATTTATTGAGTTAAAAAATAAAAGATAATTTACTTTTTTGCATTTTTAATAGAAGAGTTTGATTGGAATGAGGGAACCTTTTTTGCTTTATTACATAAATAGCCTCAACAATTGATTTATTCTTTTTTTTTGAATGATAATTAAAAGTTAAATAAATATAATTGCATGAATATAACTAAAATGGCAAATAAATACTATGGAAGTAGGATATTTTATTGTCAAATTTATTAAATTATGTTGGTACGTATCTATCTTGATGGGGCTTTTTTAGTAGTTACTATCAAAAGAATTAAGTTTATATATCAATCAAATCTGATTATAATGAGATAGTAAATATAGCTTCATTCTTAATTGAAATTTTTTATTTTAAGTTTTAAAAATTAAATTGTATGTGATAAAAATATATTTTATTGTTAACATGGGATTTTTCAATATTTATTCAAATTAAACGAGTCTCGGTGAGTATCAATTATTAATTGACTGAAAAATTAGTGAAACATTGTCAAGTTTATACATATATATATATATGATTTATCACAAATAAAATTATAGTACATAAGACACACAGGGAAGACATACTAATTACTTGGATAAAAATTATGTTTGTTGTTCGCAGATTATGACTGGATAGCAGTATTTTGAATAACAGTATTTTTTCATCTTCAATCGCAGATTTTGTGTTCAAGTCTTTAGAATTAAGTCACCTTGGATGGAGAATTTTTTAGTATTCCAATAAAAACAATTAAGTTCCGGCAGACGTAAATTTGTATTAATCAATTTCTAAATAAATAACAAACATCAAATAATAAATTATATTTACGCTTGTCAATTGCTACAATAAACAATTAGCATAAGATGAAAAATATAAGTAATCCATGCAAACGATTGCGACATTTTGGTTAAACATCATTTTCTAAAAGTTATGGTAGAGAAATAGCTATCGATCAATTATCTACTAAAGATATCCAATTAAGATTATGAGGACTGAATCATCTTTGATAAAAAATATCTTATATTCAAGATAAGATACTTCAATAAAAAATCAAATAAATCAAATTTGCAATGAAAAATGAATGTCAAATAATTAATTAAAATAAAATTTAATCCAATAGATAAAAAAATTCAAAATTATCCTGTTAACCATGTGATTAAAGTTTGATTGTTGATCCTACTACTGATTAAGACATTTCAACCAATACTATTAGTAGTTAAAATATATTTATTATTGAATTAATAATTTGCAAAACACTTTAATTTCTAAATTGAAAATATATACAATGACTTAGCAAAGATTGAGTATACAACTTACATATACATGCATTTCTATGAATAAAATATATGTTAACTTTTGACTTTTCAAAAAAGTGTATACAATAAATTAATATTTCCTTTTTGAACCCAGATTCAAATAAAGTAATTTAAAAGAAAAAATTGATTTATGTTGTTTTTTTTAGTAATTTGTTTCACCTTTAGATTTTGTTTTCCGTTTTGTTATCTAATTAATTTGTATAAGATGAAATCTAAATGATCAGGTAAATAAAAACGATAAAATCACGATTACGATATTTGTGATGAAGAATATATTATCTCATAGTTCGCTTTAATTTATGTTGCCAATATATACTTTAAAAGGAAAAATTCTCACCTAATAACCAATAAGAGTGGTTAATCATAATCAAACAAACTTCATCGTATTAAGAAAGTGATATATAGTAACAATAAGATAGATTATTCGTGAAGAAATAATGACCATTCAACATAGGTTAATAATCTTAGATGTAAAAGTTAAAGAGTAAAGTGAAAAAAAAATAACGTGTAACTAATTACGAATTAAATGCGATCTTAAAAGGTGCTAACTAATTAAATATTTTAAATTTTATATTTCACATTTAAAGTTTAAATAATGAATTATTTAAATAAATAAACACTTATTTAAAATAATTTTCACAAAAAAAATTCTTAGGAGTCGTTTGGTGTGAGTTATAAGCTATAATAGTCTCGATATAAAATATAGAATTATTTTATTCCATGTTTAATTGGAGGTATAAGGTAATTTTTGGATTATTTATCATACCATTTTTATCTTAATAATGGGATAAGTTATCCATATATATGGTGGGATAACTTATTCTAAACTAACTTATTCCGAAATTCATTATCTTCAAATAATATGTCACCAACCAAACGATCCATACGGAGACAAATTATTCCAAGATAATGGCATATTAGTAATATAACGAAAGATCATGGGCTTTTTCTTAAAACTGGGGGCCCCACTAACCTCATGTCTCCCACATTGTCATAGTTAAATTCCAAATTTTGATTGCCCAACAGTCCCCTCTCTACCCCCTCCCCTGCCCCACTCCACCCCCACGCCCACCAAATTCCCTCCCACCACCATTCTTGCTTTCTTTCATGCTAAGTAGCTTAAAGTTGCAGCCTCCCCAAAAAAATTCACTCTTTCTCTCTCTCTCTCTACTACTACTACTACTAGGGTTTGTTCTTCACTTTCCACCTTTTGCTGTTTCAGCATTCTTGAGCTAACAATTAATGGTAAATGCAGCTCTTTTGCTTGGTTAACTTTGCTAAAACCCCTTTTGTTGTTGTTTGTTTCTTTGCTCAAATGTAGATGCACATCTTGCTCTCTCTGTGTGGAGTAGCTTTTTCCTTTTTACCATTCTTGAATCTTTATGCAAAATTTCACCTTTTTTGTTATGTGGGTGTGTTTGATTTTGTACATTCAGTTAGGTTTATGTAGATGTGCTGGAAAAAAATTGTCTTTTTTATTTGTTTAAAATCTTCAATCACAGCAATGCAGCTCTTTTGCTTGCTTAATTTTGCTAAAATCCATTTGTTCTTTGTTTCTTTGCTGAACTCCAGATGCCCAACTTGCTCTCTTTATGTACTGTTCTCTTTTTTTCTGTCTTGAGTCTTTATGCAAAATTTCACCTTTTCTGTTTTGAGGGTGTTTTTTTGGTGCATTTCGTAGAGTTTATGTAATGTTGTGGTAAAACTTGATCACCATGGCAATAGTAAATGCATCTCTCTTTGCTTGCTTATTTTTTCTAAATCCCATATGTTGTTTGTTTCTTTATTGACTGTAGATGCCCGTCTTGCTCTCTCTAGGTGCTGTTCTCTTTTTTCCATCTTTCTTGAATCCTTGTGCAAAATCACACTTTCATTTTCTGTAGTTCTTTTTTTCATTTCATTGGTTTTATGCTTATGTACTGTAAAATGTATTTATTTCATTTATATAAAATCATGATCACCATATAAATGGTATATGCATCTCTTCTGCTTTTACAACTTTGCTTAAATCCATTTGTTCTTTGTTTTTTTTCTTGACACTAGATGGCCATCTTGTTCTCTCTATCTACTGTCCTCTTTTATCCATAATTATTTAATCCTTATGCAAAATCACACTTTTATGTTACGTGGGCGTTTTTTTTTTTTTGTACATTTTGTCGGTTTTAGGCTTATGTGCTGTAAAATATAATTTTTTCTCGTTTATTCTTGATCACCATATCAATGGTAAATGCAGCTCTTTTGCTTGCTTAATTTTGCTTAAATCCATTTGTTCTTTGTGTCTTTGCTTGACACTAGATGGACATCTCGCCCTATCTTTACTGTCCTCTTTCTACTATCATTCTTGAGTTTTTACAAAAAATATCACCTTGTTTGTTATGTGTGTGTGTGTGTGTGTGTGTTTTTGGTACATTTTCTGGTTTTTATGCTTATGTGAGGTGAAGTATAATTTTTTTTTCATTTATTTAAAATCTCGATCACTATATCAATGGTAAATGCAATTCTCTTGCTTGCTTAATTTTGCTTAAATCCATTTGTTCTTTGTTTAACTATTCTCATCTTTTCTCAATGCCCTTGAAGTTCACTTGATGTATTATTAGTTGCCTGTTAGTGTTCCTTTTTAGGCTTTTTCATCTTATTCACCCGATGCTAATGTGATTCTTGCAATGAAGTTTATGTTCAGACTTTTTAAGTGAAGATATAAAGGTGTGAAAGTTAATTATAATGGCATCGAGAGGGGGACCGGAACCGTCGCTTCAGCGGCGGATAACACGGACACAAACAATGGGAAACATAGGGGAGTCGATGATTGATAGTGAAGTGGTGCCATCGTCTCTGGCGGAGATTGCTCCTATTCTTCGTGTTGCAAATGAAGTTGAGCCCAGTAACCCCCGTGTTGCATATCTATGTGAGTTCCTGTGCTCATCTCTGTAGTTATTTATTGTTGAACCTTGTAATCTAGAAAGTTTAGTCATTATGTTAACGTGATAACTGGGAACAAATCATGTTGCAACTGTAGTACTCCCTGTATTATCATTATCAGTTTGATCCGGAAAAAACATTTTCAGATTAGAATTTTCCCTATCCCATTTAACGGTTCAACTGACAAAGATACGTTCTTTGGATCAATTAGAGTGCTTTAAAAGCTTTGAACTAACAGACTTCTTTATCAAAAAAATGAAATCACAGATGGACTAATGTTGTTCAGTATCAAGTTCATCAAAGTGGATGAACTCTGTCCTTTGAATTTTGTTTGAGATAGTTAGCTACAGCATATCTGAGTTATTAAACTCTCAGATAGTCAATGTAGGGGCTCCATTTGCTGACACCTACTGATGTCTAATTGTATACCCTCATCGAGATGAATTTTTGTGGCCATCTCATCTAAAATCTAAAGCTTAAGCTTGTAGAGGGAACACACTTACTATTTTGTTAGTTATATCTTCATTACGTCCTCCTCACATGCAGGCTTAATTCTTTTTCTTCAGCCAGTATGGGGAAATACTTTTTGATAATGGGTGGGGGGAAGACTTAAATCCAAAACCTGTGTTTGCTTTGATACCAAGTTGAATTTGTGTAACCATCTCATCTTAAAAGTTGAAGCTATTAGAGAGCATGTTTTTTATTTTGTATCACTTATCCTGTCATAAGAATTGAGTTTTTGGCCTTTAATTGGTGGATTTGGTCGCACAGTAGACAGCACCAATCCTATCTTATGAGTGGTTGGACTAACCAAGCTTCAAATTACATTAGGAGTATGTGGATTAATCAAAAATTAGACTAGGAGTATTTGACTAACCGCGCATCAAATTAGACTAGGTGGGCATCATGGTTTTGCTTTTACTCTTTCCTCCACAATAGGCAACCACCTTCTATTGGTCTTGGAGTTAGATAATACATTTAAATAATAGCTGAAATACACTGTAGAGATGTAATTTGTAGTAGAATTAAGGTAATTGTTTTTTAGTAGGTATAAGGTTTGATTTAAGTAAAGGGTCACAAATTGCGAACATCTAAAGAGGAAAATGGGTTGAGTGGGTAAGAACAATGTGAACTTACTATGATTGATTCTGTTTATCTTGTTATTGACAATTTCTGGACTTGGATATGATCTTATATAAACTTGCTTTCTAGTTTTCTGTTCTAACATTCAGACATCAACCGGTTTGTAGGTCGGTTTTATGCTTTTGAGAAAGCTCATCGGTTAGATCCCACTTCAAGTGGACGTGGTGTTCGGCAATTTAAAACTTCCCTCCTGCAGCGGCTTGAAAGGGTAAGTGGCAAATCATGGATTTTTCTCTCCCTAATAATATGCCAATGACGTGCTCAAAGGACAGTTGCTCAATATGTTCTGTTGAATGTGTTTCTTACTTGCGGTGGATATTTCCTTTGCAATATCCATTTGTTCCATGTCCTTATAGTTCTCACGGGTTAACAGTTTATTCCTGTAGACACTTTTTTCAAAAGGTGCTTTAGATGATACTTAGGAATCCAACTAAAAAGGTCATGCATTTGTCATGTTCTTTTGTTGTCCAATATTTGCTTATCTATCTTCTGCTTTTCATTTTCTTTTCAGTGCTCTTTTGTGCTTTCATCTTTGGGTGTGATCATTAATCAAACTTGATTGATGACCTCAGATACGTTTGTGCACAATTGTAGTTGGTGTAAGTGTGTGACAAATTTATTTTTCAGGAAAATGATCCAACCTTGATTGGAAGAGTTAAAAAAAGTGATGCACGTGAAATGCAGAGCTTTTACCAGCATTACTACAAGAAGTATATTCAAGCTTTGCAAAATGCTGCTGAGAAAGCAGATCGGTGAGTATTTTCCACCCTTGTTAAAGACTTATTATGCCTTCTCATCTTGGTCTCTTTCTTGCTTTCAGTTTTAACTGAACATACTTAATTTCCAGTGCTCAACTTACCAAAGCATACCAAACTGCAAATGTACTCTTTGAGGTTTTGAAAGCAGTTAATCAGACTCAAGCAGTAGAAGTTGATCGTGAGGTGAAGTATTTTTCATTGACAAGTCATTTCAAACCCTTCTGTTTCCACTTGGCTTTTCAGGCTCCTGCTTTGAATTACTGTAGTTCTACAGCTTATCCTTGTTTATAACATTTTTTTTCTTTGTGTGTGGTGGATTATTGGTTCCATTAACCAGATTTTAGAAGCTCATGATAAAGTTGCTGAGAAGACACAGATCTTAGTCCCTTATAATATTCTTCCTTTGGATCCTGATAGTGTAAATCAGGCAATTATGAGATTTCCTGAGGTTTGTATTCTCGCAGACAGGATTTCCACTTGTAGTCATTTCTTTTTCGCATTTATTGCTTTAATAAATTCTCCTTTTTCCTCCATTTACAGGTTCAGGCTGCTGTTTATGCTCTCCGAAATACTAGAGGTCTTCCATGGCCCAAGGATTACAAGAAGAAGAAAGATGAAGATATTCTTGACTGGCTTCAAGCTATGTTTGGGTTTCAGGTAGAGCAATTCATTTTTGATGCACTGTTAGTTTTGACATGCTATTTTGTACTTCTTCTGAGGTTATAAGGAAGTTTATCTCGGTTAGGGTGAAAAATCAACATGCTTCGTTGAGCTCATTGCTTTTGTCAATTTTTTCTCAGAAAGATAGTGTTGCAAATCAAAGGGAGCATCTCATTTTGCTACTTGCCAATGTACACATACGCCAGTACCCAAAGCCAGACCAACAACCCAAGGTGCGGAACGTGATACTACTTTCTGTTATTGATGAGTGATCAATAATTTCCTGAAACTGCTAAACCATGTTTTTAGATGAAAGGATTGTCATACTTGGTGAAAAAAAGAATGCCATTCTTCAATATTTCATAGGATTGATTGCATTGTTCAATCTGCTGGCCTGCTGATATCTGAAAAAGTAACTCTCAGTGGGCGCCGTGAATATGTTAAGGAAATGTTGTATTTTTGAGTTCCTACTCTCACTAAAGCAGAAAGAGTGTCTACTTGGTTGATGTTTGTTATATACCTATTTTGCAACATATGGTCTTTATCATGGCTGATTCTGGATTTTCTGAAGAAATATGTACTCATGTAAAAAAACGAGAAGAAAACTTTTGGAGGAATTATCTTCTCCAGAAGACCTGTATCCTCATTTGGCTTTTTCACACTTCTACTTTCTTGATGTTATTTTGGGCCTCAAAGGAACAATAGTTGGTTGCTGCAGTTATGCTAGTCTGCTGTGAAGTGAATGAGAACCATGATGCATAATTCCGGTGTGTAATAAATCCTTCGTGCACAGCCAAATGGAATTGTCAAGTGTTTGTATTGAGATGGTATATTTAATTTGATGAATTAAAGGACTAATTTTTATTATTATATAACAAGAATATGCAACATGCATAAATATATCTTTGGTTTTGAAAATTTTGATGGATATTGGTGCATGGGAAAGCTTTCAATGATGGGGTTTTCCTTGATCATTGTGTTGTTTTGTGTAGCTGGATGAGCGTGCTTTGAATGAAGTCATGAAGAAGCTTTTCAAAAACTACAAGAAATGGTGCAAGTACTTGGACAGGAAAAGCAGTTTATGGTGAGGGGCTTCTCTTTAAACTTTAACTAGTTATGTCCTGCTGCCTTTAGACATTAATGATTGAAGTGAAATTCGGTTTTTTAAACAGCCAAGGTACATCATTATATATAAAACTAGATAGAATAGAAGTCTCTGCGTTGGTGCTTTATACTTCAGAACAGGATAATATGTGTCTATAGATTCATTTAGCATCTCGTGGATGTGTTTGTATGTCGGAAAGAACCGAATATGTTGCAATTTAAGCTTATCTTTTTGCTTGTATATGTTGATTTTCCTGATTGTCAAAATCTGCAGGCTGCCAACGATACAACAGGAAGTGCAGCAGCGTAAATTATTATATATGGGATTATATCTTCTCATATGGGGGGAAGCTGCAAATTTAAGATTCATGCCAGAATGCCTATGCTATATTTATCATCACGTAAGGTTTTGAAATGCTTATGTTTTATGAACTTAATGGATGTCTGAAACACTGTTTTGAAGATCATGAAGGTTCTTTTTGTTATCTCATCTATGTACTTATGACCAAAAAAATGAGAAAGTCAACATTGATGTAATAGTGGGATTCTTTATTGCTGGATTTTTGGGTGAGAGCAAATGTGAATCATTTGTAGTTACATGGTGATTTAGTTTATCAGATTTTTCTCAGACATGTTAAGACTTTCTTTGGCTGACGGTTGAAATAATTTTTGTAGTCTTTGATATTGGGAAAGGCTGCTGCTTGGTGATATGACAGATATTCAAAGTATAGAAAGATTAAATAATGATTGTAAATCTCGAAAACAAATCTTTTTTTTTTCATAAACTAGCTGTGAATTTACCTATCGAAAGAGATTAACACGATTCTCAGCTGAGAATATGCTGCAACTATCTGTCAGATACTCAGCTGCTGTGGTGCATTATTCATATTTTTAACAATTTACACTTTTTAATATGCTTCAGATATTCCTTGTTATGATAAATCATTTGGATCTTACACATTGGTTTATCATGTAGATGGCATTTGAACTCTATGGCATGCTAGCTGGCAATGTTAGTCCCATGACAGGTGAAAATGTTAAGCCAGCGTATGGAGGGGAAGAGGAGGCTTTCTTGAGAAAAGTGGTTACTCCTATTTATGAAGTGATTGCACGGGTATTGCATGCATTTTAAAACTCTCTGTTTTCTCCAATCTATTGTATGGCTTTTTTTTTCCTTTAATACTTGATGAAAAAACTTTTTTACATCCTTTTCTGGCATTTTAGGAAGCTGCTAGAAGCCGAAGAGGAAAAGCAAAGCATTCCCAGTGGAGGAACTATGATGATTTAAATGAATACTTTTGGTCGTTAACCTTTCCCTTTTGTGTATCTTTCTTCGGGCTCAGTTATCCAATATTTTGTTTATTTCTGACTTCATGTATAAAACTGTAGGTCAGTGGACTGCTTCAGATTAGGTTGGCCCATGCGTGCTGATGCTGATTTCTTTTGCCTCCCTGTAGAAGAACTGCAAGCTGAGAGAAATGGGGTAAAGCTTTTAGCTGCTGAAGTCTTCTTAATAACACATTGTCTTCTGGTTTATTGAATTTCTTGATTTGAAGCAAGTTTTGAAGGGAAATTAGGAGAGGATAAAAGTTCTGTTCTTCAGGTGCTCTAGTTTGAAAGGACTTATTGTGCTTTAAGAGGGATTATATCGCTACTGAACATATATTAGGTTTTTACTTGTTAGTGAGTGAACTTTCTTTTCTTAGGAAAATAGGGAATTGCACTGACAATATGAAGATCTCTTTCTCCGTCCACAACATAGATGCTAACTTAAACATGCTATACACTGGACCTAAGTTTTTTGTGTTTTAGGTAATAGAACTGAGGGTATGGAGGAATGTATCTTTTCTGTTCTCTGTCTAAATGCAGCTCAGAACCTTTTTTTCTAATGCGCACGATTAAACTTCAATGTGCAATAAGATTACCTTTTATTGGTTCAATAGGCTTAGAAATAGCTGAAGACATTTTAAATTTTTCTGGTCCCTATCATAGTGCTTCTGTGACTTTTCTTGCAACTACCTAGTTGTTAAGCTACATTCCTGCCATTTGCACCATTTGTCTCTGGTTATTGTTTATACAACTCACCATATAAAAAAGATGTTACTGAACATTCAGAGTTGGAGTTTGGTCTAACAAAAAATTGTGAACTTTGTTAAAGGAACTCTGCTGTTGGTGACTCTGTGATATATGTATCATACTTTTGCCTTTTGATACTAACCATTTATTTCAAGATGTACTGTTTGTAATCCTGGTGACATGGTATGTGGATTTTTCTGTTTTTAAACTGTTGGCAATTTTTTTCCATCAATCTCGGATGGAGCCAAAGATTGACTATTTTTTGGCCTTGGAGTATGATGGAATAAAGCAAAATG
>JAOTQR010000001.1:1050631-1072726 GCA_025774065.1 Solanum ossicruentum | reverse complement strand
CATCTCCTTATTATGGTTTCGGACAATCCTCACATGATGAGCTAACTTTGGGTTTGAGATAGGCCCAAGGTCCATTTTCTTAACAATTAGTGTCATCCATCTCTGAAGAGATCCTTCAAGGAATGTTAATTTAAAGCACAAAGCTTTGCATCACATGAACTAAAGGATTATACTTTTATACACTACTATCCACTAAATGTCTTAACGAATACAGCAATCTCAGTATGTTATTGTGAAATAACAACAAACTTCAGTAAAAAGGTGAAGAATAAGCAGTTGTTGAGCAACTTAACGGGATATTGATGGAGATATAATTAAGTAAATAAAAGGGTGATCTCTCGAACAGTTTAATAAAGTTTTAGATGCCAGATGGTCACTCAATTTTAACATAGTATCAAAGCAGGCAAAGATCTTGGATTCAAGTCCACCACCATTCGTTATCAAAAGGATGTTCACCTTCTCCCATGAAAAAGAATCAAGGGACGTGTTGGAGATATAATTAAGTAAACGTGTGTTTTCCCTAATATATCAAGCTTTTACTAGGATGTTCACACAATATCAACCCTCAAAGCCTTAACTGAGTTTGTTTGTTTTATTCAAATTAACTTAAGTCATGTAATGTCGAATGTAGTTTAATTTTGGAGATTTTATATTATCACAAGAGGTAGATCATGTGTCGGGTAGTTCTTCTCGTGTTTCTTCAGCTGACGTGAAGCACAGGTAATCTCTTGCAGTCTGACTTGTTTCTTGAACTTTCTTACTTAGTGTCTTGACCCCATACTACACGGAGGAGGTGCTTTTCTCATCAGATGATTTGGATAAGCAAAACGAAGATGGTGTTTCCATTCTGTTCTATTTGCAGAAAATTTATCCAGGTTTGTTTGTTAACCTTGAATTTCAAAATGTTCTCCACATGATCTACTGCTAGTGATTTTCCCCTTTGCCTGTTAAGTTTAAATGTAACTTTTGGGTTTCTTCTCGTATTTCACTGAACTGATAATGGTAGCATACAGATGAATGGAACAATTTCCTTGAGCGTGCGGACTGCACAAGTGAAGATGACCTTAGGTTTAAAATGTCTCCTGAGTTAGAAGAAAACCTCCGTCATTGGGCTTCATATAGAGGACAGACTTTAACAAGGACTGGTATGGACTTCATATTTGTTTGGTGCATATGAGGATAAAAGAAGACAATGTTCTTGCTGTTAATTTTATACTGATGTTTTCTAGTTTATCCTCTTCCTCTTCTTAAATCCTCTTCTTACTCACCTAAACATGCACTCCGGCAATTTATAGTAAGACTCCTTCACAGTTTATTGACACATCTGATACATTGATGTATTGTCTGATTTCTAGTGAGAGGGATGATGTATTACCGCAAAGCGCTAGAGCTTCAAGCTTTCCTTGATATGGCCAAGGATGATGGTAATTGACTACTTCCAAAGAATAGTGAGTACGTTCTAACTTTGTATTCACCAGTATTGAGAAGTCGTTTACTTTGTCGTTAATAGATCTGATGGAGGGGTATAAGGCTATCGAATTAATTGAGGATCAGATGAAGGGAGAACGGTCTCTGTGGGCGCAATGTCAAGCAGTTGCTGATATGAAATTTACATATGTTGTTTCATGCCAGCTATATGGTATTCATAAGCGATCTGGTGATGCACGTGCACAAGATATTTTGCGGCTTATGACAACGTATGTGTAAACTCTTTTAGATAGTTCATCTGGTAAGGCAATGTGCTAACGTCTATATTTTCTCGTTAAAGGTACCCATCTATGCGTGTTGCTTATATTGATGAAATTGAAGAACCAAGCAAAGATAGGTCCAAGAAAGTTAATCCAAAGGCCTACTATTCCACTCTTGTCAAAGCTGCCCTGCCAAATTCAAATTCTACTGAGCCTGGTCAAAACTTGGATCAGGTAAGAAGTGTGAAATAATCTGTCATAATTATTACTCCCTTTGTTTCAATTTTGTCCTACTTCCCTTTTTAGTCCATTTAAAAAGAATGCCTCTTTCTTTTTATTAGAACTTTTTAGTTCTACAATATTACATGTTTAAGACCACAAGATCTGCATATGTTTAATTTAAGGCCACAAGATTCAAGTGCCTTTTTTACTTTCTTAAACTTCGTGCTAAGTCAAAACTGGACAAACAAATTGAAACTGAGGGAGTACATATATTTGTTTTAGTAGGAAAGTCAAGATTTTTTGCCTTACAAATGGAGCAACATGGTTACTGAGGAGTCATATAGCTAACCCAACTGAGGCATAGTTTTTTTCCCTAAAAAGAAAAGTGGTATCATTGTTGTTGTGGGTTTTTAATCTTGCCTTGTGGAAGTAACAGTCATTTGAAGCCCTTACCATGCCATAATCTTTGCTTGGGAGATGCCAATATTCTTTGATTTCTCAAGAGGGGCCTCCTTTCTACTTGTTTAACATCACCAATCACAACTTGAATGCATGTGAACTTGTTTGAATGTCTCTTGAAAATAGAAAGCAGTTTTTGTTATACCATTTAAAAAACAATCTAGACATTCTTGTGAAGTTACACTAGCCAGACAGTATAGTTTTTGTTGTGTAATACAGTACCTTCTAATTTTAACCTGTCTTCTGCTTTTAGGTTATCTACCGCATAAAACTTCCAGGTCCTGCTATCTTGGGTGAGGGAAAGCCTGAAAACCAGAATCATGCTATTATATTCACTCGTGGAGAGGGGCTGCAGACTATAGATATGAATCAGGTATGTCCTTGTAATAATATGATGTTGATTTCAATCTCTCCAATCTTGACATTAAATAACCGTTTCTAGGATAACTACATGGAGGAAGCCTTAAAAGTGAGGAACTTGCTCCAAGAATTCCTTAAGAAACATGATGGTGTGAGGTTCCCTACTATACTCGGGCTGAGAGAGCACATATTTACTGGAAGGTAACGCTTGTTATAATAGTATTTCACTTCTGAGTTGTTACCTGTATTATTGGTATCTCTGTAAATAGGTTTTAGCTTACTACATCTTCCTATATTCCCTTGTAAGTATGGACAGCTGCAGTTTGTATGCAGCAAATAATTATGCAAAAATGTTACCTTCTGATAAAGAAAAATCTTTTGCATGATTAATATTTATCTGTTGTTTGGTATGATGCAGTGTTTCTTCTCTCGCTTGGTTTATGTCAAATCAAGAGACAAGTTTTGTGACAATAGGCCAGAGACTGTTGGCAAATCCTCTGAAGTAAGAACTTTAAATTTCTATTTCTAATTTAGATACCCCTTTAACAAATATTTAATAAGCTCTTTAAAAGAGAACTGTGTTATCCATTTTGTAAATACTAAATGTTGTCTTCTGCAAATACTAGTCCACATTTGTCCTTGAACTGTGCTACAGTTAGTTTGCTCTGTGCTTCTCTTTCATTTAAAATTTGTTTTGGAGTATACCCTATTCGTCCTAGTTCATAGTCCTATATGAATTGTGGTTCTTTCTCGACTCTTAAATAATAACTTCCACTATATATTTCTCCAGGGTTCGATTCCACTATGGACACCCTGATATTTTTGACAGACTTTTCCACCTTACAAGGGGTGGGATTAGCAAAGCCTCAAAGATTATCAACTTAAGTGAGGACATATTTGCCGGTAGGTCCAAGCTTTTTGAAATTTGAACATCTTTACCTCAATATTTGTCTTTTTCGGCTACTTATGTGATTGAGTTGAGAAACTTAATTTCTTCATTTATGGTTTCTGTAGGTTTTAATTCTACTCTTCGTGAAGGCAATGTGACGCACCATGAATACATTCAAGTTGGTAAAGGGAGGGACGTGGGACTTAATCAAATCTCTCTATTTGAGGCCAAAATTGCTAATGGCAATGGAGAGCAGACCCTGAGTCGGGATTTATACAGGCTTGGACATCGTTTTGATTATTTCAGAATGTTATCATGTTATTTCACTACCATTGGTTTCTATTTCAGTACCTTGGTATGCAGCTCAAAATTCACTATGTTGTAATGATTGTGTTGATTTTTTCACACCTGAACTTTTGCTGCTTGTCTCTGGCAGATTACAGTCCTCACTGTATATGTGTTCCTCTATGGCCGCCTTTACCTTGTCCTTAGTGGACTTGAGGAAGGGCTCAGCAATGAACCAGCTATAAAAGACAACAAACCTCTTCAAGTGGCTCTTGCTTCTCAGTCGTTTGTGCAAATTGGGTTTTTGATGGCTCTCCCTATGATGATGGAGATTGGATTGGAAAAGGGATTCCGCACAGCGCTCAGTGAATTTATACTGATGCAACTGCAGTTGGCACCAGTTTTCTTCACATTTTCACTTGGGACAAAGACCCATTATTATGGAAGAACATTACTCCATGGAGGTGCAAAATATAGGCCTACTGGTCGTGGTTTTGTGGTCTTTCATGCAAAGTTTGCTGATAACTATCGCTTCTACTCCCGTAGCCACTTTGTCAAGGGACTTGAGCTAATGATACTATTACTCGTATATCAAATTTTTGGTCAAGAATACAGAGGAGCTGTTGCATATATCTTAATCACTGTGTCAATGTGGTTCATGGTGGGAACCTGGCTCTTTGCTCCCTTCCTCTTCAACCCCTCTGGTTTTGAATGGCAAAAGATAGTTGATGATTGGACTGATTGGAATAAGTGGATAAGTAACAGAGGAGGTATTGGTGTCCCCCCTGAGAAAAGTTGGGAATCATGGTGGGAGGAGGAACAAGAGCATCTTAGGCATTCTGGAATACGCGGTATTGTTGCTGAAATTCTGCTGTCATTGCGCTTCTTTATCTATCAGTATGGGCTCGTCTATCACTTGAAGATCACAGTAAAAAATCAGAGTTTTCTGGTATGACATGAATTAACCCTTCTTATTTTGCTCTTAAATTGACACAGGCTATATTCTGATATTTTTCCATGGATCACAGGTTTATGGCGCCTCGTGGTTAGTGATAATTCTGGTACTTTTTGTCATGAAGGTAAAGACCAAATTCTTTATATATCTGTTACAAGATAAATCACAAAAATAAAGTGCATTTTTCTCTGCCTGTGTCATCCAATGGTGCATTTCAAAGCTGTTTCTGAATGGTGAGATGCTTTCCTGAAAACATGGAATGCTTCAAAATGAATCGGGATGAGATCATCAGACTACTATATGCTGTTTGCTTTAATTACTCAAAAATGATCAACACGAATTGCCAATAACCACTTCTCTAAATTAATATATCTTGACAAATATATTATGCTGTTATATTTTTCTGATTTATTTTTCAATATTTTTCAGACAATATCTGTTGGTCGACGAAAATTCAGCGCAAATCTCCAACTCGTGTTCCGTCTTATAAAGGGATTGATATTCTTAACATTTGTCGCAACACTGGTGATTCTGATGACTCTGCTGCATATGACTCCTAAAGACATGGTGGTGTGCGTTCTCGCTTTCTTGCCAACCGGCTGGGGCATGCTTCTGGTTAGTCATCATCCTTTTTATGTTCTCCTTAATGTATTTCTTGTCCAGCTTTAGACATTAAGATCTCATATTTGGTGGTGATATAAAGTTTCCATACCCGGAGGCGCATGTATATTATGATAACTGAACAGTGAGCATTGACTAAGAATTGAAATATGACATTTTCTTGCAATGAACAGTAATTAACATGTGCTAATAAGGAAATCTAGGCTACAACTTGCTTGGAATTGAGGCGTAGTTATTGTTGTATAAGGAAATTTTAGGGCCTATTGTACTATAATTCTTATCTATCAATAAGAATTTTAGTAGTCAATATTAACTGCACAAACTCAGCTCTCTGTACTAGTATAGAGATAAGTAAATCCCCACGTACAAAGAGCACAAGCAGTCTTAATCTGCAGTTATACTTCAAAAAATATAGTGAATGTTGTTGCAAACCAAATATATTACTCATTGAACAATCGGAAGCAAACATACCCTTTGAAAAACTTCAAATAAACCGTTTGTCCATCAATAACATTTCCAGTACTTGCATCCTTTAACCTTTTTTTCCAAGTGAACTTCATGTTTAAACACCACTTCAACTTCCAAATACTCTTCCTTTTGTGAACTTCTACCAAAGATATGTAAACACAGCAGAGTTGAAATTTTGACACTTAATGTACATTAGAAGGTTCATTTGGTTGGTTGTGCTAAAATACAACATTCTTTGGCGTCAGGTAGGAATACTACTTACGAAACCCGAGTTTATCAAGAATGGCTTAGCCAAATGGCAAGCACTTAATGTTACTTGGTGTATATGAAGGAAACCAAACGTTTGTGTTCATTTCCTTCTGTGTGCATTCTTTTGGTTTTCAGATTGCTCAAGCGTTGCAGCCTATTGTTCGGAGAGCTGGATTCTGGGGATCAGTTCGGACTCTAGCTCGTGGCTATGAGATTGTAATGGGATTGCTTCTGTTCACTCCAGTTGCTTTTCTGGCATGGTTTCCATTTGTATCCGAGTTTCAAACCCGTATGCTGTTCAACCAAGCATTCAGTAGAGGTCTTCAGATTTCTCGTATTCTTGGTGGACAACGCAAAGACCGTTCCTCTCGAAACAAGGACTAGTGCTGACATGAACAAAGCTACATCAGTAACATTCATCATTCATTGTTGTCATTGTTGTTCTTTCACATTGTAAGCTGCTGTCTTTGTAATTATGTAGTAGTAATGACAGCATTATGGGCAATTATACCTTATTCCTTTTTTTGTAAAAGCCATTGAAAATTTTCCTTAATGGAATTTCTTTTCTACATTTTTGGGAAACCTTTGATCTTTTCCAAGTTACTTTTATGATTTTTTGAATAGTGCTAAGGGCTCAGTTTATTAGCATGCATTAAAAGAAATGGGTGGGTTGGATTGGATATGTGTGGGTTGAAGACATGTTAAATTAGGAGGATTGCTCAAATTTTATAAGGAGTCTATCCATTTCATTAACCGTCAATGTGGAACTTTTGTACACTTTAATAGCCCCACTTCATGCATAAGGTTTAGCATCTGATGCGTGGATAATTTTTAATATTTAGGGATCTAATGTTGGGTGAGATGAGTTTTGCTCTGATATAAAATTAGGTTGGAGGTTTAATTTACATCACAAAAGTTAACTCAAAAGGAGGAGAATTGTCCAAGTTTTATTAGAAGTCCTCCAATGTGGGACTTTTGTACTCTTCAATCGTATATCTATACATTAGAGATGTATTTATATCTATATACATTGTTGATACATTAAAATATATGCAGTGTAACTTTTTTTCAATCTTAACCAACTCAAATATCCACTTAACAATTTCGAAATTTGGATGAGCTCCTAACAATGTTTTAAGTCTTTTGATATATGATTCACCTAACACGTCATGATAAGGAAGAAGAAGAAGGAATAAAGGGAGGAAGAAGAAGAAAGCGTGATTCATACTTAATTCGTAATTCAAAAGTGTCGAATGATCATTTTTTTCAAAACATTTCGTGTTTACAGCACATTAATTTTAAAATTTGAACTTTAAACACGGAAGGAGGAGGAAGGAGAAGAGGATGAAAGCAATAAAGAGACAAGGAAGAAGAAAAAGGAAGGAAAGAAGAAAGTGTGACTCTACCTCATTTGTAATTGAAAAGTGCGGAATGCTCATTTTTTTTTAAAAAATAAAATAAAATAGAGCTATTTTCAGAAAAAATTTATGATTGAAGAATTTAATTATATTAACAATTTATTATATAAATAAATTAAACTTGTAGTATCTTAAAAATAAGTCATATTTTCATAGACTAATTTCAATACCCATTATTTTTTCACTTTATTTTGAAATAAAAATGTATGACAGAAAGAAAAAATCTAAAAATTTAGTTATATCAATAGTTAATTATAATAAATAAATTAAACCTATAATATAATTAAAATTAGTCATATTTTCATAGACTAATTCCAACGCTCCTAATTTTTCACTTTATTTTGAAGTTTTTTTAAAATGACAAATAGAGAAAAGTATAAGAAAAGGAAAGGAAAAAGAAAAGTAAAGTAGGTCCTTTATTTTCTTCTCCGCGTTACAGTCCGAAAAATCTACCGGCTATACCCGGTCAATTACCTTTTTACCTGTAATTTCCTCACATTTTCAATTTCATTTCAAAATTCACCCACAAATATCTCTTTCTTTACACAATTAGTCCTTTTCGCATTTTCCTCCATTTTTGAATTTTTTCAGCTCAAAAAATTTTTCTAGGGTTTAATCTTCGTCTCTCCGGTGATTCTCCGGCGAGATCTCCAATCAGGTGACCATCTCCATTTTTATTATTTAAAAAAAGATTTGATTGGTATGTGTTTTAGTTTCATGGATTTATGTTTGTGTAGAATGTAGATACGTTGGTTTAAAAATTGTGAAGTTTTGTTGTTTTGGTTGTTTAAATTCTCGAGGAGACTGTAATTTTTATTTTATCTCTATTTTTTTTTGTTTTTGGGTTATTCTCTAGTTTTTGTGTTTTGTTAATTGTTTGATATACTTGTTTGAGCTGTTCATTTGGATAAGATGGATTTCCAGTAACAAACATTTTGATGACGGAGTATATTGTTTTTCATTATTTTGGGTGTTAAATTGTGATCCCTCTAGCTCATTTCATGTGGAACTATTTGATTTGGTAGGGTGTTTAAGAAAAAAAAAAGAACTTTTGAAATTTATGGTCTAAAACAGTCTTAAATATTTGTGTGTGAAAGTAAATTATTTCATTAAGGTGTTGGGAGAATTTTAAAGTTCCAATATTTTCAAGTATAGTAAGGTGACATTGTTTTTGGGACGGACTAAAAAGGAAAGGGTGTTATATAAAGTGGGGGCAGAGAGGGATACTTGATTTCGTATTTGAACTTTAGTGTTGGATTTTACTCAGTTCCTTCTCCATTTTCTCTCTGGTATGTTAGATATGCTGGAATTTCTTCTTCATATTGCCCCCCTGTGATTTTATCTAGTACTGATGGTTTCCTTCTTGATTTTCTTTTGAGATATTGTAGGAGATGTCTCGAGTGGAAGATTTATGGGAACGTTTGGTGCGAGCAGCACTACGTGGACACAGGACTGCCGCTGGGAGACCGGGAGGAGGGATTGCTGCGAATGTCCCATCTTCACTTGCGAATAATAGGGATATAGATGACATTCTAAGAGCTGCGGACGAGATACAGGATGAGGACCCTAATGTGTCCAGAATATGTAAGTGATCTCTTCTCATGGGCCTTATTGACTTTTCATGCTTGGCACACAAGTATGTGCTGAGCTCATTTCTTAGTCGCTCAACTGAAATAAAATAGAAATATACAGAACTTGATCATAAATGACAGGTTAATATATAACGTCTAAGATTAGGGGGGGAAACATGATCGAGATTCTCTCTTCTGTAATGGCATTGAATTATGATCACTTGAACTGTCTTTTACTAGTAGAATATTTAGATAGTTTGTCAGTTATCTTAGTATTGGCATCTAAGATAGAGTGAAACTTGGCATGAAAAGCTTCAAAGTAATTAGGACTAAATCTTTCTGCTTTCCCTGGTTGGACAAGTAAACTGTTGGTTATGTCAATTATTTTTTCATGTTGACTGAGTCCCATTGTGCCCACACTATCTCCTAACATAAATAAAACTAATCTACAATTTCTTTGATTCATACTTTGCGGACTTTTCTAGCTTTCCTCTTTTCGAGTATAGTCCATACTGTATTAGATGCTTAAATGATTTTGTTATTTGCAAACACATCTTCATCCTTAATTGCTGCAAATAGATATGCATCCTCTCTTTTGCTCCACATGTCTCCTTTGCTGGTTCATCTAGTTGCACAAAAATGCTCATCTGCTCTCACTCTGCATTGTGTTGTTGCCCAATATTTGAAGGGTATCCACTAATCTAGAATTCTTTCTCTTGATTCTATGGTGGTGTTTGTGGATAGATTTTTGATGGTTCATGAGTGCTTTCTTAGAGTTGTCCTAGTTTTACTTCTTTAGATTATGATATGACACTTTGTCCTAACTTAACCCCAAAAGCCAGCTCAAAGGAAGGAAGATTACACAAGACTTACAGGGAGATCACCTATCTCGCTAACCGCAAATGTGGGACTTTATTCATTCTTCAACACTCCATCCATGCCCAAGGTTGGACATCTGGTGCATGGGTAATTTTAGTTTAGTTTAGGGGGCCAACATTGGGGAGATGAGTCTTGCTATGATACTATACAAAAATATGACACTTGAGCCTAACTCAACCCTTAGAGCTAACTTTTTGTGGTGTGATTTATGTCCAAGACATATTTTACATGGTATCGGAGCAAGATTCATCTTAATCAATGTAGGGCACCCAAACGAAAATTGCTTATGCAGCAGATGTTCGACCTTGGGCGTCAGGTGGGGTGGTCTCCTTATAAGGCTTGTGAAATCCTCCACTTTTTTATTTAGCTTTTGGGGGTTGAGTTAGGCCCAAGACCCGATGTGACATGGTATCAGAGCAAGACCCATCTCACTCGATGTTGGGTCCCAAAATTAAATTTTTCCATGTACCAGATGTCCAGCCTGTGCATGAGGTGGGGTGTTGTCGATTGAAAAAGTTCCACATTGGTGATTAATGTTATTGGTGATCTCATTATCAAGTTTGGACAATCCTCCTCCCTTATAGCTTAAGCTTTTTTTTTGAAGGGCTTGGGGGACTTAGGCCCAAGACCCAAATTCGTAAGATCCTTTTATGCATTTTCTTAGTTTATGCAAACTTAGTCTATGTGAGCTTCACAAAGCGTGGGAGGGTCCAAAGCACAAATTAGACGGTTGTGGTTGGTTTGTCAATCGGTGTAAGATTGTCTAAATGCGACAAATTTCCTAATTATTGAAATATGATTAGGGTGGAATAACTACAAATTGTCAATATAATTGACCTCATCCAAATTTGGATTGAACATTGTTGATTATTAATTTTTTTTTACAACGGTAACATTTGTATTTAGGTCAATACTTAGGTAATATGAAAAATCATATTTACTAATAAGAATAAGAATTAGAAACTTCCCAAAGACTAAAATCTAGATGTACCATAAAACATCTATGATTGATTCAGTCTCATTGGAGTAGACATTTATACACCAAAAATAGAACAACCAGATACATTTAAGTTTGACTTCTTGCATGTTATTGTTCCTATTCTCAAAACATCTGTTATTTCTTTCTTTCTCTCCATATAGTCCACCATATACAAGCAGGGGTCACCTCCATTATTCTCTATTTGTAGCCCCAACTCCAGCCTCCTCTCAACTGAATAGTGTCTCATCCAATTTTTTTAGGCATGCTCTAGGAAATGCCTCCAAGATTAATGAAAATCTACCACAGTTGGTCTATCAAATTGTAGTGTAGAAAGAGGTGTTTCACTGTTTCTTTGTCCTTACCACATAGGGAGCATCTGTTACATAAAGAGATACCTCTCTTCGTCACATTGTCTAATGTCAAAACTGCTTTATGGCTAGCAGCTTGGTTAAGCATGTCACTTTGTGTGGGACTTTGATTCTCTGGATATGCTTCCAAGGCCATTTGAAGTCTTGACTATTACTAAGACTTATTTGTTTATATGCTTCCATCACCCTGTGTCTACCTTTGTTATGCCCATGCCACCATAAATGATCCTCACTTGTTTTTGTTCCTTGGAAACTCTGTTAACTTGAGAAGTTCAATCATTCTGGGAATTTTGCAGTCATTCAAGTTTCTTTTAAGGACAAGGTTCCATCCTTGTTGTGACCACGTTTCAGCAACAGTGTTCTGTTGATGTTGAGCCAAAGCAAAGATGTCAGTAAATAGATCTTCAAGGCATTTATCAACCCAAAAACTTGTTTTGCTACCATTTTGTACCTTGGCAGTTGATAGGTTATTGAGGAAATGCCAGAAGACACTAATAGATTTCCATAGGCTAATACCAACAACAACAACAACAACATACCCAGTGAAATCCCACAAGTGGGGTCTGGGGAGGGTAGAATGTACGCAGACCTTACCACTACCTCATAGAAGTAGAGAGGGTGTTTCCTGGGAACCCTCATCTCAAAACCCATAAGCAGAAAAAACTAGATATGATAGAAAGGAAAGGGAAGAGAACCGAATGACCGACTACTAATGAATAGCACATGGCAATATGTAAATATGATAAAACTAACACATAATACAACATATAATGAGAAAACATGATAAAAATAATACTAATAATAATAACCCTACCAACTACCCTGCTACTCTAATTCATGACCTTCCCTTCTTTCTATCTAAGGTCATGTCCTCAGTGAGATCAAGTTCCGCCATATCATGTCTGATCACCTCCCCCCGTACTTCTTTGGTCTACCTCTACCATAGGGGGTATTAACCTCTTTGGTTATCCATTTGTTCAATTCTTCATAATTATTCTTGATTACCCTGCACCAGAGGGCTTGGTCCTCTTGATGGTACCTCTATAGCCTCTTCACCTTGAGACTTTGCATTGGTTTTTGAGGTTCTTGATATCTAGTCCATCTTGTTCTTTCCTTCTGATAGCGTTTTCCATTTGACCAAGTGAAAGCCTTTCCTTTCCTTATTGCCTTGTCGTAAGAAGTTTCTTCTGATTTTATCCAACCTCTGAACTACTGATTGGGGTATATGGAAGATAGATAACTCATATGTAGGGAGAGCATCTAGAATTGTGCCTCCCATGGATAGATATTGATATATCCATTTGGCTAATTTTTTTCGCATTTCTCCATAACAGGGTTCCAAAGGTGTATAGACCTAGACTTTCACCCCAAAGGCATGCCCAAGTTCACTGATGGTAAAGTGTCTACCACTCCTCTCAGAATCTATGAGAGGTGATCCATATTTGGAACCAAATTAATTGGATACAAATGGCTTTTGTTTCAGTTTATATGGAGCCTAGAAATGGCATCAAAATATATCAGTATGAGTCTTAGTATCAACAATTGCTCCTCCTCAGCCTGACAAAAAATTAGTGTATCATCAGCATACTGCAAATGTGTGATCTTTACACTGTTTTCAGCAATCTTGCTGACTTCAAATCCCTGAATTCTTTCTGATGTCTTAGCTATATTCAGCATCTTGTTGAGTCCCTATATAGCTATGATGAACAGGAAAAGGGATAGTGGATCCCCTTGCCTGATCCCTCTATATGCATTGAAGAAGCCTTCAGGTGGACCCATTACTGAGGATTGAAAACTTTATAGTTGAGAGACAATACTTGATCCTGCTGATTCATCTCCCACCAGAGACCATTTGTCTCAGCATACTTAAAATGAATTCCCAATTCACATGGTCATATGCTTTCTCAATATCAAGTTTTCATGATATACCAGGTTTATTTTGAGACACTCTGAAATCAATTGCTTCATTAGATATGAGCACTGCATCCATTATCTGCGTGCCTTTGATAAAAAGCCATTTGTTGCTTGTCTACCGATTTATCCACAACTCTCTTCAACCTTTCTGTCAATACCTCGAAAATAACCTTGTAGATACTTCCAATTAAACTTATGGGTCTGAAGTGTTTGAGTCCTTTGCTCCTATCTTCTTTGTAATCAGTGCTTGTAGGTTGCATTATAACATTTTTCAAACATCCTAGTTGAGTGAAGATTGTGGGATGCCTGCATAATGTCCCAACATTTTAGATAGAACCCCATTGTGTAGCCATCAGGGCCAGGGGCTGTGTCTATAGCATACTTCTTTCGACACTAAAAAAACTTCTTGCTCCTCAAAAGCAACCTGCAATACATCATTCTCATCCTCTGTAATAATTGTAGATGATTTCTGATTTTTTCAGAAGGCCTCCATTCTTCAGGTTCTGTATATAATTTCTTGTTGTAGAAAGAGATGATTTCTTCCTTAAATCTATTTGGCTCAGTGATGGTCTCTCCTTGCACTTCCAACTGAGCGTTGTGGTTATATCTTTTATGGGCATTAGCAGTTTGATGGAAGAACTTTGTATTCCTATCCCCTTCCTTGAGCCATAAAGCTCTTGATCTCCGTCTCCAGGTCACTTCCTCATTCTTTAAATTGTTGCTTGCTTGGCTATTTCCTCCTTTGTTAAGGCTCTACTGTTTAGATGTAAATCAAGCTCAGCCTTCTGATTAAGAAGGTTGTCTTTTCTGCAATTCCAGACTCCCTTGTTCATTTCTGCTCCATTCTTCCAACTTTTCTTTGAGAGCTTTGAGTTTATATGCTAATATGTAATCAGGCTTTCCATAGATTTCAAAAGCATTCCACCCGTCTTGATTCTTTCAACAAAACCTTCTTGGTTTAGCCACCAATTTTCAAACTTGAAGTAGGATTTAGATTGCTCCCACTGTTCACAAATTAAAGCTATAGGAACATTATTTAATTTAGAAAGCTGATATGTAGTCTGTCGATGCTTTTACTTATAAACTTGCCTATCTGTTGGCAATTTGATGAATTTGCTGCAGTATGTGAGCATGCCTATTCCTTGGCTCAAAATTTGGATCCTAACAGTGAGGGAAGGGGTGTTTTGCAGTTCAAGACTGGTTTGATGTCGGTAATCAAGGTATGTGAGTGACTTTTACTTAGTGTACTCATGATATGCATCACTTTGTTAAGCGGAGTAGGAAAAATGAATTTTCACAAAGTATTCAAATATTTCTTGTGTTGGATATTTGAAATATTTGGTCCTTCTGAGTGCCAGTATTGCTATTTGGATAGATTCATTGATTTTGGTGAGTATCAGGTCACTTTGGAGTTCTTGGAAATTCTCTGTTTCTTCCATCTTGTATTGTATAATTTCTTGTGTCAGGACTTCTAATCCTAGAGATGTGCAGGAACTGCACTTAGTTTATGCATTGTAAATTAGTTCTGACAGTAGAATTTTTACATGTTTTATGGTGCGTTCTACAATATTTTGGATATTGGTTCAGTTCTGATTTCTTTCCCATCTCTTGCCTAATCTTATAGCAAAAGCTAGCGAAGCGGGAGGGTGGGACAATTGATAGAAGCCAGGATATTACTCTCCTACAAGAATTCTACAAACAATACCGAGAAAGGCATAACGTGGATAGATTACTAGAGGAGGAGCTGAAATTGAGGGAATCTGGCATCTTCAGTGGTAATCTGGGAGAGTAAGTGATGTTACAGTCAGCATGCTCTTGTTTATTTGTTGTTATCCTCTGGAAGACATCTGTGGTTTTCTGGTAGGCTCTTTACCTTTGGTGTACCACTTGTATACGCCGCTTTGTTTGGCCTTGTGATTAATGAAATATTTACTTGATTTTTTAAAAAAAAGACCTTTGTGGGTTGTATTCTACCACTTGCATGGCTGCCAGAACTACATTTTTCACTTTATTGTTTGCTATGGTGTCATGTCTGCTTAATGCATATCTTCTTGCTCTGAAATGAAATCTCTGTTTCCCATAAATACTATTTGATGCGTCTAGGTTGAAAAGCAATGGGACATTTTTTAGCCTGCATGGTGTGATAGTTTCCCTGTATCTTCTGTAGTCTGTCCATTCTCAACAAAGAGAAGAGAATGCGTGGTAGCATTACAAGAGCGCCTTATCATGTATTCCTACTTATTATATTCTTTGTTTTGTTCTTCAACTTCGTCACTGAAAAGTTGGACAAGATTCAAAGAATTTTTCTTTGGAATGTGGCTGTGGAGATTGTCACATATCCAAAAAATTGGGGCGGCCTTGAAAATAAAGATTTGAAGGTGATTAACAAAGCTTTGGGCATTCTTCAGAGGTTCTAGGTGGAAGTTCAAGCTTGCTAGAGATGGGTGATAATCGTGTTCTTTTTGATAAGGTAAATAATTTTATTAACAATTTGGGCCTTGTATACCAAAAGAGAGAACCTACATCAATACACAATTCTCAAATAAGAAGACCCAATCTTCATACAAACTGAGGTCTCAGGGGAACACCAAAAGCAAACTAGAAACAAAAGGCTATTTGCAACTTTACAATATCGTGTTCAACCCCTTCAAACGCTCTCCTATTTTTCTCTCCCCAAATAACTCACAATAGTGCTATCGGGTGACCTTCCAAGCCCTAGGACTCTTTTACTCCCCATGGTAACCCCAACAATGCCTCCTTCACTGGTCTCGACATCACCCATCGCACCCCAAACCAATTAAGAACCACTCTCCGTAGTTGGCTAGCCACTTGACAATACAACTAGAGATGGCATCTTCACTCTAGCTCTTGCTTATGAAACACCAACTAGCATTATTGATGTTCTTCCGTAGGTTTTCGTGGTCAATATCACACCCGTTGCTACCAACCACACAAAAGAAAACACCTTCCTCCAAACCTTGGGTACCTAAATAGCATATGAGGGAAAATACATTCATTTCTCCTTATTAACCTCAGGGTGATAGTTTTTGAATATGGGGTAATGGAGAACTAGAGATGTCACTATGCCTTTTGGGTGCAATTTATGGAGAGTATCATGAAGGGATGGGAGAACTTTGTGTAGAGATTTCTTTCTAGGCAAGAGATTGGAGAAGAGTTGGCTTTTGGGGGCATAGGTGGCGTGGGGAGAACTTACTGAAGGATGATGCTGAGCTCATATTGAGTATCTTGCCAAAGAGCCTTTACCATCTAAGCAAATTAGGGGGGACACAGGTGGAGAGGCATTTTGGGACTTGGGATTTGGAAGGGACTTCTAGGATTAGGAGATGACTGAACACCAAATATTGTTGGTTTTACTCCATAAGCAAGTCATAATGATAGTTAAACTCGATGTCTGTGGTGTGGTTTGGGGAGCAACATAGTGTTATCTGCTAAGTCCTTTTTACAAAAAAAATAGGCAGGACATTGTCTTTTCGTGTAATGCAATTTGGATATCTAAAGAATCGAGGAAGGTGTGTTTCTTAGATTGACTAGCCATTAGAGTGACCTTGACAGTGGAAAATCTTTAAAAGGGGGACGGTCGTCTGTGTCTGTTGGTGTTACATGTGCAAGGAGGCATGTGATGACGGGGATCATCTTCTCCTTCTTTGTGGCCTAAATGTGAGGTTATGTGGGAGATGTTTAGGTGGTTTGACATTTCATGGGTGATGCCAAAAACTGTAAAGGATTTATATTCAATTGGAAGAGTGAGAGAGATAAGAGAAGACGTGGGGGATGGAATGTGGTTCCACTTGCGTTAATGTGGGTTGTTTGGACAGAAAAATGGGAGAGCTTTTGAGGGAGTAGAGTCGAGCTTTTCTCAGTCGAGGAATAGTCTTTAATCCTTTACTTTCTTTTGGTGCACTTATGTAGTTCCTCCTTGTATAAAAGATTGGGTGAACTGGTTGTAGTTCCTTGTCGCAGAGAATCATATATTATTTTATATCTCTACTTTTTGTTCTATCCTTTGTATACGGCCAGTTTTGTGATCATGTATTTTTTTTTTTTTTTTTTTTTGTGAAACTGGTAACATGTATACTTCAGCATTAAGGGTATGCTGGCCACCTCAAAAGTGCGCTTACATAGATAGCTAATTACAAAAAGCCTAGGAAATTCACAACCTGTATTTCATTTACTATACATTACTCTTTACACCAAAAACATAAAGTAGAAATGCATTTTCTTTTGTTCTTTTCAATGGAGCTTGATCTTCCTTTGAAAATTCTGTCATTCCTTTCCTTCCACATGGTCCACCGTGTGCAATCCGGAACAGTTTTCCACCATCTGTTCTGTCTTTTGCTTCCTCCCCTTCTGATCCAGCAGCTTAATAGATCAGCAGTGTGCTCTGGCATAGTGCAACTTCCCCAGCCAAGGTAATGAGAAGGGACCAGACTTGGGAAGTTACCTTGCAGTGGAGGAAGAGCTGGCTGTTTGTTTCATTGGCTTCCATATAAAGAGGAAATTTCCTTTCATGTGATGCCTCATGGGTGAGGCAAGCCTTACTACCAGCCATGAGAAGCATTTTACCTTAGTAGGTACCATGCTTCTCCAAGTAGCTTGCCAAGGTCCTCTATCTTTTCCTGTCATCTCTAGAAGTCCTCTCTTAGAGACTCTGTCGACTGAGAATTTTCCGTCAGTGTTGTGACTCCACTTGAAGGTATCCGGCTCATTGGTAGTCCCTGTGAAGGTTCCTATTCTGCCAAGCAGAGCAGTCACTCTTTCAACCTTCCAATCATTCAAAAACCTTCTGAAAATTTGGTTCCATCCTGAACTGTCCAGATATTCTCTATTGTCCTATTACGATTGGTGCTGATGTCAAAAAGGCTACGGAAAGCCTCTTGCAGAATCCCCTGACCATCCCAGTTATCCTTCCAGAAGAGGATTTGTTTTCTATTGACAACTTTTCCAAGTATCCATTTCCCTAATATTCCGTAATTATTTTTTTATCAGGTGTTTGAGTTGCAGAATACCTCAAAAGCTACCTTACAATCTGAGGATTTCCAAGACATTAAAAGGATACAATCCATTTCCTCAATCAATGTGAAAAACTAGATGCCCCTTCACACAAGAATAAGGATGGGTTTGGCTACCATGTTAAGGAAATGGACATGGGCCTAACGTGCCCTGAAAAGTTTGCTCATCAAGTGATGATTTTTCACTACCATGTACTGAGACATCCGGAAACAGTCGCTCTATGTTTTTAAATATAGGGGTCAGACTGCGTACATCCAACCCCCCCTTACCCCGCAATGGGCGGGAGCCTTTGAGGTACTGGGGTAATGTTGTTGTTGTATACTGAGACAACACACCATTCCCTCAGCCAGTGTCGGAAATTAACAATTGGTTAGCTGCCTTTCAATATCCTGTAGGTTTATGGGAGGTCGTAGGTCTTCTTGAATGAACTTTTCAGGTAGAAATAATTACAAAGAATAGGGAAGATTCAAACTTACCTTAGATACAGAGGCAGGGGGGAGGGGACTGGGCCAAGAGTGCAATTCACTTGTGTTTGGACCTGTTTGTCTAGTTTCTTTTTAGTACATCTTAGAAATAATTTGTCCTTCTGTCATTTCTAGTGTGTGGGGAATTTTCTAATACTACTAAAATCACTTGCCTTATAATTCTTTTTAATAAATTTGTCCTTTTGTTGAGATATTATTTTAGTTGTTTAATATGTTATGTTTCTGTTTTTTCTTAAAAATAGATTGGAGCGTAAGACTGTTCAAAGGAAAAAAGTCTTAGCAACTCTTAAGGTTTTGGGTAATGTCCTCGAACAGTTGACTAAGGAGGTTTCCCCTGAAGAGGCGGATCAATTAATACCTGAGGAGGTTTGATTTCTTATTACCTGTACTTCTTATTTAAGGGGTGTTTGGATTAGCTTTTTTAAAGTGGCTTTTAAGTAAAAAAAGAGCCATAAGTTGAGGACCCCCTACTTTTGGCTTTTGGCTTTTTTTTTTGGGGGTACTTTTACAGTTTTTTAAAAAAGTACTTTTTTGTGTTATCCAAACACTTCCAAAACTGAAAAAGTACTTAAAAGCCGAAAGCCAAAAAAAAAAAAAGAAAAAGCTAATCCAAACATCCACCAAGTGTGCAAGTGCTTGCTTTTGATGTTCGTAACATACTTTTGTATGTCTAAGAAGCTGGTTGAGTCCTCTTTTGTGGTTTGTTGATTTCACGTTATGATCCTTTTCACTGAAAGGTCTTCCAACCTTTAGTATCATGAGAGAACTTTCCTTAAATTAGAAGTCACATTTTGCAGCATGCATTTGCTATGAATAGCCTTGTTAGTACTACTTGAGGGGAAAAACACTCAATTGATGGAGGTACTTCTGTTATGTTTGCGAGGAACGTCGGATGACTTAACATCGGGGTGCATCTGTCTCCTTATATGTTCTGTTCCAGTTAGATCAAGGACAGTTATCCCAATCTTCTCCTTGATAACTTCTCACACACATTTCTTAACATGTTTGGTACAATATTACCCTGGAAAAATGAACCAAGGCAAAAAAGTTTAAGAAGAACAGAGACATTTACTTTAGTATAATCCATAGTCAGCACCCCTAAATTCAATCAATTACCTCTATTGATATCAACTCGTCACATGTGCTGTATGTGTATCACTTGTTGATAATTACAAATTTTATAGATATAAAGCCATGAACAGCATAAATAGAATTTCAATTTTCAAGTTTCCTCATTAAGATTCAATTATTTGTTTTCCATTCTCTTTCTTGGTTTCCACCAATTATTTTTAATGGTACTTCATTATGATTCACTATTCTTTTTTGCATTCCTTCCAGATTTTAATGTGATAGAAATTTCTAGAATAAGCATATAAACGTTAATACATGAAGATAACTAAGCAGTTAAACAATTAATTTGACTGCGTAAATAAATATATAAAGGTACTTCTATGCATATGGATATGAAGTATATATTCCATGGAGTAGCTTTCTTCATGTAAGTTTCTTTAGTTAATATTTCTCTAGATTCTCATACAAATGCTATATTGCTACGTAATTCATACTATCAAGTAGCAAGCATTATTGATAATTTGTTATAAAGATAGGTGTTAATCTAGTGAAACCTAATCGAAAAGGACATGCATGATGTTCAATTATCGTCATTCTTATATATATGTGTGTCTGTTTGCATGTATGCTTGTATGTATTTATTAGTATATGTTGACATAATGAACCTTCATCAAAATAACTATAAATTAACTTGTAAAGTGGAAAATTATTAAAAAAATACAATTGCTTTTCAAAATATGATTAAATAAATCAATTGAAACCATCTCGAGTCATAGTTTTGGACAAAAAACTCTCAAACAAAGAATTATATATGGAGGGGGAAAGAGAGGACATGTATGTGTCTGTAATACAGAATACATGATTTCCATACAAAAAAAAAATGAAATAAAAATGCAGATGATGTTCTTGTTGTTACTTGATTGCTTAATTGTTAATTAAGGCAGTTTCTTGTTGGCCATGATTTTGATGAAAATGACATGCATGACTTTCCCTAGGAGAATAATATAGATGAAAGCCTAGAGGAATCGTGGACTTCTATTGTTTTATTAAAAGGAAGTTGAGTACAATTTTTCCAAAAAGGCGCAACCTCTCCGGAGTTGTATCTTTTTATTTTGAGAAGGTTTCTTGTCCAATAAACATGACTTTTTAAATAGATACTACCAACAATTTACTCCCTTTGTCCCAATTTATATGATGCACTTCTCTTTTTTGTCTCTCCTAAGAAGATTAGTGCCTTTTTATATTAAAAAAAGTAATCAAACTTTAACTTTCCTGTTACCTGCAATCGAGATAATCTTATAACTACATAAATATCTATCTTGTTCTAGACCACAAGTTTCAAATGCCTTTCCTCCCCGCTTACAACTTTGTGTCCAGTTGATGGCGTCTGAATGGAGGGAGTATATTCTTTTTTAGGACCAACAGTCTATTTCTATTTGTATATATTTTTAAGGTGTTTTTCTCTCACAAAGAGTTGTGTCCTTCCAATAAAGCGACCAGCCTTTTGGAAAGTTCTTTCCTAATTGCCAAATAGTTTCATTAAAACTTAGTTAATAACGAACGAGCACACCTATGTAGGAAATGCACTTCCTACTTTTATAATAATATGTATTATAGCCGAGGGTCTTTTGGAAATAACCTCTCTTCCTCTCTACCTCCATGATGTGATGGTAAGGTTTGTATATGTTTTACCTTCCCCATACCCTACTTGTGGGATTTCACTAGGTATGTTGTGTATATATATAGATTTTACTTGATATTGTTATTATCAATTATAAATAACATTACTAAACGGATAGTTTGATCTTTCAAACTTTTAATTAGGGCTTTCCCACTTTTGTAATAACATAGATAGATTAGTCACTCCATGCTTGTTGGTGAACACATATTTTTTTGATTTTTAGTAAAGATTATATATCTTTTTTGACATGGCATATCAATTTTATAAATTTGATGTTCTTACACGGTTATACCATAAGATGGTTTTTGAGCTTTTTCAGTTACTTGTATCATATGCTTGTTCTGATGCCTCTGAGCTGGATAGGTTCTACATTCAATTGTGTTCCTCCTTTCTCTCTCTCTCTCTTTTTTTTTGTGTGTGTGGGGGGGGGGGGGGGGTAAAGGGTTCTTTTTTGTTGTTCAATATTTTCAACTTATTGTATTTTCCCGCGCACGGTTGTGGT
>JAOTQR010000001.1:1038288-1050531 GCA_025774065.1 Solanum ossicruentum | reverse complement strand
ATGATAATTCTTTTCATCCTTGCCTCACTCACCTTCTCTTCAGGGGCAAGTTGAGATATCTCACGGCAAATAGATTTCACCTTGGAGAAATACTGAGAAATAGATAGACTTCCTTGTGAGATGCCTGAAAGCTCATTTTTCAAGAGTTGGAGGCGTGCTTCATTCTTCTTTGAAAATAATTTTTCCAAAGTCTCCCAAGCTGCCTTTGGTGTTTTCTCATCACGGATGTGCTCAAATAGGTCCTCCTCGATTGTAGTCTTCAGTATAAATAAAGCCTTCCCGGCCTTGATGTTCTATTTTCTCAAAGCTTCGGTATTTTCCTTCAGTGGAGGAGTTGTATCACTGTCAGCGACTAAGTCCCATAAATCCTAAAATTGTAGGTAGGATTCTATACAAGTCTGCCAATAACCATAGTTTTGGTTATTGATCTTCTTGATTCCACTGCTCGTACTTGCAAGATCTGTCATCATGACGTCCAACGTCAAGTAAGCTTGGTCCCAGACCAATGAGCTTTTACAGTTCCTAACTGTGCTCCGACAATGTAAACGTCCAACGTTTACCGATGTTTTCCTCCACTAGGAACGGTCCCGAACAACTTTGCTCTAGTACCAATTGTTGAAAAATTTGGCGAGCTCAACACACCCACTATAGAGGCCTAGAATATACTACATACACTACACCAACTTCTTGACGCTGGTTGACCTTTGATTTTATAAATCCTTAGTGCACAATAATAATTAGGCGGCAGTGCTGATCATATATCATTCAGGCGGTATAATCAACCATATATCATTTAGGCGGAAAAGCCGACCATATAATAAAAATAACACCAGTGCACTAAGAACTTAAAAAACAGACTAAGGCTTAACTGGGAAATTTAAGAGAAGAGAATACTTTTATTAGTACAAAATACAATTACAATATTACTTACCTCACTATTTTTCTCTTCTCTACCTATAAACTCTCTTTCTCTAACTCATACTCTTGACACTCTTTTCTCACTTATTCACTCCTTGTACAAATGGTAGAACTTACCCTTGTTTATAGATTCTAGTGGCCAATAGATTGTTGACACATGTCAACACCTTAGCCATTTATCATTCAAAATATCTAGATTCTTCTAATATTAAACATTATAAATATCTAAATTTTTTTATGGATACTTCTACACCTACTAGTTCCATACTATTCCAAAGTATTCTATAAAACTCTACAATACTCCTTACCACTCCTAATTTCTTGAGAAAATTCTAGACATGTTTAGAAGTAGCTAGTGTATTCTTTAACAAACTTTGTGTTTCTTAATCGATTTCGAGCTCTTTCAGTTAAGTGGAATCTCAAATGGTCATTTTTTCATGGTTTTATACTCTAGCAGTCATGTCTTTAATGCTAGTTTAAATTCTTGACGAAAATAGCTTCGAATACTTGAGTTTGTGATGTCCTCTTTTCAGTTTCTATTACAGATCTTTACTCTTAACTCTAACCAGTCAGTTGAGTCATTTTAAGGTGATATGTAACTCATCTTTTTCCTCGGTTCATTTTTTTATTTAACCAATCCATTAATGCTCTAGTTCTGGCTTGTTATACTTGGTTTTGATGTGGCTCTGTATCCTTAAAACGTAGCCATTTTGTCTTCTGCTCATTTGTTCTTAGAACTGATTGTGTTTACTTTATGTTGCTGTCATACATGTGTTGAATATGTTTCATGAAATCGATTATGTTAAGCCATCTCATTGTTTCTCATGTGTAACCTCTCTTCTCTCATATTTATTTGCATCTATTTTCAATTTTAGCAAGCATGTGACTTACTCAAACAACTTATGCTTCATTTTTTGCCTAAATATGTACTAAGATGCCTCTATTTTGAAGTCTAGTGTATTTCTAACATTTTTAAAAGGTTAAAAATAGTTTAGTTGGTGGAGTAGGAGTCTGATTTGTTCTTGTATGGCCACAGCAAGGCTAATTTCTCTCTGTTTCAATTTTAATATAGCTAATGACAAGTTACTTGTTGGTTTGTTCAATCGAGGTTACTAGGAACTATGTTGGTATTGTATTGGCGTAATCTTTATTCACTTATGAACGCACAAATTCATGTTTACATTCAAATATTTGCTTCTTTGTTGCTTTGGATTCTACTTCCTTAGATTCTCTTTTGTTCTTTTGAGTGTCCGGAAGATATTTTCAGTTTCTTGGTTATTACTCTTCATTTCATTATCTAGCTTTGTTTTGGCTTTATTAGTAATTTGCTTAATTTTTGACATTCACTGTGGTTAATGTTTTTTTTCTAGTTTAAAACCTTGCTAAATTCTTATTGTTATAGTTATTCTATGTGTTAGTTTTAATTCTTGTTACTTTCTTCCTTGCATGATCAAATCAATCCGAGTCCTTTTAGACTCCATCCATGCATTTTGGGTCAGCTTCAGGTCTTTTTCTTTTAGAAAAGGAAGGTTGGTTATGGAAGAAGCTGATTACAAGATTTAGAGGTCAAAAGGAGGCTGATATAAACTGATATACAGTGTATATACAGCCATGTATACAACAAGATATGGGCTAAAAGCCCAAAGCCAGAGCAGCAACAGCAAGGAGTTAATGGCCCAAGCAGACCCAATCTTTAGAATAGGACAGGGTTTGAGTTTGGGTCTGTCAAGACCAATTTATTATTGCTTTCTTGTATTTTGTTGCTTCTTTGAAGTATTTTTTATTTGTCTAACTTTAACTTCAATTTAGTGTTATTTGGTTTTTAATCTAATTAATTTCCCCAACATATTTGTCATTTATGTTGATTTCCATTTTAGTGACTTTTCTTTAGTGTTAGAATTAATTCTACGAATTAGATTTTGATGAAACTCTTTTTTAAAAAAAATGTTTCAAGTGTTGTCATTTTTCAAAGTTGCTGAATTTTTTTAAAGTTAGATAATTTTTCAAAGTTAGTTAATTTTTTCAAATTTAGTCAATTCTTTTAACATTAGTTAATTTTTCAAAGTTAGTCAAAATGTTTTAATCGTTGGTCAACCGCAAGTTAGTAGTTATTTTTTGAGTGATTAATTTCTTCTCAAAAATGGAAATTGAATCCTTATCCATCTCTTGAAAAATTTTAAAACTTTTTTGTTGAGTTTTAAAGTTTAATTTAGTTTTCTTAATTTTTCTTAAGTGGTGACTTTGTCTAATTTTGAAAGTTTGGTTTATACTTAGATTAATTAAGTAATAAATCAAATTTTCAAAAAACCTAAGTCTTTTTTTCCAAATAACACCCCTTTTGGGTTGGGGGGGGGGGGGGGGGGGGGGGTTTAAAGTGTTCTTTTTTGTTGTTCAATATTTTCAACTTATTGTAGTTTCCGCTGCACGATTGTGGTCGGTTCACTTGTGTAGGGCATTGTTTTCTTCCTGTTCCTAGTCGCAAGTTGCTAACAGTCCTCATTCCACAAAAGGGTGTAAAATGAAAAATTTCGAGGTAGCTTGTTATTACTGGTCTATGTTCATAGTTTTTAAGATTCCTGCCCTACATGAATGACAATTGACATGGTGAAGACTAAAGAGCACATGCTGAAACTTCTATGTGCTGGTGCAGTTCCACATGCATGTGCATTCCAATAGTTTCAGTACTTTGTCTTGCTCCTGATGCATGGGTACTCATTCATTTTCTTAATTCTTTATGTTCAACATGCATCTGAAGTGCTCGTTTTGGTGCTGTGTTGTTGCTTGCAGCTTAAACGAATGATGGAGTCAGATGCTGCTATGACTGAGGACATTGCTTACAATATTATTCCCCTTGACACCACTTCGACAACAAACGCTATTGTGTCTTTCAATGAGGTTGATAATCTTTCCCCTATAACTCTTAAAACTTAGAAGCTCTTTGAATATTTGTTCTGATGTGATTCAGTAAAATGTTAGGTACGCGCAGCAGTATCAGCTCTGAAGTACTTCAGAGGCCTACCACAATTGCCTGGAGATTTTCCTTTGCCATCAACAAGGAGCATCGATTTGTTCGATTTTCTGCATTACTCTTTTGGATTTCAGGTTTGTATACTGACTGCTTTTGAACTTCAGTAGTGTGTTTCTGTATGCTCCATGTCCACACTCCTTTCTGACAAACAAGTGAAATTTTCATACTGCTGGTTTATGTTAAATGATGTGTCTTAACTATGTAAAATCACAATAACAACTGCGCCTCAATCTCAAATAAGTTGGCTCAGATCTGTGTTATCCTCTTCCATCATGTTGTGTATTTAAACTCAGGTCGAGACCACTATTGTACAAGATAGAAGTAAAATAGAAGTACTATACATTTCTATTGGCATATTAAACCTCAAACAGTTTTAAAAGGTTCTTAGAGGAAATAGGACTTAAAGAAAACTTACTAATATGACTAAAAAATAATTCCAACTTGTGACATTGGTTTATATCACACATCACAAGTTTGAATGTTACTGCAGACAAAAACCTGATATATTAAGTGGAAAATGGTAGAAGGGGCAGAACCATTATTATCTGAGTTTTGAACCATGATGGATTTTACTCCTTTTTCATATCCTCCCGTCAATAAAAATGTTCTGTATAATATGAAATGCTACTGGCATAGAAAATGAGCAATTATTTTTTCCAATATCTAGATTTAAGTTGCTTCAATGGGGATCGTCAAATTTAAGTGTGAGAAATATAGGAGAAGAATATTGTTGAAATTGTCTCTACATTATTACTCTGAGACCATATTTATAGATACTATATTAGAATTTAGACACCTTTTGTAACTAGGGTTCTACAATACAATCCTTCTCTAAATAGGATTCTATATACTATTCCTGTTCCTATTTTAAGTAGGATTGTATGTATTCTTCTTCTTCTTCTTCATATTCCTATTATAGCATTTCCCCTCAAGCTAGTGCATATAAGTCACATGTACCTTGCTTGTTACAAATGTAATTAATATGAGGACTGATGAAGAGCTTGGTGAGATGTTTGCAAGATGATCACCAACTTCACAAAATTGACCGTCAATCTTAATGTGTTTAAGTCTTCTCATGATATATTGGATTTGATGCATAATGTTGATAAAACATAGAGTGATAAATTCTTGAATTATAGTGTTGAACTTCTGTTTCATTTTCATCAGTTTCTATTATGGCTTTGGTGATCATGTTTCTGTTGATTTGGCAGCAAGACAATGTTTCCAATCAGCGAGAACATATTGTCCACCTCCTCGCAAATGACCAGACCCGGCTTCGTATTCCTGAAGAACCTGAACCAGTAGGTTTAATATTGTCTTATACTTTTAAGTGATGTTATAATGAACGTGTAACTAGTGTTTTTGCTTTCTCTTGTTGTACAACCTTTTATCAGTAAGCAGTTTTATTCTCCATCCGTTGAAGAAAATCATTCTCTAAAAGGAAAGATGAAATGCACTTTTGAAAATTGGAGCTTCTATCCTATCCTATGTTGTTTGTCCCTTTTTTAAGCTTAGTTGTGAAATCTTGATCATTTTATTTGGTCAATGAGTTAAAGCTGTGAGTATTGTATATTGTCTGATTGTAATGTAGCTCAAGAACATTTTATCATCTACTTTTTGCATGTCACAGATGAGACATCTGTGCATTTCCTAACATCAACGAGGTGCTAGGTATTTGTCTCTTGAAGTTGTTTCCTTGATGATCCTGATGAGATTCGTCAATTTTGTTTCATTAATTTACTTTCATTCCGTTCAGGCCTTCTTTTCCCAGCTTATGCACTTTTATCTTATTTAAAGAACTGGAAACATACATACTGTGAGACATGGTAGTTTCATTGTTTTGGTTCAGCTGCTGTTACCAAATGTTGGCACTGTAACAACCACGATATCTGGGTTAAGTTTTATGCAAGATGAATGAAAATACTTTTACTTGATAAAAATAAATTATCTTGAAATGTCCGTGTGTAGAAATGTTGTCAATTATTTCTGTCTCTTAGCAAAGGATTGTAGAAATAAGAATATTCTTTTGGTTTGGGTGTGTGCTTGTGAATTGAGATAATATTTCCTCAGTTCTATTTTGTCAGAGGTGGTACACTACCGGTTACCTTCATTAATTTATTTCTAATCCATATTTGTGTATCTTTAACTTCCTAGATATTGGATGAGGCTGCTGTACAGAAGGTCTTCTTGAAATCCCTTGATAATTATATCAAGTGGTGCCACTATTTGGGCATCCCACCTGTGTGGAGCAAGTAAGGTTTCATTTCATTTTCCAGTGTGTTTTGAGCTTACATTGTAAATCATTTCGTCTTAATGCAGTTACAACTGCTAGCATTTTTCTACTTGCAAAAATCCTTTTATCTTAGCGTAGTCAATAACTATCATTGACACTGTTAGTTTTGTGCTCTGAGTTTCTGATACTTTGCTTCTGTTTTTGCAGTTTAGATGTAGTTAGCAAGGAGAAGAAGTTGTTATTCATTTCTTTGTATTTCTTAATCTGGGGTGAAGCCGCTAACGTCCGATTCATTCCAGAATGCTTGTGCTACATATTTCATCATGTAGGTTAATTTTGTGTGCCTTCTGCCTCCTGACCATTTGGGATGTCTTGCTGCTAAGTTATTTACTAGTGTACTTTCAAATTCCAAAGAGAGTATATCCTTTTGATTTTATGATCTCCATTCTCCTGTGTATTCTTCTTTGATAATTGAAGTACTCTGAGGGTTGTCTGTCAATATATTCTATGTTTGTTCCTTAAGTGTAATTTCACCTTGTCTTGAGGGTGTTCTCTTTGGTGGGAGGGTATGTGGGATTGGGGGCTAAGAGGGTAAGTTATACTTTTTTAAAGTGAAAGGTGAAAGGAGAGAAGCTATTATTGTGATTACGTCATCTCAAGTTCTGTGTTCTTACTTCTGCTTTGCTTGGAATAATCAATTTCATGACAGATGGGAAGGGAGCTGGAGGGGTTACTACGACAACAGGTTGCACAGCCAGCTAAAAGCTGCATGTCTGATAATGGCGTGTCATTTCTTGATCAAGTTATATGTCCTGTTTATAATGCCATTGCAGCGGTATGTTTTTTGTTTCTTTCCCTGTTGTAGCCTATTTTTCTGTCTCTAAAGATCACTCATAGAGAAACTTATGCATGTAAAATATTCCTAAAAATCTTACGGGAAAGAAATGGGCCGGACATGTTCGAAATTCCTAGAAAAATGCTTCCAGGCACTCTTCCCAAAATATTTTCAAAATTCCCTATTGCCTTCCCTTCCCACCTCCGCTGGTCCTTCTGACCACCGGAAATCCCCTTAACCTACTCTTCTTCTTCCCTTCCCCACTCCGGCGGTCCTTCGACCAACGGATACCATCTTCTTCTTTTCAGCTTTCCGGCCCCGGATCTAGCCTTCGGTTCTATCAAGCTTCAAGCTCAGACCAGTGTTTTTGCTCTTGGATGGAATTCGAGAAGGACGGGAGAACAACGTTTACTACAACGCAGGATTTAAATATTTCGAGATAGTTAGGTGCAGCGATGGACAAGGGAACTGGTTTGAGTGGACAGAACGTAGCAGAAATCTTTTGAGGAAAGTCAAAGTTAGCATTAAAGTCTTGCGGTGGATGGTGACAACATTTATTGATGCGTCAAAGGTTCAAATTAATGCAGTGAAAAGATGAAAATTAAAGGAACATTACTATGAATATTTTTGCAATCTGAAATTTAATGCGAATGGTAGATAGATTAGCTTTATTGCTATGCAGGGCATCAACAAATATGTTATTATCACTCTTGAAACTAAGTACAAAGATGGGTGGTGGAATATTAAGCACAAAATTGCAAGATTCATCTATGAGCCTAGTGAGGAGGTGAGCTCGCCGGCCTTTAAGTTGAGGAGACCTGAGGTCTCATACAAGGAGGCTTGCTGTACCAGCAGATGGTTGGCAGCTCAGCACTCTGTGGCGACGCCTAGGATGGAAGGGTGTGTGTCACCTGTTGACGAGAACGGACTGCTCAGGAGATGCATAGTCGGTAAATTCCGAAACCTCCCCCAAGAGCTCCCAAGTCTGAATGAAGCAAGGAGGTGGGCATGCAACACCTGGAAGTCAGGAAATGGTATCAATGTTTTCGCAATGAACGAAGGTCATTTCCTCTTCGAACTTCCAACAAGGCTAGCCTCTGAATATGTCCTCACAGGTCGATGGACTTGAAGGAAGACGACAGTCGATCTGCAATGGTGGAGTCCCATGACGGGTTGTTGGCCTGCAGAAATCGCTAGAGACTGGGTTTGGATTAGGGTTATGGGGTTGCCGTTATCCCTTTGGTCAAAGGAAATCTTCAGTTAGATCGGCGACATGTGTGGGGGCTTCATCGAGACTGAGGAGGAAACGTCTCTCAGAAACCATCTTCAGTGGGCTAGAATAAAAGTAAAAGGGGACGAGGAGAGGGTCCCCAAAAAGATTGAAGTGACGGATGGGGGTTTCGTCTATACTATTCCGATATGGTGCGAGGCTCTGATCACCGTAAAAAAAGTGGAAACACGGAAGGAGGGTATGCGTATTAGTCCAATGGGTAAAGGAAGGGAACATACCTATTTAAGGAAATTAGCAGCGGAAAAGTGGGATGGGCACGTGGGTACATCGAAAGAAGGGGAAAATTTGAATTATAGGGCACGTGGCAGGGAAACAGAAGGAAGAAGGAATAGTCACACATGGGTGGGCCAAATTAATAGTAATAAGTCTTTTGGCCCATTTCTGGACCCCATTGCCTATTGGGCCTAAGAGACTTACGTCCAACCCAACTCTTTGGACTTAGTTAATATTGAAGTCCAGGCTTTCAACAGAGCGGTGGCTGTTTTTAATCCAAATCCCAAGGACAATATTCTCACAAATAAAGAAGATCTCCACTTAAGCGTAGCTCAAGAAGAGATAGTCGAAGAAGATGTCTTAGAAGAGGCTGCGGCAACAGGGGACTCTGGGAATGATTGCGCAGGGGGACAAGGGGAAGATGGGATTTCGACGGAGGCAGTTCCGGTGGGAATCCAATTCCCAGACGACATCACCTTGAGCACAGACGTTCCTATCTGGATATAACATCATATTATCAAATTGGGGAAGGAGTTCGGAGTCGACTTCAATGGTTGTGAGGAAAAAGCGCTTGAGCTTCTTAAAAGCGCTTGAGCTTCTTCTCAAAATTGACGGTAACAAGATGGAAAACAAAAGTAATCAGAAAGCGCAAAAATCACAGAAAAGGAAAGGATTGATTGAATTGAAGAGTTTAGAACTGGACACAAGTTTCATAGCTGCAAGGGGGGATTTCTCGCCATTAAAGACCAATGAAGTTAAACATAGTTTCTTGGAATGTTAGGGGGCTGAATTGTCGATAAAAAAGGGGGCTGATTAGAAATTTGTTGTCTACATGGAAGGCTGATGTGGTTTGCCTACAAGAGACTAAATTAGAAGGGGATATGCGTGACTTAGTCAAAGAAATTTGGGGTAGTAGATGGGCGGATTTCGTGCAATTAGAGGCCAGCAGAACAAGGGGAGGGGTGGTGATTATTTGGGATAAGAGATTCTGGGAAGGGGAGCTTAGTAGTATGGGGGCTTTCTCTGTCACTTGCTATCTGAAGGGGAAAGTTCAAGACCTTTCATGGCACTTGACTGGTGTTTACGCACAATTAGCAGGGGGGAAAGGGAGGAGACATGGAGTGAGATAGGCGCTGCTAGAGGTTTGTTCTCTGGTCCCTGGGTGTTGTGTGGGGACTTTAACACAGTTGGATTCCCAACTGAGAAAAATGTGAGTTCTAGAATTACTAGAGCTATGACTAATTTCTCAGAGTTCATCGAGGACATGGAGCTTGTGGATTTGGAGTTGTTTGGAGGCAAATACACCTGGAAAAAAGGGGATAATCACACTACTGCTGCCAGGCTGGACAGATTTCTCTTGTCAGAAGAATGGGACACAACTTTCAGATGCATCAAACAGAGTACTCTCAACAGAGTGACTTCGGATCGTACTCCTATTTTGTTGCAATGTGGAGAATGGGGTAACTCAAAGTCATACTTCAAGTTTGAAAATTGGTGGTTACAGGCAGAGAATTTCATGGACAAAGTCAAGGAATGATGGGAGTCTTTTAGCTTCAGAGGTAGGCCTGATTATGTCCTTATGGTCAAGTTGAAGGCTCTAAAAGACAAGATTAAAGAATGGAGCAGAACCATCACTTTACTACTCAAGCTGCATTATATACCCACCACCAATATATCGCAGGATTCATCATGACAGGAGCTTTTGCTCATGGAGCTATATTTTTCATTAGAGATTACAATCCGGAGCAAAATGAAGATAATGTATTGGCAAGAATGTTAGATCATAAAGAAGCTATCATATCTCATTTAAGTTGGGCCAGCCTCTTTCTGGGAGTTGAAAATAAGCATAGATCTGGAGATTCCCGAATAGGGAAACCTTTTGAATTCGTTGGTTATTAGCGGCATCCCGAAAACGAAGGATTTTTTGTTAACCTTACTTTCCTTTTCCTTATATAAATAACTCAATCAAAATGCAATTATCTCTAAGAACAAAAAGTCTGTTTTTCTCTTAATGGGAGTTTTGGGTGTTGCTTTATATGGTTCTAATGAACCAACATTAAATTTTGAAACATCAGTTAATTTATCTGAAACTATATAAAGCTAATGTGTTGGCACAGTTAGCTGAATTGGAGGCAATACAGGAACAGAGGCCACTAGATGAGGGAGAAATTGCCTCTAGAATGGCTTTGTCCTTGGAATTTGAGGACATAGCCATGCATGAGGAGACAACTTGGAGACAGAGATCTAGGGCCTTATGGCTGAAAGAGGGTGACAGAAACACTAGCTTCTTCCATAGAACAGCAAATCACCATAGAAGCATCAACACTATTGACCAGCTGAGAGTAAATGGTGCTGAAATCAATGAACCTGAGGAGATCATGAAGAGCATTTGTGACTATTATGAGGTGCTTTACTCTGAAACAGAAGAGTGGAGACCAAAGTTGGAGATGAGAGGTTGTCTTAGAATCAGCATGGAGGATGTGAATTCACTTGAGGCCCCATTTAAGGAACAGGAAATACTGGAGAGTATTAAGGCATGTGCTGGTGACAAGGCTCGGGGCCATATGGCTTTACTATGGCTTTTTATAGTCAGTGTTGGGATATTATAAGACAAGATCTGGTGGCTACCATATAAAATTTCCATGCCAGAGGCCTTTGAAAGGAGTATTAATGCCACTTTTATGGCTCTTATTCCCTAAAAGATAGGAGCAATAGAGTTGAATGATTTTAGACCAATCAGCCTGGTGGGAGGTGTCTATAAGATCATCTCAAAACTTTTGGCAGAAAAAATAAAGAGATGGTGGATAGGCAACAAATGGCTTTCATAAAGGGGAGACAAATTATGGATGCTGTGTTGATTGCTTATGAGTTGGTCGATCCAGGGAAAAGTGTAAGGAGCCAGGAATTTTGTGTAAGCTAGACATCCAGAAAGCATATGACCATCTAAATTGGAAGTACCTAGTCAATGTGATGCAGAAGATGGGATTTGGAGCAAGATGGATCAGCTGGATCAAATGGTGTATTAGCACTGTCAGTTTTTCAGTCCTTATAAATAGAAGCCCCACTAGTTTCTTCAATTCTCAAAGAGGACTGAGGCAAGGTGATCCTATCTCACCTTTCCTATTCATTCTAGCTATGGAAGGGATGAGTAATCTTCTTCATTCAGCTAAGGAGAAAAGGTGGATCAGAGGCTTCAAGGTGATAGACAGGGCAGAAAACAATCTTGAGATCACTCATCTCCAATATGCTGATGACACACTGGTTTTTTTGTGAAGCTAAGGCGGCCAATTTCTCGACTCTCAGAGCCATCTTTATCTTATTTGAGGCTATTTCTGGTCTCCACATCAATTGGGGATAAAGCTACATTTACCCCATGAATGAAGTAGCCAATATTGAGGACTTGGCTACCACTTTGGGAGGCAGAGTAAGGCAACTTCCCACTACCTATCTGGGAATGCCTCTTGGGGCTAGAAGCAGATCCAAAAGCATCTGGAGTGGGGTTTTAGAAAACTACGAGAGGAAACTGACCAGCTGGAAAGGTCAGTACCTCTCTAGGGGTGGAAGATTAACTCTAATCAATAGTGTCTTGAATGCATTACCCACCTACATGATTTCTGTTTTTCCTGCCCCATTCAAAGAATGGATGCTATCAGTGTTTATTGATGAAATGGCTGTGGAAGTTTGCATCTGATGAAAACTCACTATGGAAGGAGGTGGTAACAGCT
>JAOTQR010000001.1:1027836-1038188 GCA_025774065.1 Solanum ossicruentum | reverse complement strand
TGGAAGGGATGAGTAATCTTCTTCATTCAGCTAAGGAGAAAAGGTGGATCAGAGGCTTCAAGGTGATAGACAGGGCAAAGAACAATCTTGAGATCACTCATCTCCAATATGCTGATGACACTCTGGTCTTTTGTGAAGCTGAGAAGGCCAACTTTTTGACTCTCAGAGCCATCTTTATCTTATGAGGCTATTTCTGGTCTCCACATCAATTGGGGAAAAAGTTACATTTACCCCATCAATTAAGTTACCAAAATTGAGGATTTGGCTATCACTTTGGGGGGCAGAGTAGGGGAACTTCCCTCGACCTATCTTGGAATGCCTCTTGGGCTAGGAGCAGATCCAAAAACATCTGGAGTGGGGTGTTAGAAAAGTATGAGAGGAAACTGACCAGCTGGAAAGGTCAGTACCTCTCTAGGAGTGGAAGATTAACTCTAATCAATAGTGTCTTGAATGCATTGCCCACCTACATGATGTCTGTTTTTCCTGCCCCAACTTGGGTCAAAAAATGGATGCTATCTGTAGAATATTCTTTTGGCAAGGAACTGAAGGTAAAATGAAGAGTTGATCACCAGTAAGGGGACAGGCGGGGTGGGGATCAGAAACTTAAAGTGCCATAACCAGTGTTTATTGATGAAATGGCTGTGGAAGTTTGCATCTGATGAAAATTCACTATGGAAGGAGGTGGTAATAGCTAAATATGGAATGGAAGACAAATGGATGATGCCTGTTGTGTCTACGCCCTATGGGTCTAATGTTTGGAGATCCATTAGGAGCCTTTGGAACTTGCTGATAGAAAGAACTTACTGTAAAGTGGGCAATGGGAGGAAGATAAGTTTCTGGAAGGACAGATGGTGTGGTCAGCTATCTCTCAGTCAAAGATTTCCTGAGTTGTATGATATGTGTCAGAATCAACAACCTAGTATTGCAGAACTGTGGAATGGGCAGGGCTGGAATCTATTCTTTAGGAGAGACTTCAATGACTGGGAATTGGGAATTATTCCAGATTTTCTGGTAAGTATCAATCAATTCAAGGAGCTTTCAGGGATGGAGGATTGTCTGGTATGGAAGTGTGACAGTAACAAGGGATACACTGTGAGTTCTGCATATAGATGTTATATTCCAACAGGAAGTGAACCAGTAGATTGGCCATGGAGGGTGATTTGGAAAACCAAGGTTCCTTTCAAAGTAAATTGTTTCACTTGGCTGCTGGCCAAGGAAGCCATGCTAATTCATGAGAACCTGAACAAAAGAGGGCATCAATTGTGTTCCAGATGTTTTTTGTGTGAAGAACAAAGAGAGACAGTTAACCATCTTTTGTTACACTGCACATGGACTGAGCAGCTGTGGCAAATGTTCATTTCCAAGAGGAAAATCACTTGGGTAAAACCAGGAAGGGTTAAAGAGGCTCTGAAATGCTGGAATAGGGATGGAAATGCTAGTAGGAAGGAGGAGAGATGGAAAATTGTCTCTTCTTGTATATGGTGGATAGTATGGCTAGAAAGAAATCAAAGATGTTTTGCTGGAAAACAGAGGGCCATACAGAACCTTAAGCATGACTTGACTGTCTTGCATTATTTTATTTTTGGTGTAAACAGATAGTGGTAAACAATGATGTTACTGGTAGTACTAGTATTAACTGGTTGTAAGAAGCTTACTGGGATCCTTGTATGTACTAACTTTTGTGGGACACTACCCCCCTTTTGTGGTAGTGTGCCTGTGAATATATAGAAGTAACTGTTACCTTTCCCAAAAAAATATTCCTAAATATGTATCTGCATACTCATACTTGTCAAGTCAGTTTTTGATTTTGATAATTACTATTATAATATGTGGTGCTATTATTGTCAGTATACATATTAAGGCACTCAGTATTCGTGATTGGTTATGAAGTTTTGGCATCCCCACTCATTTTTAACCCTCGTTACAAATTGGTTAAAGCTATCACCTACCTTTACTAAAACAATCTCTAGCAGTCCCTTCCACTTCCACTGGTTTCTTTTTTTTTTCCACTAGTAGAAGATGCTGTTGGAACACTATAAATCTTCAGATTTTTCCTTTTGCCAAGTTCAGTTGCTTTTTATGCTTTCTATCTGTATGTTGAAGAATCTAATCATAATGCACGATGCAGAATAAGTAACAGATCTATAATGCTAACATGTCGTGTTTGTGAGCTTCATATTGCTATGTAATTCTTAAGACTTAGATCTCCCCCTGTAGATTAACTACTATAACAAGTTAAGTATTAATTATTAACCTTCAATATTCATGATCTTAGTCTTGTTTTCCCTTTTTATTCATTCTGCTGAATTGCTGGCGTTGGGGTGCGGAGGGGCTGAAATAATGACATGCAAAATCCATGTCCTTTGGGATGCTTATTGTTTGTTAGCTTACAGGAGGCTGGAAACAATGAGAACGGCCGAGCACCTCATTCTGCTTGGAGAAACTATGATGATTTTAATGAGTATTTCTGGTAAGCTTTATTCCCAAGGGTGTAGGACTCCCACTGTTTCAATTTTCTCATCGTCTCTCCCACTGCTCTGCAGGTCCCGTCATTGCTTCAAGCTTGGCTGGCCATGGCGGATGAATTCTTCTTTCTTTCTGGAGCCAACACCCAGATCAAAGGTTTTGAGACTTGCTCTTGGTAGCATTATGTGTGCATAGCTGTGGTTTCTGTTTTTTTTAGATATAGCTGTAGGTATACTGGTATCATTTTGCAGGTTATAACTTAAAACAAAGAGCTTCCTGTACACTATTTATAGTTGTAGTGTCCCTGCTGCTGCAAAGAAATATAGTTTGTTTCTTTTTTGAAAGAATTGGAAATATTGCTCCAGAAGAATATTTCTAGTAGGGAGGTAGATTTGCAACAGTCTCCCTCCCCTCCACTTTTTTCTTTCTTTTGTTAACCATATTGGCCAATTTGCATGTAGCTTGACTACAAAGACAAAGTACCTGCTACATTATCAACATAGGTACCGGGTAACTCTGTCCTCCAAGTATTGGATAGATGTAATCCCTAGTATTTTTGCCTTTGTTGGAATTTGAACGTACACCTTTTTTTTGATTTGCATCGGGTGTCGAGTCTCTTAGATCCCCGACTAATCCTGGGGGTGCACAAGTCCTCGGCAAGGAGTTTCCCGCAAGTGCACTACGGTTAATTCAGGTTTTACCCAGTCCGATGGCCCTCAGAAATTGTTTACACCCAGTTAAACCCCAAGGCTCAAGTCTATTACCACCAGGCCAACCCCTAAGGGTTACGTAAACCCCTTTTTTCAGAGGAAAATTCTATATGTTTGATTTTTGTTCTGGTAGCCCCTTGATTCTTTTTGAAGGGCAATATTTCTGCTTTCATGTGTAGTATCTGTAACCACTATCTTCAAATGTGTGGGAAATAATTTTTCATTATACTCTTGATTTATGGGCACTCAACATTACTTTGATCTTAGATCTAGGTGGCCAGGGATAACTTAGTTTCAATCTGGGCTAAGCGTGTGTTCACTACTGATTTTCATATGTGGATTGACTTTTTTAAGTAGTTTATAAGTCAAAAGCCAAAAGCCATAAGTTAAGATACTTTTGGCATTTTGCTTTTTTTTTTTTGGGGTACTTTTTCACCTTTGAAGAAGTGCTTTTAACCACTTTTGGTGTTACACAAACACTTCCAAAATGTAAAAAAGTGGTTAAAACCAAAAGCTAAAAAAAAAGCCAATCCAAACACCCACTTAATATAGTTATAAACATAGTTCTCTTGTATCTTGCTATTTTCTGCTTTATGATTTTCTAGGTTTCAATATTTTTAGCTTCTGATTACCTTTTTCTACCTGTTACAGAACATTCTTAAATCTGGAGGCAGCAAGCGCAGGGGAAAAAGTTCCTTTGTTGAGCACCGAACTTTTCTCCATCTTTATCACAGTTTTCATCGTCTTTGGATGTTTCTTTTCATGTTTTTTCAGGTCTGCTACTTGTCACTGATAGTGATGATATTTCCACTTTTCTCTTAATCTGCTGTTTCTTGTGATTTTTCAGGCTACTTTGTCTGAACCTTCATATGTTTGAGGGTTAAGCATGCATTTTATCAACTTCTTCAATTGCTTTTTTCTTTGCATCTTTTTGTCATGTAGTGCTCAGTTATCTTACTAACTTTGCTTTGTTTATGAGACCAAGGAATTTAAGTTTGCTGTACTTCAGTTTGATTTCTTGAGGGGTGTTCGTTTCTTGTCATTTCTTTGTTTTCAAGAAGGTATCTTCGGTGCCTGATTTCACCCTACACTGTCTGTTTGCTGCTCTTTTCCCATATCCACAGGCTATGACCATATTTGCTTTCAATAATGAGCGATTCAACTCTAAAACACTGAGGGAAGTTTTGAGTCTTGGACCTACGTATGTTGTGATGAAGTTTATTGAGAGTATGTTTCTCTGGCTTCTCTTTTCTCCAAAGGTGCTCCTTATTTATCAGGATTGAACACTTTAACTGTAGCCAAAACATTTACCTGCTGTAGGTGTTCTGGACGTTATTATGATGTATGGTGCATATTCTACATCAAGACGTGTAGCTGTCAGTCGGATTTTCCTTCGGCTTGTTTGGTTCAGCATAGCTTCTGTGTTCATATGCTTCCTTTATGTGTATGTAGCTTCTTTTTTCTGTATGGGCTTCGCAAAGTTTCTTACTTTGATTCTTCCTTCTCCTTTTTCGTTCTTTTCTTCTTTTTGTCGCAACCCACCCCTCTGGTATTGCGGAATAACATTTAGTCACACTTTCTGTGACAGGAAGGCGCTTGAAGACAATAGCAATCAAAATTCGAACTCTACTGTCTTCAGACTTTATGTTGTTGTTCTTGCAATCTATGCTGGAGTTCAGTTTTTTGTCAGCTTTCTGCTGCAAATTCCAGCTTGTCATAGTTTGACAAATCGATGTGACAATTGGTCTGCTGTCCGTTTCATCAAGTGGATGCACCAGGTCTCACATTTCTTATCAGATTTTCAAAGGATGATCACTTTTTTGTGCCCTTGGTTTGAGATGTTCTATTAATAATTTTCTATCCTTTTGTTGGCTGAAGGAACACTATTACGTTGGTCGGGGCATGTATGAAGGAACTACTGACTTCATCAAGTAATCTTTTTATCGTTGCTGCCTTCTATATAAATCTCCAGTTGTGTTATCTACTTTTTAATGATGTAAGGTTTTTGATTCCCACAACAACAAATCTTAAGAGAAGATAGAAATGAAGAAGAAAAAAAATGAAGTTCCTGGGATCTCTACCGTTGTTACTTATTAATTTTTTTAAATGCCGAATATAGTTTTACCTTAAGCAAGACAAACTGAGTGTTTCGAAATCGAGGATCTTGTCTTTTTTGTCTCACCTCAAGCCCTGACACCTTCTTTGAGTGTTAAGGGTGTGGGCAAGCCTTTGGCCTTCATAGAAGGGGAAAGTTGTATGTCCAAATAGGTTGAAGAAAATATATCAATTTTATTGAAGTCTTTTGGGGGTGTCAATTTTAGGAATGGAGGAGAAAGTTATTAAGCTCTTGAATAGTGTTGAGCTAGAGGCTGTAGGGGATGTAAAGTTGGTGGCTAATGAGTTGATGGAAAATAAGTCAATAGTGGAGGTACAAAAAGCGGAGCGACAAATTGTGGTGTGTGGTAGAAGAAACAAGGCGGTGGGTAGGGATTTTGGAGGAGCTGGTGGGAGCCGGGAGAGCGCTTGATGGCGAATTAGTTGTTGATGGATTGTAAAATCATTAGTTGGAATTGTGAGGGGGATGAATGATCAAAATAAAATGGCCATCATTAATGCAGGGTTAGGGAATCAAGGGCTGATGTGCCATGTATCCCAGAAACAAAAATGAAAATTCGGTTAGAAAGCATTAGTAGAAGTGAGTGGGGAGGAAGGTGGGTGATTATGATTATATTTAAGCTCAGGGTAATGTGAGAGTAACTCTCATTCTTTGGGATGACAGAAAATTAGTGTGTGGAGGTCACACAAGAGGAGCATAAGTTAGGGTGCGGTTTAGAAACATTGGCAAGGGTATGGAGTAGGGTTTCAGTGCATCTATGTACCTATAGGGGAGGGGTGTAAAGAGGCTTTCTGGGAGAATTAGGAGCTGGGATATACCATGGGTGCTAGGGGGGTTTTGGTACCATAAGATTTTTGGAGGAAAGGGTTTGGGGTAGGGTGGTGTCTAGGGCCATGGAGGAGCTATCAGAGGTTATTGATAATTTTTTTCTTAATGATTTGCCTTCATTAGATGGCTCTTTCACTTGGTCCATGGCAGAGGATTCTTATTCTAGATCAAGACTAGACAGATTTCTAGTGTCTATATCTTGGGAGGAGTCAACTCTTAATGTGATTCAGTTTTCTCTCTCGAGACTGTTATCGACCATTCAACTATCATGTTGGATCAAAGTAGAGGAAGACAAACGAGATCTTCTTTCAAATTTGAGAATATGTGGCTAATTGTGTTGGATTTGGGAATAGGAGACTCGAATACTAAATTTTTTCATAAGGTAGTAGTCTCAAATAAGAGAAGGAACTTCATAGAGTTGGTGGCATAAAATGGGGTGGTGTATGTGGGGGAGGATTAAGTAGAAAGGGTAGTTGTAGAGTTTGACGAATGTTTGTTCAAAGAGGAAACGATCTGGAGGCCTAATTTCGGGGTGGTGATAGTGGTTAGAGTTTGATCCCGTCATGGGGAGGAGTGTGTGACTAGAGGGAAATCGAGGAGGAAGTGAAAAAGGAGGTGGAGTGTTGCGCAGGTGACAGCTCTGGAGCTTGATGGTTTCTCCTTGACTTTGTTTTCCTCGTTGCTGGAGCATGGTCAAAACTGAGGTGATGGAACTTTCAACAAAAGAGATGATTTTGAATAAAGTTTGAATGCATCGTTGTTTGTCATTTTCCCTAAACAGGAGGGTGCCTCTAGCACGAAGGACTATAGACCTATAAGATCATCTCTAAGGTGCTCTCCATTAGACTTAAGAAGGTGCTAGAGGAACCTATATCTACTTAGGATGTGTTTGTCGAGGGTAGATAGATTTTGGAGCAACTTGTTAGTACTCAACAAAATAGAAGACAAAAAGGGCTATGGAAAAGTGTCTGGAGAATCATCGCACCACAATAGTAAAATGCTTCACATGGTTGATTGTGAGAAAAGCTTGTTTGACACAAGAGGCTCTGAAGAGAACGAGGAGAATTATAGTACCCGGATGTCAACTTTGTGGGGAAACAAATGAGACAAATAGTCATCTTTTCTTGCATTGTAAATTCACTGCTTAGTTATGGAATTTATTTCTTACTCTCACAGACATGAAAAGGACCATGTCTGAGAACACTGCCGGTTTACTGAGCTGTTGGATTTGAAGAGGTGGACGCAAGCGCTAGAAGAGATGGTGGAAAGTCATTCCACATTGCATTTGGTGGATGTGTGGAGTTGTTTTGAAGATGAGCCCATTTTCATTCGTAGAGTTACATGGAATTGTATTGTATCTTTCTTTTTTTTTTTGGGTGTAAAGAAAGAAATATAGAGGAATTAGAGCTTGTAGACTTGTTAGGCTCTCTGTAAGTAGTTCTCCTCCAATTCTCTTTTTTGTTCCTCTTTTGAAGGTCTCAAGCATATCCTTAATGCTGAAGAATACAACATTACCAGTTTAAAAAAGAAGAAGATTTCGGATGCAACTTTGGTGGCGAAAGAAGTGGTGGATTCAAGGAGAAAGCAAGGTGTGCATGGTGTATTGTGTGAGCTTGATATCGAAAAGCCCATGATCATATGACCGGGAGTATCCTAGCTGCCATTATGCTACAACTAGGATTTAGGGAGAAATGGAGAAAGTGAATCAATATTTAATCTCTTTAGTGGGATTCTGCTTTGGTGAATGGCAATCCTTGTGGTTTTTTCGGGAGCTCTAGGGGTTTGAGATAGTGGAATTCTCTATCTCCAATGTTGTTCACTTTAGTAGTGGAAGCGTTGAGCAAGATGATCGATTGAGTTGTCATGAGATGAGTCATGAAGGGTGTCAATGCAGTTGGGGGGTGTTGGAACACTCTCGATTGCTCACATATTGTTTGCAGATGCCACTCTGGTTTGTTGTGATGCAATTAGGACCCCAACTTAATTATTTAGGCCAAGTCCTCATTTGGTTTAAGGTGGTGTCATGCCTTAAAGTTAATTTGAGGAAGTGTGAGATTATTCCAGTAGGAGAGGTGGGTGACATTGACTCTGGCTCACGTTTGAAGTGTAGGGTTGGGGCCCTATCGACTACCCATCTTCGTCTACCTATAGGTGCTTTAACTAGGAATCTTATAGTGTGAAGACAACTTATTGAAAGATGACTTCCGAGCCTACACAATAATTCTTGCCAAAGAGACTTGACAATACAACAAATTAGGGGGACATAAGGTGGAAACTTTTTGGGACTTGAGATTTAGAAGGCACTTCCGTAATTGGGAGGTGACTAAAATTCAAAGATTGATGGTCTTACTTTCTAAACAAGTCACAACATGCTTTTTGGTGGGTGGGTTATGGGAATAGTTGTATGTTCTCAATCAAATCTTATTATACTGGAATTTTTCCTTGGAATACTGTTTGGATACCACGGTATCGAGGAAGGAGTGCTTTTACTTGCGTAGCTACTAGAAGGATGATCTCAACAACAACAACAACAACAACATTACCCCAATGCCTCAAAGGCTCCCGCATATTGCGGGGTAAGGGGGGGTCGAATGTACGCAGCCTGACCCCTATGTTTAAAAACATAGCGCGACTGTTTCCAGATGACCCATGATGAGCGTCGAAAGTTGCATTCACTAACTGCTACTTCACAATTGAAAGAAGCGCAGACAATTTAAAGAGTCATTTTGCGTTATTCCATCATATCCCAAAGCCAAAAAATAGTGAAACTTTGGCTCCATCCGAGATTAATGGAATAGGACAGAGAAGATATCAAATGTATCTTATATTCAAGCAAAATAACATGATACAACCTAAAGTTATCAAACATACAGAGCTTTATAGTTCATGAACAGAACATATGAGCATACAACAAATCACTCTAGCAATTAAACTCTGCCCCAATGCAATAAAAATTTCCTAAGGATTGATACCTTCAGTGTCTCATTTCTACTGGAAATCTTTGATACATTCCTCTGGACAGCTCCTCTCGTAATAAACTGATTGATTCTTCCAAATCCTGAATTTACAAAAAGAAATAAGTTTCCAATGTCACATAGGACTGAGCGGAAAACAAGAGATCAATGAATTCCACATCGGTGCTGAGAGCTAAGCTGATACCGTCAAATCCTATTCTGATCTTCTTCCCTAAACCTGCAAATTTGAAAAGATTCAGCTCATTTTTACATCAGCATCAATGAAATTCAAATCGAGATTAATATTAATGCGAAATATTACTCATGATTCACAAAGAGGATATGGTGCCGGAGAGTAGCGGATGGAATGTAGCGTGCGTCCGCGATGACTGCACTGTTCGAGACGATTTTGTTCGTGTGCGAGAGAAAGAGGGTCGTCTGGTTTATTGCCCTTTGAGAATGGTCAGAAATTGATCCAATCTTCAACTCGGGCCGCCAATTTTCGGGTTAAATTGGGTTTTCACTTTATTTGTACCAACTCCCTCAGTTTCGAAATAATTTTTAATTTTCATATTTAAATTACGAGATTAAAAAATATTTATTATATTTAATATAATTTAATTTAAGATCAATGTATATTTTGTTAAATTTTATATCAAATTAAATTAGTTGATTCCTTTCAAAATGGAGAAAATAATTTTTCAGGTGAGGCAAGTACAAAGAGTTCAGGTCCGAAAGGGTAAAAGTAAGGGAAATAAATACTTGCACCTTAATAAGAGAAATTATTTGTAAATGGCAATTATATTATTTTCGTATTTCTATTTTTAACTATCAACTCGCATTTGATACTAATATATACTCTGTTAATATTAAAGACAAAGCATTAATGCTTCAGTAAAAACATTAGTAAATTGTTGATACCATTATATGTATATATATATTCTTATAAAGAAATAGTGATTTATTAAAAATACCATTCTTTTACTTCTTAATAGCATTAAAGATGATACTTCGATCATATAAAAAAACACAAAAATAGAACAAGAGATAGTGAGTAAAATATTTAAATTGTGAGTCTAATGAGAGTAAATATATTGAATTTGGTCTAATTTAGGTAAACACGTTTTCTATTGGATCCAATCTGTATAATTTTTCCTAGAAATAATTATGGATGTAATTTTTAAAGTTACATGCATTTTTAAAATTTAAAAATCAATTTTAGAATATATTTTTTAAAATTTAATTAATATAACAAGTTAACAAAAAGGATAAATTTGC
>JAOTQR010000001.1:1008535-1027736 GCA_025774065.1 Solanum ossicruentum | reverse complement strand
ATTTAAAGAGCCATTTTGCTTTATTCCATCATACCCCAAAGCCAAAAAATAGTGAATCTTTGGCTTCATCCGAGATTAATGGAAATACTAGAAGGATGATCTCGATGGCGAAAAATTTGAGAAAGTGAAAGATTGTTTGCACCAGCTAGTGTTATATGTGCAAGGAAGCAGGCGAGGAGATGAATCATTATCTTCTTCATTGTGATTTTTCCATGAGGTTATGGTGGGATATGTTCAGGTGGTTTGGTACTTCATGGGAAATGCCAAGAATTGTGAAAGAATTGATGTTTAATTTGAAGAGCTGGAAGAGGATGAGGAGATGTAGGGCATGGGCCATGATTTCACTTGCGTTGATGTTGGTGATATGGAGGGAGAGAAATAGGAAAACTTTTGGGGGGTTAGAGTTGAGCTATCGTCAATTGAGGAGTAGCCTTATTTTCTTTAGGTGCATCATAGAATTCCAAGTTGTGTAAGATATTGGTTGGAGTTTGTAGAGAATAATTTATTATTGTAGATTCTTTACCTTTTGGTATACCCCTTGTACACAGCCAGCTTTTTTTCCATGTTTATGAATGAAAATATGTTTTACCTGATTAATAAAAGTTTCTGAATCAGGTAGCAATCTGTATGGAACCAGCACTTCCAGATTTCTGCTTTATGTAGAGTTACTAATTATAAAATTATCACAATGTTTCAGTTTTAGCCAATTTGGCCCTAGGAGCTCTTGAATCTACCAAGGATCCTTCGGTCCTTTGTGTTATATGAGTGAATTTTATATATAAATTGGCCATGACCTTCCTATCACTTCATTGTTTTCCACTCCTATCCCCTTAGTGAGACTTATAATTTGTAATCCGGTTTTAGAGAACTTTTTCGAGTATACATATATGCTGTTCTTTGTTATTTTTTTGTTACGATCCAGTGACCCTCTCATTTATGCAAGTAACATGTTTTGTGTTGTGAATTTTGGTTGTGAAATGAGAATGCTGTGATTTTTTTAAAAAATTATCCAAGACTATTATCCTGTAAACATGTTGTGCTCTAGGTATTATTTTTCAATAAGGTAAATGTATTTTATTCATACAGATGGCCATATAAAAGGGAACTACAAACGGTAAAGAATCTACAAAATATAGTTCTTTACAAAATCCATCCATTCTTCTATACAACAAGGAATGGGAGAAGAGTTATAATGATTGACCTTTAGTTATTATTCTCCATGTTGTTTGGTGGGTTATACTGACTGATTTATTCCGTTAATCAGATGGAAGACAAGTTAGTTTTTGGAAAGATACATGGTGTGGAAACATGTTGCTGAAAAATGAGTTTTCCAATTATATATAAGGTGTCTTGTCTAAGAGAGGCGATAGTCCAGCTTAAAAAGGGGACACAAAGGGAAGATATGTGGATTTGATGTTCCGGAGGGATTTCCAAGACTGGTAGGTGGATGAGTTTGGAAGAGTGCTAGCTCTCCTGCATCAGCACTGTAAACCATTGGTAGACCCAATTCGATGAGATAAGTTTGGGGAACAGTTGTTTTTTCTCTGTCGAGTCCATTTATGAGAAGCTTTTGACGATGGGGGAGGAGGATTTTCCTGTAAAGCCGATTTGGATTCTGAAGGTGCCAAGGAAGGTGTTTTTTTTTTTTAAAAACCGAGGAAGGTGTTTTTTTACATGATTAGCTTAGAAGGGTGATCCTGACGGCGGCAAATCTTAGGAAAAGAAAAGGTTGTTTGCATCAGCTAGTGTTACTTATACCAGGAGATGGTAGATGTTGATCATCTCCCTGTACATTGCAGTCTGGCCACGAGATGGTGGTGTGGGATATGTTCAGCTGGTTAGGTACGTCTTGGTTGATGTCGAGATCTGTGAAGGACCCGACCTATTGTTTTACTAGTTAGCTGGGAGAAGGTGCAAGGGATGGAATGTTGTTCCTATGGGATCGGTGTGGATCGTATGGAGAGAAAGAAACATGAGGGCTTTCAAAGGGGTGGAAGCGAGTTTTGTTAGTCGAGGGGTAGCCTCTGATCCCTTATTTATTGGTGCATCCATGTCATTTCGGGCTGTTTAGAGGATTGGGTGGCTTTTCTAGAGAATCATGTCTTCTTGTGGGTTCTTTACTTTTTGGTATACTTCTTGTATACAGATGACTTTAGCCTTGTGATTAGTGAAACAGTTTTACCTGATCAAATAATAAAATCAGTCATTGCTGAAATCTCATCTGATGAATTTCATTGGTGTAGGTATATGGTTTTTTGGCTTGTTGTCTTGGGAGCAAAATTTGCTTTTGCCTATTTTCTACTGGTATGTGTTAGTTTTTATTTTGATATTGATCAATAGCTATAATTGGCAATTTATTGTTCCAGCGTTGATTTCATGTTGCAGATTAAGCCGTTGGTGACGCCGACAAGACACATAGTGGCAATGGATATTCAGCAGTACTCTTGGCACGATTTTGTTTCGAAAAGTAGGTCACTCTGTTGTAGCATGAGTTCATGATTGAACTGAAATTCTTCAAGAATCTTTATTGATTTCAGTATTTATGTACTTGCATTCTTTGCCATCTCTGTGTTATCGTCAAGGTTTATCGAGAGTATAATATCTGGATATTAATTTCCATTAAATGCAAGTTACTCTTTTGGCAGATAATCATAATGCACTGACTGTTGCGAGCTTATGGGCACCAGTTTTTATTGTAAGTTTATAATCTCTTCTGATGCATAAATGCAAATCAGACACCATTCATGCTTTCTCATTGTTGGTGTAATAGCATTTTGGTGTACTTATGACTGAATATTTTGCTTAGGCAGTAGAATAGATGTATCTGCTATCAAGCAGTGGAATCCTAATGATCTAAAAGTTCGATTATCTTGTTTGCCTACTCTCTACTTCTTTGGATGTGGCTTACTGTGTTTCTTGTCATTCAACTTGTGAAAAAAGGTTGGGAACTTATTGCAGTTAAAAAAGGGAGGTTGGGCTATGCTTGTTTGTCTCAGATGATTCATTTGAGGGAGGTGGATGTATGTTTGTTGGCTCTGATAATTCATCTCCCTGGCTTTGGCGTGTAAAGGGCAGGTAGTATCTTCATGTTAAGAGGATGTTAATGGAAAATACTATGAAGGCTAATAGTGACTAACTGAATTGACTAGACAAATTAGCCTTGAGAATTTTAGATAAGGAAAAATTTCACAAGTATGCTTTGTCTCATGCTTGTTAGAAATGGGTAAGCAGTGCTAGTTTATACTGTAGTTTCAACACTTGTTGGGGTTCCTTATTGGGCTCACTGGTTTTGGCCTCAAATAGAAAAAGTAGTATCTTCAGTTGGCACGAGAACAGCTAAGTATGCCAATAATTGGAAATATTTATCTACCTTTGGTGAATAAAGGCATGAGGTGCTAATCTTTCGTCTTGATTGTCAATCCTCTCGTGCATTTTTCCGTTGTGTTGCAACCTTTGCCTTCATTCATGGCATGGTATAGGTATTGTAGTTCGAAATGAATAAGGGCATCGTATAGGTACTCATAGTTTGTAAAAAATAATGGCATGAAGTAGGTACTTTTTCCAATTGTGGACTCTTTTGAGGATATAATGGCATCCTGTCAATGCTGGGTGAAGTTGTGTATGGTATATTTGGACTGTATGCCAATAGGATTTACTAGACTTTCTTTGGTTGATTTTGGAATTTGTATCCTCTGATGAATTCTATGTTTTTTGAATTTGTATCATCAGATGAATTCTGTGTTTTTGGATAATACCATTTTTCTGGCATGGAATGCTTGTGAAGGGGATGTACATGCAAGTAAATTAGATGACTAAATGAACTACCAAAATTTAATCTTGAGAAAATTACAGACCAGTATCTTTGGGCCATCTGGTTTACAAAATATGTACACAGTTTATAGGAAAATATTCTATAGTTTGTGTATATATCACATATGATATACATACCTATACATATAGTTTGCATATCTACGAATACCTATATATACATATGTAAAAACAACATATATGCACCATATGTAACTGAGTGTATATGTAGTGTTTACTTTGCCCATGTTTGGTAAACTAGATGGTCGAATCATACATATTGGTAACTGTCTTTAATCTTCAAACAAAGATAGTGCTTGGATTACTGCTTTCTGTGTTGTACCTTTTACATCACTTGCCGCCTAGTAATTCATGGAGATATCTTGTTTTGAATATTTGAGCTAGATTATTAAGATTTTGACATAAATGGCCTGTCTGTTGGTCATGTGACTTCTTTACACTTACGATTGAGTAACTGCTAATTGCCAATTGGTGATCAATCCGATAATGTTTCGGGTACAAAAGGTGCTTGTTGAATAGTTTTTGCCTTTTTGGATTACCATCTTATTGTTGCTATTATTTAATGCAGATATACCTGTTCGATACTCATCTGTTTTACACTGTTATATCGGCTGTATGGGGCTTTCTTTTGGGAGCACGAGATCGCCTTGGGGAGGCAAGCAATTTTGTTTTTGTTTTTTTTTTAAAATCTTTATATTCTGTTTATGTTTATCTTTTGTAATTGTTGAGTCCACATTGGTGAGTGGGCAGGCAAATTCGTTTCTTTGTATGGTCTTGGGCGATCATCCTCATAAGCTTGTCTTTTAGGTTGAATTAGGCCAAGGTCCAATTCTTTATCATGGTATTGGAGCCATGTCCACCCTGTTCTTGTTTCGCCCGAGCCTCTTCTTATATTGTCCACACCCCATATGTACAGTTCCCGGCATGTGTTTGTGTGTGCGTGTGTGGTGGGTGGGTGTCTAGTCCCATATTGGTGGGCGGGAAGGCAAATTTGTCCCCTTGTATGGTCTTGGGCAGTCCTCTGCTCATGAGCTAGTTTTTGGGGTTGAGTTAGGCCCAAAGTCTACTCCTTTATTAGTATTGAATGGAACAATTCAAATCCTTGCCTTATTGTAAGAGCATATATGGATGCACCCTAGATGTCACTCTCTAACAAAATTTTTGACAATGTTATTCAGATAAGATCATTGGATGCTATGCATAAACTTTTTGAGAAATTTCCCGAGGCTTTTATGAACAGTCTTCATGTGCCTCTTCGAACCAGGTGAGTGCATTTATTTTACCTAATTAATCATTTATGAATGACCAACTTAATTGATTCACATATCTTTTCCTCGTTGGGTCTAAATGCCAATCTGTTTTGTAGGGCATCACTCCTGTCTTCTGGTCTGGTGAGTTTATTGATTTTCCATTTCTCATTGATCTTTGTAATTACTGATGTCTGATGCTGACACTTGGTTAAGTTTCTGTTTAATAAATGGATAAAGGCTCATGTGCTAAATTTGTGACAGTTGCAATTAGTATCATGTTCGAATTGCTCTCCATTTTATTGGTACTTGTACTGTATGCTTCTATAAGGTTAAGGTATACTTCCCTCACTCTCTCCCAGAGGATTTGGTCAAGTTTTCCATGCCCATCAAAGAAATTTCTCATATTCAGATTTTGGCAAGCATACTAGGGTGTAGGGTAGAGGGATTGCCTATCACTTATTTGGGAATGCCACTAGGTAGCAGACACAAAGGTTTGGAAATTTGGGACGGAACAATTGCAAAGAGAGGAAAGAAGTTTGCAAGATGGAAAGCTCAATACCTATCGTTGGGAGGTAGAGTCATACTGATAAATTCAGTGCTGGATTCAATTCCCACATATGTAAATGTCTCTATTTCCTGAATTAGAATACAATGATGCTTAACAAATCAAGTGGAGGTCTAGGCATCAGAAACTTGAAAGTACAAACTGAAAGTCTCCCAAGGAAATGTTTGTGGAGATATATCAGTGAGGAGAGCTCTCTCTGGAAGGAAGTGATAGTGGCAAAATATGGTGAGGTTAATCCATGGGTTTCAAAGATTGTTTCAATGCCATAAGGTTGGGGAGTGCGGAGGTCCATCGGAGCTCTACGGGACTCAATGGAAGAGGAACTGACTCTAAATGTGGAAAGTGGCATCAAAGTCAAGTGGTGGAAAGATGTTTGGATCAGTCAAAACTCTCTGGGCGAAGTATTTCCAGACTTATACTCTATATGTAATAACCCTGAAGCCCTGGACCAGAAGTGGGTGGGATCTATCCTTTAGGAGTTTTTTGAATGATGGGGAAGTGGAAAGAGTAGCATCCCTGCTGGAAATGTTTGTTGGAGTTCATATTTCAACATATGTTCCTGGTAGAGTTACCTGGAATCACACCAAAGAGGGTGTTTACACGTTACTAGTGCCTACAGGAAAAGGGTGCATGAATTGACAGGTGGCAGACAATATCAATGGTATAGCATATGGAAAGCATTGATGCCTACCGAGGTGAAATGCTTCACTTGGCTAGTCATTAGGAGAGCATGTCTCACAAAAGAAGTGCTGCAGAAGAAAGGAATGCCACTAGTTTCCAGGTGTTTTTGTGTAACTTGGAAGGAGAAACAGACAGTCATCTATTCTTACATTGCAAGTACACCTCTCAACTATGGGAACTCTTCCTAAACATTTTTTGCCAAAACTGGTCCATGCCAGAACATACTTCTGACCTTCTAAGTTGCTGGATTAGGATAGGGGGCAGCAAGACTCAAAAAAGATGGTGGAAACTGATTCCTTCATGTATTTGGTGGTCAGTTTGGAGAAAATGGAACGGTAGATGTTTTGAAGATAAATCCAGTTTCATTCACAAAGTCAAATGGAATTGTTTAGTATCTTTACTTTTTTGGTGTAAACAATAATGTATAGATGATGTAGATCAAATCTAGAACTGATAGGAAGCTTGTAATTTTTGTTTGGGTGATCGTTGTAACCCCTTTTGTTAGTGGCCAACATTTCCTTAATGCTGAGGAATACTACTTACCAATTGTCAAAAGCAATAGTAATACAATTGAAGAATAAGATAGACATAGAATAATAATAATTATATTGATAACTAGACAAAGAGCAAACAAGGAATTCTGAAATTTTGTAAGGTCTCCCTAGAATTCTTGTTGAGTAAAGCCTGATATTTATGTGGGCAGGTTCATACTCCCCCGAGTTTGAACCTGATGGGCACAATTGTGGTTGGGCTAGCCAACCCAATAAGGAGTTCTGGGGTTATTTGGAAAAAAGCCTTTGGAGCTTTTCTTGTAAACTATCTTCCGTGCTAGTTTTTTCAGAAGTTCATATTTTGTATTTTAATATTATATTGTTGTAAAAAGCAGGTTTTGGAGAGAAACAAAGCTGATGCTGCTCGATTTGCACCTTTCTGGAATGAAATTGTCAAGAATTTGAGGGAAGAGGATTACATTACTAATTTGTGAGTGACTATTTTTTGTTATTTTTCTATCCCAGTTTCAATTTGCTACTAACTAAATTGATTTCGTTCAACAATTTTGATGGATTGATTTTCAACCTTTAGGGAGATGGAACAGCTTTTGATGCCTAAGAATTCTGGGAGTCTGCCCTTAGTTCAGTGGCCTCTTTTCCTATTAGCTAGCAAGGTTGAGCAGTTGTTTGAGTGCCGACAGTTTCTTGCTTTTCCATTTTTTCCTGATGCAAAATGTGATCTATGCAGTTAACTGTCATGTTGAAGGCTGTGTATCTTTATATTTATGCTGACTTTGCAGATATTTCTTGCAAAAGATATAGCTGTGGAGAGTAAAGACTCACAAGATGAGTTATGGGATAGGATTTCTAGGGATGATTACATGAAATACGCAGTTGAAGAGTGCTTTTACACCATCAAGTTTGTTCTTACATCCATATTAGATGAAGAAGGAAATGATGAGGGAAAGACGTGGTAAGATTTCAAATCCTTCAGAGTCATCCTGTTTCTTTTTTGAACTCACACAAGTAACTGTTATTTAGAGTTATACATAGTTTATATTTTTGTTTTGTTTACTGTGTTAGGGTTGAAAGAATATATGGGGATATTCATGGGAGCATTACTAAAAGGAGTATTAATGTGGACGTTGATATGAATAAGCTGCCACTGGTGATTCAGAAAGTAACTGCACTAATGGGAATACTGGTACTTATTCTTTTCAAGTTTGATAACTTTTATACTCAAGACCCATAAGGTCTGCTGCATTCCTTTGGGATTTTCTGATTCCCAGTATCCTTACCATCACTAACACTGGGGACTAAATAGTATTAGACTTCCGCTAGGACTAACTTTGGCTTTTGACTTACTAGTCAAAAGCCGTAAGTTAGAAGTTCTAGCTTATGGCTTTTGGCTTATTTTTATTTTTTTTAAAGCTTAAAACAATGTGCTTATAGCCAAACACTCCAAAAATGCTTGAAAGCTCTTTTGGCGTAACAACACTTAAAATAAGACAATCAAATAGGCTCTAAGTTTGAAAATCAGTGATATGCTTTAGTGCTGTCTAAGAAGTGGACTAAGCTCTTGTCGACAGATTTAGCAAACATGTTCCCTTAGAAATGGTCAAAAGACTCAAATCTAATGGTCTCCCCTTGTTCATGTTCTATGACCTTCCAAGTGTCTGCTGCTCTCATCAAGTCCTGTGTGAATATTTATCTTTCTGTCTTTCTGCTTATGACTGTTGAAATACTGTCACGTAGAAAAAGGAGCATACACCAGAGCTTGAAGCTGGGGCTGTTAAAGCCATTCAAGATCTGTATGATGTTCTGCGACTTGATGTCCTTCACTTCAACATGAGGTACTTCAGATAACTTATCATATTTCTGGGATTATTATACTCGAGTATGGTGCATACTTACTATGATGTCATTTTAGAGAACACCTTGAAACGTGGGACATTTTATCAAAAGCAAGGAATGAAGGCAGGTTGTTCTCAAAGTTAAAATGGCCGAGAGATGCTGAGTTGGTATGCTTGCATCTGATTTCCTTTTCCTTTCAGTTTTTTTCTGTCTTCTCTCTGCTCCTTTTTTCTTTGAGTTCACTAAGGTTCCTAAAAGTGCACAAAATATATGCAGAAGGAACTGATTAAAAGACTTTATTCTATCCTAACTATTAAAGAATCTGCTGCCAACATACCCAAGAATCTTGAAGCTAGGCGTCGGTTAGAGTTTTTCGCCAATTCACTTTTCATGGAGATGCCTATAGCGAGACCTGTCCGTGAGATGCTATCCTTCAGGTCTGTTCTTTCACATTGTTACTGTTTATATAGCCATCTTCAGACCCATCGTGAGAAATTTCTACTCTTGCAGTGTGTTCACCCCATATTATTCAGAAACTGTTCTTTACAGCATGTCAGAACTCCTTAAGAAAAATGAAGACGGGATTTCTATTCTATTTTACCTCCAGAAAATATATCCAGGTAATCAGTGTTTCTTTAAGCTAAGCAGTAAGCAGAAATAGATGGTATTTTATATTCACATCACTTGGTCTTATTTCTCTGCTGTTCATTTAACACTGAATACAATTTTGGGCTGAGCTTTTATACTGTTAATAGAACTCATTACTTTTGAGTGTTTGCCTTTTTTTAACTCTTTTGTGTTAATTGGTACTGCTCAACTGATTGGCTTTAACAATTTTGTTCTTGGTATCCTTCAACTGATTGAGTTAATTATTTTTCTTGTGGAGAAATTTGTTTTTGGTGTTCATTTCATGTCTCTTCCTAGAGTATCTTAAAGTCAACTTTAAGATCAACTAGTTGTTAGATGAAAATGCAAATTGTATCGAGCTCCAAGATGTTGAGAATAAATTGACTTGCATCCTTTCCTAGGTAAATGCATATTTTATCTTTCTTTTATGTCCTGCAATGTTACGTTAGGTTGAAGCTATATTAATTGGTACTTGGTAGCTTTTATTTGTCTGGATCAACACTTGTAGTGGCAGTGTTCAGGGAAGCGTGAAGGGAAAAAAAAAAGCGATAAGACCCTCCTTTACGCTTTAACCGAAGCGCTTACTTGATAGAAGTGAAGGTAAGTTATAAAAAAAGAGACCAAAATAAATAATACAATATATATAAGCAAGATTTCAAATAAAAAACTAAAAATTAAACATAAAAAATTCCTATATATACATAGCACAAGCAATATCAAAGTTATTTATGATTCAACATCTAATTTTTTTTGATTCTACAATTTTTCTACTACAAGATTGTCAAAATCTTGTATTCCTCCACTATGTTGCTCGGACTCTTCAAAAATGTTGATGGGTGTATGGCAGATCCTCCAAAAATAGTGTATCTTTTAAGGATCCGATACGGGTGCGGCAACATTTTTGGAGAGTCCGAGCAACTTAGTTCCTCATTATTATTATAATGCTCATCATCTTCTTCAAGTTCATCACCATCTCTTTCAACTTCATCAACTAGGGAAAGACTTGTAGCCACTTCTTTTCCCCTACTATGTGAGCTTGAAGTATTTCCCCTTAAACCCGACACCAGCCCAAGTGAATCAGAATCTCCCTCAAAAATTTCATCATCCTCAGTATTCTCAACTCCATGTAGCCATTCTTTGGCATCATCAATATTGTCCAAAAGAATTGGATCAATCATATTTCAAGCATTGTAATGACGCCTCAAAAAGAGAGCAAAAACTAGGTCCATGTAGATGCAGAAGAAAAACGATGTAGAAGAAGAAACAAGAAGAAGAATGAAAGAGAAATTACTTGAAGGAGGAGAAGAATGCGTGAAAATCCTAGAGGAGGAGGAGGCCAGTAGTCAAACTAAATTGGGTCTCTTGAAATAAAAGGCGCAACTCTTTTTTTCCACCTTTAATAGACTTTTAAGACTTAAAAACAATTAAGCCTCGCTTCAGTGCTTCATCGCTTCAGCCTTTGAAGTGATCGCTTCTCTTCACCTTTATTGCTTCTAGTCTGTGAAGTGTAACTGGCTCCCATCGCTTCGCTTCACCTTAAACCAATGAAGCACTCACTTTCCTGAACACTGTGTAGTGGTATATTTTAGGCCATGTAACAGATCATATAGAAGAAGAAAAGCATGACCCTAATGGTCTTTTGTCAGAGTAATTTTATTCGTTGAATTCTTGGGTCATGTTTGACCCTACATGTTCCATGACAATGGTTTCTGTCCTTTTTTTAATGACTAGGGGAGACTGTAGCCGCTACCCTTTGGGTGCGCACAGGGTAAACCCTCGCTCCTATGCAATAACTCACAAATTACACAAGAGAGGTAAGCGCACTAGGCAAGCCCCAGTGCGACGAGCTCAACTTAGATGGCAAACAATGGTTTCTGTGTCCTTTGCTGGGTAGGATATGCATTTTATTTTTCTTTTCTGATTTGTCAATGTAGAGGAAATGTCTTCAACAACAACGACAACATTTTTCAAAACAGGTTTTGTAGAGGAAATGTACGAATAATGGAAATTGTCCTTCTACCTAATATCCTTCCAAAAAGAAAATCTAATCTCCAAAATATGCCTTATTGATTCTATTCTCTTTCCACTGAAGATCTAGCCATGAACAAGGGTTTCTGCCAGGGGATACTGTGTGACAGGCTGTCTAAGGACCACTTGTATTAACTCGTTTGTTGTTTTCCATGTCATGGGGAGGAAGAATTGGGGAGAGATGATTCAACATGATATACTTTCAGCTCATCGAGTACATGACCATAGATAGGAAAACATGGAGGTTGAGTATTCGCGTAGATGGTTAATTGGTTTCTCCCTACCTGTGGGAGATCATTGGTCTAGTGTGGAGCACCTTGGCTGCTTCCTCTTATACTTAGTAGTATCATCAGTATTATTATCTTATTCTTCAATTGTATTACTACTGTTGTTTCTTTTACTTTGGCTATATTTACTATTCTTGCTGTTGAGTATTCTTAAATACCACATAATTTTTACCACAACTTTTACTCTTGTATTTGTCAAATCTGTTTCAAAAAAGGCTTTCTTTAATCCAGTAGTGTATTAGAAACAACCTTTCTACATCACGCTAGGGTTAAGGTCCGCTAGTCCTTCCTAACATACTCTCCTTGGTTGCTAGATCTCGGAAACTTTTGTATCCCATATTATTATCTTTTGAAACAGAGAAGTACACAGACAATGCTGGTTGGTGATGTGTATTTAGAATGTTGTAACCAAACATCTTCAATTAATAATCTACAGCTTATTGTTGGTCAATATCTGGTTGGTTGGTGATGTGTATTTAGAATGTTGTCTTCAGGATGCTTTTAAGTGTCTGAAAACCATAGGTAGTTTTTCTTTGTAGGCATTTTTTTCGGAACAGCACATTTTTGTTGCAGTTACGACTGTTTCTTGATTTTGTCGACTTGTTGTCTTTGGAAGTTACATTTGAATGATATTCTCCTCTTTGTTGTCATTTTGCTGAGAGGAAAAGAATTGTTGGATGCAGATGAATGGAAAAACTTTCTTGCACGAATAGGTCGCGACGATAACATCTCAGAGAATGAACTTAATGATAATCCAAATGACATTCTTGAACTTAGGTTCTGGGCATCATACCGTGGGCAAACATTGGCCAGGACTGGTACTTCTTATTTCTCTGCTCTATTCTAAAATTTGTTGTATATGCTGTATCCTTGAATGTTTAATACTAATGATGTCTAGGTGGTACGTAAAATTGATTCTTACCTATTTTAGGTTTGGAATAGACCGTGTGTTTCCTTTGGACTTAAAATATCTAGGATCAAGCTGTCTACTTTCTGTCTTACTCTTTGTGAGACTTTTACTTTGATGCTACTACTACAAGTCTACAACATCAGTGCCTCAATCTCATGCTAGTGTATTATGTGAATTCATCACTTAATAACAAGTTTTATGTTTGCTGACCCCATGTTTAGCCGGTCAATGGAATCTTTATGCTCAAAACTCAGATTTGAGTAGTCATTTATTTGCACCACTCAAGGGGTGGGAACTTCCACTTAAATCTTCTCAGGGGATTCTATCCACTGCAACCCTCCTTTTTGAGACCCCCACTAAAAGCAAAGCAACAGAGACTGAGTTGACAGTCCCTAGCTCATTTGTTGTTCGATACATAAGATAAAATACCCGACATTCAAGATGATTAGTACAAATTATTAACATTTCCAGTTTCATTTAAAAAGAAGAAATAAGATTAGAACAAATTTTTGTTTAAAAGAAAAGAAAGAAATGAAGCTGTTCAATGAAGAGTGAGTATAAGATGATGTTGTTTGAATTTGTTTAAAAGAGAAGAAAGAATAAATTGAAGGTGTTCAATGAAGAGTGAGTATAAGACGATCTTGTTTGAATTTATCTGGAAAAGATGAATGATTTTGACATGATTAGGAACATAGAAATTTTGAAAATGTATTTGCAATGAATGGAAGACTGAATAACCTATTTGTCCATGAGAATTATTCACCTTTTTCTGGAAATTTTTTACTTTATTTGAAAATTAGCATTTGGTCACGAAATTGTAAATACAACTTGAAGTTGTATTTGAAATTTGGAGAACACTCAAAACCTTGTTTCACTTTCACTTTCAATATTTTTCACCTAATTTTTTCCTCACCTAAATTTTATATTTTTATAAAATGACTCCATTAAATTATATATTATGTTTTTAGGACAAGTACATTCAAACACCCAATATTATTTGCAAAAATTATAACCAAACACAACTCCAATTCATTAACCCAAAAGTGGAAAAATTTGTCATAGTATGTAGTTGATTCAAATTCTAAATATTTTCTTTGCGAAAAGTATGGCTAGACGCAGCACCAACTTTAAAAATTTCAAATAAAGTGAATAATATTTGATTTTCATGACCAAATGCCCACTTAAATCATGAGAAAGTATGCAAAGGGAGAGGTCTGCTTTTGAAGAAGAAGTTCCAAGTTGAACTTTCTGCCTCCTGTGATGGAAAAGTTAACCGATGGGCTGCTGATGCAGACTTTCAGGAGTGGAAGTTCATGATGTTAAGTGCTGAAATGTTATTAGAAAAAATAAAAGCCCTAAATATGGTAAATGATTATTAAAAAATTTTATAGGTACTTACTAAGCATATCACGTGTGCATACTTGTGCTAGGTAGGTTCTCATGCTCCCCTTTCCTGGATAATGATGCATACCTGCTTGCTTTTCTCATGAATGCCTTTCCTTTACACAATTTTGCTGGAATTCTGCAGTTCGTGGAATGATGTACTACAGGAAAGCACTAATGCTTCAATCATATTTGGAAAAGATGATTACTGGAGGTTTGATTTTCTGAAAACCCAAAACAAAAAATGATTTGGTTGATTTTCTCTTCCTTCACCAGTTCTCATATTCTGTACCTTGTTAGATAATGAAGCAGGAATTACACCAAATGAAACTACAGATACCCAAGGATTTGACTTGTCTCCTGAATCAAGAGCACAGGCAGATCTGAAATTTACATATGTTGTCACATGCCAGATATATGGGAAACAGAAAGAAGAGCAAAAGCCTGAGGCTGCAGATATTGCATTACTAATGCAAAGGTGATATTTGTTTTCGATTTTCATGAATGGAAAGGATAGATTTGAAAAAAGAAGAAGAGGATATTCTGTTTTAGAGCTGATGTTAAAACCTCTTAGCGGACTTTGGGATTGACTTCCATTGTAGAAATGAGGCTCTTCGGGTTGCTTTCATTGATGAGGTTGAAACACTTAAAGATGGGAAGGTGAATAAAGAATACTTCTCAAAGCTTATAAAGGCTGACATCAACGGCAAAGATAAGGTACCATTCTTTTTCTGCTCTAAAACCTGCTTAAGGATTTCCATGCCATTTCCAATATGCTATTATATTTATTCGTCTCTTAAAAATTCGTTCTGTGTGTTTCTGCATGTAATATACATAAATAGCTGTACAAAAATGTGCAACTATTTGTGCTTTGTAGTTCAGAAAGTTAGTGAAAAATTGCATCAGCTCTTGAGAATTTGAAGCATAATCTGAATGAAGCTGGGTCTGCTCTTGGTATTGCTGTTCAGTCAGTTCTTTTCCTGTTGGGCTTTTGCTATGTTTGCTATCACCTTAGCTTATGTTGAGGTTATAAAACATCAACATGGGGAAATGATGATGTGTTGTAGCTTAAACCACAAATTCCTACTTACATGGAAAAAGTAAATGGTTTTATAAGTTGGGTTGTGAGGTTAATTAGTCCTAGAGGTCCTTTTTGGGTTATTACAACTTTCAACACCCCAGAGATGGAGTATATCCCAGCCTGTATCTGTCCACTTTTTTAAGTTGTCAAATGAAAAAAGGGTTCTTATAAATATTGACTTGGACCTTCTCAACTCATGTTATTCCAAACGGTAAAAATGGTTGGAGCTTGTTAGAAGCGTACAAGCAAAATATGTTTTGTCTTCGACTTTCTGGTCTCTTGTTGTTTTGGATGGCAATGGAAGTGGGCTAAATGAAACATGGGTTAAGTTCTATATTTGCAAAGAATTAAATGGAAGCTTCCCGTAGGCACCACATAAGCTTGCATCTATGATTGTCCATCACATATTGGACGTACAATGAGGATATTCCTTTTTTGAGTGTGCATTTTGGGTTCAAAACCAAACTAATTTTATGCTGGTAGAAGAAGGGAGTAAAAAATGAATTGCTTGCATGGTTATCGGCACTTAAGCATAAAATTGTGTCCTTTTGGAGCAAGGGTTCTAGGGCTAGCTTTGACTTTTTTACATCGAGTATTCTTTTTAACTGATCAGACAATAGCAGTGTTGACTATGGTAATGGTCATAAAGTTATGATTGACAAGGGAAATCAACAGTCTTATCCTTTGGGACGTACGGGGTAAAACCCCCGCTCCTACGCAATAGCTCGCAAGCCACATCGGAGAGGGAACCTCACTAGGCAAGCCCGGTGTGACGAATGCAACCCAGAAAGCAAACCCCTTGTTTTCGTTGGCAAAAGGGTTTCGAAGTTGAGACCTCCATCATGGAAGTCGCAAGCCCAAACTATTGGATCACCCGGAAGGGACTGTTGTCGTCTAGTCTCCTTAATTCTGGTAATAAAGCAATTAAAAGTAAGATGAGAGTTGCTGTTTTTTGATTGATGCTTTCCTCAACCATTTGCAGTATTTTTATGTAAAGTAATATAATTTTCTTTTGCTGGAACTATTTTGATTATTAGAAAAAAAAAGTAATATAACATCCTGAATTTGTATTTGACAAGATATTTGTTTTCAGACTGCCTTGCACATTAATAATTGTAATGCTTGTTTTTCTTCTTCATGAGTGCAGGAAATCTACTCAATTAAATTGCCTGGAAATCCTAAACTTGGTGAAGGAAAACCTGAAAATCAAAATCATGCCATTATCTTTACACGCGGAAATGCACTGCAAACCATCGACATGAACCAGGTAGCCAAGTGTATTTATTGTCTTGTTGACTGTTACTCTGTACCTTGTGGTATACCTCATGTATACAGCTATTTTGGCCCTCCTGAGAATTTTTTTTCGTCCAATAGATAGCTGATGAGATATGCTCCAATAACTAAGTGATATTTTGAAGAAAACCCTACCATAGTGAGTATAGTGGTGAAATGAAGTGTGGACTTTTTTAATAGTTCTACAAAATAATCCTGTTAGCAACTCTTTGAAGTATATAGTTCGGCCCTTTATCAACATCGGGGAACATCTAATTTTCTAACTTTCTTTATTTCTTTTAAAATATACATATTGATAAGAAGTGAACCTTGGGCATTATTTTTTTTGAGTTTAAAGGTAACTTTGTATTAAAACCAATACTTAGGTGGTACTGAAAAGACCAATTTCTAAAAGGAATAGATACAAAATATACCAGGTATGGCAACCAGTCCTAAATGGTACCTAGGACATCTAAGATTGATTCGGTATAGCTGGAGTACAGTTTAGTGCACCAAAAACAGAAAAGTAAAATACATTTTCACTTGATGTCCTGTACTGAACTCTTCCTGTCGTCAAAGTATCTGTCATTTCTTTCTTTCCAAATAGTCCACCAGATGCATGCTGGGATGATCCTCCATCTCTCTCTGTTTCCTGCACCCACTCCTGCTTCCTCCCATCTAAAAAGAGTGTCAGCTATCTTTCTTGGCATTGTCCAGGCTATGCCTCTGAGATTGATGAAAATCTTCCATAGTTGGTCTATAACACTGCAGTGTAGGAACAAATGGTTTACCGTCTCCGCTTCCTTTTCGCATAGGAAACATCTAGAGCAAAGAACAAAATTCCTTTTGATCAGATTTTCGTGTGTCACAACAGCTTCCTTATCTAGAAGCCAGGTAAAGCAAGATACTTTGTAAGGTATCTTAGTCTTCCAAATGTTCTTCCAAGGCCAGCTAGTAATGTGTGGCTCTACCTGATTCAAGATCCTATACCCTGAGTATACCTTATATACTCCGCTTACATGTCCACTCCAGCATAGACAATCAACACCTTCTTGTAATCCCTGAAAACTCTCCTGGTTCAGTATTTCCGCAATTTTAGGTATCTCCCAATCATTCAACAATCTTCTGTATCTGAGGTCCCATCCTTGTTGAGTCCACATCTCGGCAACAGATTTATGTTGATCCAAAGCTATAACAAATAAGTCTGGGAATAAGTCTTTAAGGCTTCACGTCCCGATGATTTGTCTTTCCTAAAATTAGTCTTATTCCCATTTACCACTTTGATGTGGGAGTGGTTTTTGAGAAAAGGCCAGTAGCCTGATCGTCCTCCAAAGTCTGATTGGAGACTCAGCTGTCCTCTTCCCCGTACTTGCTCTTTATGACTCTGCTCCACAGTGTTTGAGGTGTTGATGAGGATCTCTAGAGCCATTTAAGCTTTAATGCTTTGCTATGGTGCTTCATATTCCGGATGCCAAGTCCCCTTTGTCTCTTGCTTCTGATGATTTCCTTCCAATTGACTAGGTGGAAAGCTCTTTTTTCCTTATTTCCTTGCCAAAGGAAGGATCTCCTGATCATATCCAGTCTTTGAGCGACTCCGGAGGGGATTGGGAAGAGGGAGAGCATATAAGCAGGCAAAGCATCCAGGACGGCATTAATCAGGGTAGTCTACCTCCGAGAGACAAAGACTGGGATTTCCACCTCATCAATTTCTTCTTGCACTTCTCCACAACTGAATCCCAAAATGTTCTGGACTTAGATTTTGCTCCCAGAGGCATACCAAGGTATACAGTGGGTAGGTTACCCACTTCGCCACCACGGATTATATCCAGCAGTTCCAGATCAGGAACCTGGTTGATGGGATAGATGTGGCTCTTCCTCCAGTTGACATGCAGGCCTGAGATGGCCTCAAACAGAATTAGTATCACTCTCAAATACTTCAAGTCTTCCTCTTCTGCCCACAAACGAATAAGGTGTCATCAGCATACTGAAGATTAGTGATTTCCATTCTTTGGATATTATTCTAGCCACATCAAAACCTTTGATCCACCCATTAGTACTAGCCACCTTTAACATGCTGTTGAGACCTTCCATAACAAGAATGAACAAAAATGGGGACATGGGGTCCCCTTGTCTAATCCCTCTCCGTGCATTGAAAAAGCCTTCAGGTCCGCCATTGACAAGAATGGAGTACCTTACCGTTGAGATGCAAAACTTCACCCAATTTACCCAGATACAAAACTTCACCCAATTTACCCATTTGGTATCAAAACCCATTTGCCGAAGGACTTGCAAGATAAAATCCTGATTGACATGATCATAGGCTTTCTCTATGTCAAGTTTTTTACAAAGAATGCCAGGTATCTTTTGAGCGATTCTTGAATCTACTGCCTCATTGGCTAGCAACACAGCATCCATGATTTGTCTGCCACCTATAAAGGCCATCTGTTGTGAATCCACCACCCTTGTCAGCCTTTCTGTCAAGACTTTGGAGACCAATTTGTAGAAAGCCCCTACTAGACTACTTGGTCTGAAATCTGCCAGCTCTTTTGCCCCTTTCTTCTTGGGAATCAAGGCTATATGGGTATCGTTGGAACTTTTCTCGTATGAAAAGGTTGCATGATACCATGCTTCAGGACCTCCCAGCACTCGAGGTAAAACCCCATAGTGAAACCATCTGGGCCTGGGGCTTTATCTGCTGCGCACATCTTGAGACAGCTATAGACTTCCTGTTCTCCAAAATCTCCCTGTAAAATTTCTCTTTCGACTTCTGTAATTCTGGGACAGTTGCTGATATTACCAGTAGGCCTCCATTCTACCTCTTCTGTGTAGAGCTTACTGTAGAAATTTACTATCTCTTCATTTATTTTTGCTGGTTCAACTATCGTCTTCCTGTGCACCTCTAGTTTGTCAATGTGATTATACCTCTTATGGACATTTGCTAATT
>JAOTQR010000001.1:990585-1008435 GCA_025774065.1 Solanum ossicruentum | reverse complement strand
CCCCCACACACACACACACACTCCCCACACCCACACCCAATCTCAGATCCAAAGCCTCATAAAGTGAGAATTGCCATATAAGACCAAGTTCCACATCCCATGCCAATGTGGGAATCTAAGACCTTTGCACGCCAAGGCTATCCATCAGAGCGTGAATAACATATGGAGCCCACCATTGGGTGAACAAAGAATTGGGTTGGATCTGATTCTGATGCTGTGTCTCAATAATACAGCAAAAATAAATCGGTAATATGAAACTTTCTAGGAGCAGCGAAACCCCTCCATGAAAGGTGACTGCCTGGTTGGAAAGTTCTATGTTGCAAAATCTGGATGTGTTATGTCGGAATGAGACCAGTGTTATCAAAGGCGAAAAGTGCAAAAAAGCTCAAGGTCCGTTGGGGATTTAAGCGCAAATAAAGTGTGAAGCACTTTCTGGTAGTAGACTTTCTTGTGCTGTTTGCACAATTGAGAGGTGTCTCCCGGTGTTACTGGTTTGGGCATAAAGAGTACATGCTGGCAGGAAAAATTGCACAATGGCGATGCTTCTCTCTAATATAATATGTTGCTGGTAGCATTGGAACAACTAATTTTTTGACCTACAAATTATAGTAATTATAACAAGTCCTTGTTCACTCACTGATGTTGGAATCTAGCACATTTCCTATGCCCTTTCAAAGGCAAGGAGGGTCTAAGCAACACCGATAAATTCAAGGATTCCTCTGCGATTTGTTACATGATGGTCTAGGTTTACTGTGATTTCATGTGTGGTAAGTGTTATCACGGGAACTCTTCGCAGTATGTTAGCTAACTTTTGGTGTGAAGTAACTTGCTTCATGAGCTTTCCACTAAGGAAATTACGCCTAGTGTCCTCCAAATTGTTTGGTCTTGAATTTTTGTCCCTGCTTAATAAAATCCTTAAAGTGACCTTAACCTGAAAAAATTTGTTAGGAAGAATTTATGTTGCCCATCAGGCATAGGTTCTAGTGTAAATATCTTGAACATCTGTCTTATGGCGAGAAGTTAGAACTTATGCTTGGTGAGCAACATACCTAAGTTCTAACTTTTGTCTATAAATAAGAACTTCTTGTCAATTGATGAGGTACAGTATCATAAAATGTCCTGAACATTGCTTTATGGGCAAAAGTAGTACCTAAGTTCTAACTTTTGCCTATAAGGATGAACTTCTGGTCAATTGAGGAGGTTCACTTTCCTAAGAGTTGAAATTTTTTGAGGTGGAGACTATTTAAAAAAGAAAAAGTTAGCCGGGGCCAAAAGGTCAAGACCACCCCTTATGGAGGCCATTTTTGTCGGACTTTCCTTATGGGGGATAAAATATTAAGACCAACCCATCTTAGGGTCATTTCTGAACTTAATCCCTTTCCACTTACTCTAGACGTGCCACTTGTGCTAAATCTGACCACTTTTTCAATGGATTCTTCGGCGTGTAGAGCCACAAGTACTGTTCAGGATCTCATTACTTACTGTGCTGCTGAAACTAGTTCAGTCAACATAAGCAATAACAATCATTTAATTTAAGCATCTGTACGCAGTTGGCATCTCCAAAATTTCATTAAAAGGGATTTCTGGAGATCCTGTGAACAACCTTCACATGAATTGCTGGGGATCCAATAAGTCTTCAATGACACCAAAGAGATTTTAAATGAATGAATGAGGTATGAGTGGAATATAATGAAATAGAGCCACTTTTGAGGTTCTCTTTGAAGGAAGCTTCGAGCTCATATTGGTCATTGAGAATTGAACTCTATGAGATCGAATATGCTGTTGTTCCTCAGTAGCTCGGTGATAGAGGAGTTGATTAACCTCAGCTAATACAGTAGTTTCTCACAAAATTACAGAGATGGACTCAGTTGTCAATTGTATCTTCTGATACATTTGTTTTAATTTTTTTCAGAAGAATAAACCCAAAATATGATAGAATTTCTGCTCAAACATAACATCTGGTGGAACATTTGGTAATTTCATAAGCAACTGTTGGATAAGCTGATAATATTACTTTTGATGCTCCAAAACACTTGGCTAACTTAATTCCCTCCCTTTTCCACACTATAGGGGTATCAAAGTGATTAGTAAAAGCTTTGAAACTGACTCAAAATCATTGCTTATAATTTTCGAACCAGTTTTCTAGTTTCAATATCTAAACCTGTAGAAGAACACAATGTTTTGTGCTAACATTAAATATACTCTGATCTTGTCCTCTTTTTTTTTTTTGGTCAAATATTATATTACCTTACAGGGTAGGGGTAGGGGAATTTGAAGGGGATAACTATGAGATTCAAACTTTCCACCTACCTGGTGGATGGTGGGAGTTCACCAGTAAGCTCTCTCCAGTCATGTCATTGTCTCGTGAGAACTAAAATCTCGTGAACTAACCATATGAGCTGCTTTCGGACTCCCAAAACATGTCTTTGGTTACATGGTTGCTAATTTTCTTCCCCTGGCTAATGTCCAATATTGGAAACTTTACCAATTCATGCACATTCTGATGTGAACCTTTACAATGGAGGGAGAAAATTAGGATTTTTTCCTAATGTTGAAGACTACTTTTGGTCCTAAAAATTGTGTTTTTGTTTTCTTTTTATTGAAGAATCTTACCCCGATTTTGATCTTTGTCAGGGGGTGGGGGAGGGTTGTTATGTTAATTACAACAGAAAACGTGGAGAACTCTTGGTCTTGTTTCCATGTCCCATAACTGCAGGAGCAGAGCTTCAAAGAGAGGAAAAATAAGTGAATTGCTTGTTGCAGACTAATTTTTACCTAAAATTTGAGCACATACAATACACAACCTGGAGATTAGATCTTTCTGATTTACCGTAAAACAACAACTGCTTCCCAACAGCCCTACACACTAATTTCCTTGCTTTATACTCATAGTTTCACCCTTTGACCACAACTCCTGGCCACTTCCCCTCTGCTCGCCTCTCCACATCCCATTCTTAGAGTGTGCCCCCAGTTGGTCTTCCTTCCCCTTTTGTCCAACCAATATTCGACTACTTCATCACCTTGGATCAGTTATTTATTCATATTTTTTCCTTTATTTATTAATGAATATTCTAGCCGATCCCAACTATCTATGTTCAGATGTTTCTATTTAGTCTCTTCTAATTTGTCTTTACTGTTGTAATCAGAAACTTTTATCTCTTCTGACGACTATTTGTGTAATTTATTGTTGTAATATCATCTTTGTTTTATGAATGTACTTATTGAATCAGCTTTTCATATCACCTCTTCGAATAGTTCCCCTATCTGATTATTTGTTAAAATGATATACTGGATTTTTCAATTCATCCTATCTTCTTAATGTTACAGTTTTATCTTGCTTTATTGTATTTTGTTTTGCAATTCGCTTGCACATTGATACTGCGATGTCGCAAATTTTGCGAGCAAGCTTTCCTCACTCTTTATCTTTTTCTTCTTATTTTGTTCTTTTTAGTTGCTTCTCTTAGCATTCATAGATTTTCCCAATCGCATGGATAAACAAACCAACCTTTCATCTTTGATAGTCTGAGCGAATTACATATTCATTTATGTCACCACTAACTAAACAAGTGAGACTCCATTTTGTTTGATACACCCAATTCTACCTCAGCCTCTCACTATGTATTGATCTACCACAGGATAATTATTTTGAAGAGGCTCTGAAGGTGAGAAATCTTCTTGAGGAGTTCTTCCAAGATTATGGCATTCATCCTCCTACGATTCTCGGTGTTAGGGAGCATGTGTTTACTGGCAGGTAAATTTGAATCTAATGAAATATTCTTGTGTCCGGAAACAGTCGCGCTATGTTTTTAAACATAGGGGTTAGGCTGCGTACATCCGATCTCTCCTTACCCCGCAATGGGCGGGAGCCTTTGAGGCATTGGGGTAATGTTGTTGTTGTTGAAATATTCTTGTGTCATTGTGTTTCTTGAACAGTCGTCTTATATGTGTTTTATGTTTCAGTGTTTCTTCGTTGGCGTCCTTCATGTCTAATCAAGAAGCTAGCTTTGTGACAATGGGCCAGCGTGTTCTGGCAAATCCTTTGAAGTGAGTGAGCATTTATTATGATGATAATTTTTATTGCACAGGGAGTCAATTTGTGACAGATTGTGAAATTCTTCAGAGTTCGTATGCACTATGGACATCCAGACGTCTTTGACAGACTTTTCCATATTACTCGAGGTGGTATCAGTAAAGCATCACGTGTGATTAATATCAGTGAAGACATATTTGTAGGTAACCAATTTGCTACTAAGCTCTCCACAGCATGTATGTTGTTTGTGCATCTCCATTATACAGCCTCTTGATTAGAAGCTTTCTCACATAAGAGGATATCCCCTGGAGTAATGAACGTTGCCATAGCTTATAGGTTCATATGATTCTTCTCTGCTGCTAACATACTTATTTTCAACTTGCGTCTTCTTGTTTGGACTGCATCCCGTACCTTTGTTCATTTCTATAAAACCTTCAACCAACTGCATGTTATTAGTGTATTTAATTATGATTGTTATGTAAATCTTTACGAGTCCTTTTCATAATGTGAAACTGAAAAGCACTATTTGGAAAGATTGGCCAAAAAACACATCTCAAAATAACCAGATTTTGGATGTTTGGCCAAATAGTCTTAACACTTTCAAGTATAAATGCAGGGTTTAATTCAACTCTACGTCAGGGAAATATTACTCACCATGAATACATCCAGGTAAATTTTTTCCAACCTTTCTGTCTTTGAATACATTTGATTGCAGTGCCTAAACTAAGAGTATGCAGGTCGGGAAGGGACGAGATGTCGGACTCAATCAGATTGCATTGTTTGAAGGCAAAGTTGCTGGTGGTAATGGCGAACAAGTTCTAAGTAGAGATGTTTATAGGCTTGGCCAGCTCTTTGATTTCTTTAGAATGTTATCATTCTACTTTACAACTGTCGGATACTACTTCTGCACAATGGTACAAATTTGCATTTTAATGCTATGAATCACTATTGTTAGTTATGATCTCTTGGACTTATTGCATGAGTTTTGTTCTGGGTTGTGCTTTAATACACTTGTTCCAGCTATCACCTCCAGGTATATGGTGGTATTTCTGACAGATCCTTTTAACTTTTGTGCAGTTGACAGTTCTTAGTGTTTATGCTTTTCTCTATGGCAAGGCATATCTGGTAAGTACTGAGACGTTTTTTAGCTTTAAGGTACAAGTTTTAACTCCAGATGTTTAAGTTATTATGATAGGTTGCACACTTTTACCTTCCCGAGTGAGTTAAGGCTACTCATTTAGTCAACTTATTTAGTTAAGGCTAGTTTTATCCTTACACTGCAGTCAGCATTTTGATAATTCTGGATCAAACGTGTCCTTCCAAATTGTGTGAACCTTTTGTTAAATATTCAAGAACTATATGTATTTAATATTTGTGGCCTTCCTCTTTCTGAAGCTGTCAATTTTTTCTCCAGGCATTATCTGGGGTTGGTGCAACTATTCAGGATAGAGCTAATATATTACAGAATACTGCTCTTAGTGCTGCTCTCAATGCACAATTCCTTTTTCAAATTGGTGTGTTCACAGCTGTTCCTATGATTCTGGGTTTCATTCTGGAACAAGGTTTCCTAAGGGTATGATTCTTATGTCCTTGCGCCATAGTTTGATCTATTATTCCTAAAGAATCTCCATTATTTTACCAAATGAGTTCATGATCGACTATTATTGATCAATTACTTGATATGTTTGAAAAATTTACTCCAGTGACCATTGAGTATTTTCTTTGCTTCTTATCTTTCATTTTGAAATAATCTCTTAGGTTGCTTCATCTACTTTACCTTCCTAGCTTGTATTTGGTATATTTTTCTGGTTTTAACTTATTCCAACAAATCAGTTCAATAATATCCTCTCAAAGCTATATTGTTTTGACAACCTTAATTTTTTGTTTAAAAAAAAGTTGATGTAAATGGAAAATGTGTTTTGGTATCTGTAATATTGAAGATCTCTTAGTGTTTTGAGACTGTTAAGACTTTTCTTGAAAAACACCTTCAAACCACTATTCTTCACTTAGTGTTCTTAAAATTAAAAGAAGCTTTTTGAAGCTAAACAAACAAGTCCCATGCTAAAACTTTTTGCGATAGTTCAAAATAAAATCATGGAGAAAGCAACTGATCTCCATGAAGAATTCATCAAATGCTTGTGGTCTTGTCCACACCTAGGAAATAAAAGATCAGTAACAGTAGACTTTCAATTCCTTGTTCCCGTGAAAGTACTTTTCATCACATAACAGTTCTTTATAATAAGCAGCTTCTAAAATTAAACGGAACTTCTTGAACAGCTAAACAAACAAGTGCATGCTAGCCTTTTGCAATAGTTCCTAAAAAATGTCATGGAGAAAGCAACTGATCTCTATGCAGAAATCATCAAATGCTGCCTGCTAATTCTGTTTTGTTGGCTTTCACATTTAAAATCTAGTGCTCTATTTTTTCCCTGCCTCTATCTGCCTGGCATTTTCTGCTCTCACGGGCATCCATCTTGTCGTTGCAGGCTGTTGTTAGTTTTGTCACTATGCAGTTTCAGCTTTGCACTGTCTTCTTCACCTTCTCCCTTGGCACTAGGACACATTACTTTGGTCGAACTATACTCCATGGCGGTGCAAAAGTAGGTCCATCTTCCAATGCTACTCAAATATTCTTATTTCTGTGTGTAAATCTAATGAGAATATCTTATTTTTTTAATAGTATCATGCAACTGGTAGGGGATTTGTCGTTAAACACATTAAGTTTACAGAGAATTATAGGCTCTACTCTCGCAGCCATTTCGTTAAGGGGTATCTCTCTCTCTCTCTCTCTCTCTCTCGACACCCACACCCACACACACACACGCGTGCGCGCGCGCGCATAAAAGCATATGGCGCACAAAAATTTCACGCCCTTGTGTGTGTGTTGGTGTGAGTGCATGCGCACACGTGCACACTTCTATGTAGTCATCTTTTGTCCTAGCTCTTTCATGACCTTATGGAATATCAAATAGTTTTACCTAGCTCTGACCTTCTTCAGCATGGAAATTGTGCTTTTGTTGGTGGTATACGCTGCTTACGGCTACAACGAGGGTGGCGCTTTATCCTACATACTTCTCACTGTTAGCAGTTGGTTCTTGGCTATTTCTTGGCTTTTTGCTCCATATTTGTTTAACCCAGCAGGATTTGAATGGCAGAAGTAAGTAATGCTTCATTATGTTTGGAGGTTCATATATTGTTGCACATTTCTTGTTATCATTCTTGTGTTCCTCTATAGGACGGTAGAAGACTTTCGTGACTGGACCAACTGGCTCCTTTATAGAGGTGGAATTGGTGTTAAAGGAGAAGAAAGTTGGGAGGCTTGGTGGGATGAAGAACTGGTACGAAGTATATTTTGATACGAATGTGATTAATGACCTTCTCTATTGATCTCCATCAGTGCTCTGATGAATAATGAATTAGGGTTAATGCTAGATAGTCTAGTTTTCTGCAAAACTACTGATAAACAGATGCTTTAAACTGGTCATTGCCACCTATATCAAGTCCCTTTCAGTGTTTGAAATGCAACTGATGACTCAATTTAGCTGTCAGAATATTTTCACTAAATCATCCCAAGGTTTCCGAAACATATTTGTAGAATTTGTATTGGTTTATTATGAGTCGGTGGAAGGATAAAGGTAAACAACTGATTGCACGAAGTTCAACAGTGTGATGTCGTGTCATTACTCTTTTTTCATTTGTTATATTTTGCTTTTCCTAGTAATGACAAACTTATAGCAGATTGATTTACCCCCTTTGTGATTTTATTTATGTCTGCCTTTCTTGCTTTTGACCCTGCGAATAAATTATCAGAACTAGATATAGGAATTCTTGTAATGTTTAAGCATATACGTACATGTGCTCGGGGCATGTGATTCCTTGAATTCTTCTTTATAATTTCTTCATTGTGTGATGAGTACATGAACTGTGCTTTTTTCCTTAACTGTTGATGTGTAGCAGCTTTAGTCTATTGTCAATTCCTTGTATCATTGATATTTTTCTAAAAGAATTTGATGTCACCTGTGTTGTTTGACAGGCTCATATTCGAACCTTTGGAGGAAGGGTGATGGAGACCATTCTTAGTTTACGATTTTTTGTATTCCAATACGGCATTGTCTATAAGCTAGATATTCAGGGAACAAATACATCTTTAACGGTATTACTGTTACTCTTCTCCTAATTTTTAATGATGCACTTTTTCCTAATTTTTATTTTTCTTTATCCCATCTGTCCTAATTTGGAAATACAAGACTTGATAAGCGAGGTCTATTTTTGGGACCATCTTTTGAAGCAGACCTGCTTTTACTGAAGGAGCCAGTTTATTCTAACCATTATCTATTTTTGAAAGGCCTAGCTGTCATTAAATTGTAATATGTTCAGTATGCACATGTACAATTTGCATCTACCATGTGTCTGAAGAACCAAAGTAATTCTTAACTGAATTGTGGAAACATTTTCCGCTACTGCTCAGTCAGTGATGTGAGAACAAAGTTCTTTGTTTTGTCTTACAATCTAATTGAGCACAAGATATGCATCTATATGAAGTATATAGATTCAACTATGAACCACATACAGTTCATAGAAGCCGTAGTAATGAGGTAGACTGAACTGGAGAAAACTTGGTTCTAGATGTTGCTCTTTGCCGCAGTTGCTTGCACTGCTTTGTCCTTCTGTACAATCAATTTTGATTTGACTATCATTTACTTCCTATTGAGTGATGGTTGACTGCTGGTCCTTGTGGCTTTATCGTTATCAGGTGTATGGTTTTTCTTGGATTGCATTTGCTGTCATCTTACTCCTTTTCAAGGTTTGAATCAAGTTTTGTGACCTGGTTTACGGTTCATCATATTGAGTTTGAGGATGTTAAAATGAGATATATTATTTTGGGATGCCGCAGGTGTTCACTTTCAGCCAGAAAATATCAGTTAATTTCCAGTTGCTGTTGCGTTTTGTCCAAGGCCTATCGTTTTTGCTTGCTGTTGCTGGTATAGCTGCAGCTATTGTATTGACAGAGCTTACTGTGACGGATGTCTTTGCGTGCATCTTAGCATTCATACCCACTGGCTGGGGAATTCTCTCAGTGCGTCCTCTTTTCCTTAAAGTCATGTCTTCTGCTGCTGCTTGCTTATTTCATATCTTATGGTACCATAATTACATTGATAACATTTTGAACAAAATGTTTTTTAGAGAAGGATAGGAAAGTTCACTAATACTAGAATTTTTTGAACTATCAAAGAAGCAAAATTATGTTCAACATCTAAAGCCAGTATCAGTAACTTTCCCTTGGTTTCAGTTGGATAAATGAGTTGGCATCATTTACATGATTAGTACTTGTTCAGAGCTTTGGATGTGTATTTTGGCTTGTGTAGAGCATGATATATTATTTTCTTCTCTTGGTGGAGGTGGTCTGAGGTAGACTAGATAAAGTCTAGGCTTTTGCTGTAGTTTCGTAGCTTTGTCATCTCTAGTGATTGCAGTATGGGCCATCCTGTACTCTCATGAAGACACTATCATACAAATTATGAGTAGGGTAAATTCAAGTTCGCCTGCAAGTTGTGAACAATATTACATTGGTGTTCACTGAAAACACATGAGCACCAATCCTTCTACATAAATCTTGTCTTTGATTGTGCACATCTTTCTTTATCCCTTCTGGACTCTATTAATTTCCTGCAAATGCATGTTTCATCATTCGACAGATTGCTGTTGCATGGAAGCCTCTAGTCAAGAAAATGGGGATTTGGAAGTCTTTCCGCTCAGTTGCCCGTCTGTATGATGCTGGTATGGGTGTGCTCATTTTTATCCCAATCGCCCTCTTTTCTTGGTTCCCCTTCATTTCAACATTTCAAACCCGGCTTATGTTCAACCAAGCGTTCAGTCGAGGACTGGAGATCTCTCTTATCCTTGCTGGAAACAATCCAAACACTGGTTTATAATCTCTTCCTCTGATCTTGTACAGATAATGAGCACACATTGTTTTCTCACTTTTAGGAGTGTTTGGTAGATTACTTGCTTGCTATTAGAAATTATTGTAAAATCTGTCATTGTACAGTTTTCAGACATGTAAAATCATAATTTTGACTCTCTGCTTTCTCACTGGTATTGCACTTGGCATTTTTTTTGTCAATCAGTTGAAAAAGAAGAAAAATTTGCATCTTATTTTACATCTCCTGCTTTTCATCTATTGAAAGATGTAACTGGATTTATTGTCTGTATGTGCTCTGCTTAGCACACTTACTACTTCGTGTGTGTTAGTACACAAATTTTCTGGAGTTACGTCGTCGAACTCCAATTTGCCCTAAAGTTGGTGGGTCCATCACATGCAACTTGCACAAACAACTTGGTGATCGATACTCATACCATTGTTTATTTTTGTGTTTTAGGATCATGAAACCTGTACTCATGATTCTTAGTACTTTTGGTGTGTTAATACAAAGAGGTTTCAGTGTTATAGCCAATTAACTTGCATGGAAGTTGGTGTGATGTACATCACAATGGCCTGGTGACTAATATTTGTTGTTTAACAATGAAAGCTGCTTGTTTTTGTGTTTCAGTCATTGTCGCGAATCAAGGCTATCTCCTTGTTGTAACGTGGTGCTTAGAGTCGCAAGTGATTTCAAGCTAACCCATGGTGTGGCATGACGATAAGATTTATCTAAAAATTGAAAGATATCTGATGCAGAAGCTAAGTGATAGATATATGAAGTCTGAATCATATTACTTAATACTCAAAAAGGAGTTCATCTTAGCATTACATAAAGTTGAAAATCAATATCTAACTCTGATAGTCTCTATCAAGATGAGTTGCTAGGACAAGCTCTCAGATAGTTGTGTCTAAAATTGGAAGACTAAATGATTGAAATAAACATGGGGGTTGTCGCCGAAAGATGAGGGCTCACCTACACTGTTGTTGAGCTAATTGAAAATCGGACTAATTGCGAGTTGGATGTTGAACATTTTAACCTATATTATAAGATAATGTAGCACCTGGATGTATGTGTTCAATACTTTGAATGTACTGAGTATGCGAGAGGATGTCCATTGATGTAATCACACATACCCGGAAAGAAAACATTTGATGGAGTTCTTGAACTGAAGTATTGAGGATGAAAACCCCTAGTTTCTTGCTTGAAAGATAGAGCATAAGAGATTTTTGATTTTGAGTCTTACATGTGAACAAGGGAGTTTGGGTCGCCTTAATCCCTTTTAATTCCACATAAAATAGGCCAGTATGTCATGATATAAAAGTTAATAAGAATGAGAAAAGACCAAAACAATCTTGACTGGAGCTGTCAAACATTCATCTACAGGCTGGAGATCCCATTCATGAAATTCAGGATAACATCTCAAGTCTTAGAAGTTCATTTCACGAGCCCAATTTATGGGCTTTGGTTTGATTACGATTCATTGTTGCATATGTGAAACGGGCTAAAAAATGAAGTTTCATAACTTCATTTTTAAATGCTAAAAAATGACATGGATCATTGCGTGTACACGATTTTACAAAATGTCAAAACAAAATATCGTGGATCATAGTGAGGCCATACACAAAAAATTATCTAATTCCAGTTGAGTGGCCTAAAAATGCCAAAAAAGGGCGTGAAACAAGGTAAGGCCATGACTAATTGGATCCAAAGGTCATTATATGAGGTCTTATAAAGATTTTGAAAAAAAAAAAACGTTCTTGAAAATTAGTTCACCATAAAATTCATGGGCTAAAACTCACAAAAAATTGAGGAAATCACGTAATTCCTGTTCCCTCGCCACAAAAGACTCCAAAGCGTCAAGAGGCGATATAGATCATTGATTGGGTGGTTAAAATTAGGGGAATGGCTTTGATAGGTCTAGACATGGTCTTGGAGGCTTTGGAGAAGGTAGTGTTGATAAGGGAGAGATTGAAGGTGACACAGTCGGCAAAAGTCTTATGCCAACACGAGGAACTGCCGAAATCGCCTATTTCCTGTTCCTTGGCCCATAAAATCCTATCACGCCTCCCCTGCCACCGCTAGGCCACCTGGGCCTCTTCCCCGGCTCATTACGGACCCATTTGTATGAATTTTTGGGCAGTGCCAGAATACGTGGGCTATCACCTATAGAAAACTGCCGAAATCGCCTATTTCTCGTTTCTTGGCCCATAAAATCCTCCCAGGCATCCCCCGCTATCGGCGAGCCACTTGGGCCTCTTCCTGTGGTCGCTACGGACCTGCTCGTGTTATTTTTCGGAAATGTTGCGCCGGAGCCCCCTGCAGCGCTAGAATCTGTAGGCTGACACCTATTGAAAACTGCATAAATTGTTGTTTCATATTCCTTAGCCCATAAAATCTACCACGCGTCCCCCGTCGCCCCCGGGCTATCTGGGCCTCTTCCCGGGCTCCTTCGGGCCCATTGGTATGATTTTTCGGCAATGTTGCGCCGGAGCCCCTACAGCGCCAGAATCTATGGGCCAACACCCATAGAAAACTGTCAAAATTGTATGTTTCCTTTTCTTTGGCCCATAAAATCATACCAGGCGTCCTCCGTCGCCGTCGGGCCACCAGGGCCTTTTCCCGAGCTCGTTACCTACTCATATGATTTTTCAGGATTGTTGCGCCGGAGCCCACTGCAGCGCCAGAATTCGTGGGCTAACACCCAATGAAAATCGCCGAAATCGCTTATTTCTTGTTCCTTGCCCGATAAAATCCTACCAGGCATCCGCCACCGCCACCTGGTCCTCTTCGCGGGCTTGTTCTGGATTGATTCGTCTGATATTTCGAGAATGTTCCGTCAGAGCCCCCTTCAGCGCTAGAATCCGAGGGCTAACACCCACATAAAACTACCAAAATTGCATGTTTCCTATTCCTTGACCCATAAAATCCTACCAGGCATCCTCTGCCGCTGTCGGACCAACTTGGCCTCTTTCTGGGCTCGTTTGCGGATCCATTCGTATGATTTTTCAGGAATGTTGCGCCGGAGCCCCCTGCAGCGCCAGAATCCATGGGCTAACACCCATAGAAAATTGACAAAATCGTCTGTTTTCATTTCCTTGGCCCATACAATCCTACCAGGCGTCCTTCACCGCTGCAGGGCCACCTAAGCCTCTTCCTTGGATAGTTGCGGACCCACTTGTATGATTTTTTTTGAAAATGTTATGCCGGAGCCCTCTGCAACGCTAGAATCCGTGGGCTAATACCCAAAAAACCATTGAAATCGCCCGTTTCTTGTTCCTTGGCCTATTAAAATCCTACCAGGTGCCTCCCGTTGTCACCCTACCACTTGGGCCTCTTTCCGAACTCATTGCAGACTCACTCGTATAATTTTTTAGGAATTTTGTGCCGGATCCCCCTGCAGTGCCAGAATCCGTGGGCTAACACCCACATAAAAATATCGAAATCATCTGTTTCATGTTCCTTGGCCCGTAAAATCCTACCAGGCCTCCGCCAACACCGCCCCGCCATCTGGACCTCTTACCGGACTCGTTGCGGACCCACCTATGTGATTTCTTGGGAATATTGCGTTGGTGTCCCATGCAGCCCCAGAATCCGTGGGCTAACACCTAAAGAAAACTGCCTAAATCACCTATTTCATGTTCCTTGACCCATAAAATGCTACCAGGGCTCCGCCAACGCCACCGGGCCACCTAGGCCTCTTGCTAGGCTCGTTGTGGACCCACCCATATGATTTTTGGGAATCTTGCACCGGAGCACCATGTAGCCCCAAAATCCATGGGCTAATACCCACAGAAAACTACTGGAGTCGCCTGTTTCCTGTTCATCAGCCCATAAAATCTTACCAGGCCTCAGCCAACTCCTCTGCACCTCCAGGGCCTCTTGCCGGGCTCATTTCTGACCCACTCGTATGATTTTTCAGGAATGTTGCACCAAAACCCCATGTAACATCAGAATCTATGGGCTAATACCCACAAAAAATTGCCAAAATCGCCTGTTTCCTGTTCATCAGACCATAAAATCCTACCAGGCTTCTGCCAACGCCGTCGGGCCACCTGGGCCACTTGCGGGGCACGTTGCCGACCTACTCGTATGATTTTTCTAAAATCTTGCGCCGGAACCCCGTGCAGCTGTAAGGACCCAGAATTTCCAAGCTTATATTTGTCGTTTAGGACTGTCATGGGCTCCTACGACAAGACAAGTTCAAAAGGATTTTTGTTGGCTAAGGTCGACACAAGTACTGGTAGAAGGGTCAACTTTAAACAAGCATAACTTTTATCACAACCACGACATGTCAAATGAAATTCCTTTGAGTTACGTTTTCAATGCACTTGGTTTCACCTTATTTCGAGTTCGGATGAAGGAGTTATCACCTTTTTTGTAAGACCCCCTCGTGCAGTGAAGCCCCACGGGCACCTATATGGGCCATGGTGTCTTGTACGGGTCGTGTAGGGTATCTTGAGTTGGAAAAGACCATTTTTTGGCCTAAGGCATAGGGTACGACCAATGACACAGGCCGTGTGGCTGGTCGTGGGGTGAGTACAAGAGAGGAATAGTGGGCGTTTGGGGGAGTTTCGTGCTAAGTGTTGTTCCACGACCCTCACCAGTACCTGTGGCATGGGGAACGACCCATGGTCCTTGGCGTGGAGTCTGGGAAACATTTTTCAGCACCAAGTATGGTTCAACGAGCCTCCACACGGGCTGTGAGGCTCCACACGACCCGTGGAGGCCTCCGTGGTCATGACAAGACGTCTTGTTCCAATCGATTTCCAACTTCAATTTTTGGACTAAGTACCTTGTCACAGGCACTCCACACGACACGTGGAGTACTACACAACCCGTGGGACCTTCCGTGGAGCAACACTTTGCCAAAATTTCCATCCGTTCACTAATGGAATTTTCATAAATGCTAATTACTCTAATGCCCTTTTAAGACTTCCAATGTTATCTTAACCTTCCTAAAAGACCTAAACAATGTTCCAAAGGATAAAACTCACTACTCTCATCTCAATCACACTCCCATATCCTCTCAAGAACCCCCGTTAAGCTCCAATTCATTTTCAAGGAAACCCAAGAACAAGTTTGGATTCCAAGATCCACTTCCAAGCTTCCATTCTTCCCAAACTCAATTCCAAGGAACTCAAGGTCTAAGTTATGTGGGTTGATCCTTGACTTCCTTTCAATCAAGGAGACCCAAAATTATTTTTAAGCAATCTCATGGATTTCTAGTTACTTTAACTTCGGGGTTTTGAAGATTATGAATCCTAAAATTCTAATTATGCATGGGTAGTGTTTATTTGATGATTTTAATGTGATTTAAACTATTGTCATTTTAATTGCTTCCACGACCAAGGATGTGTAATGATATACTATGAGGCTTGTTTGGGGTTCCTTCGGTCCCCCATTCGTCGGTCACGTCTAAGACCTAAGTTCAGGGCGTGATAGTAGGCCAGAATCAGTGGTCTAACAACCACAGAAAACTACTGAAATCGCCTGTTTCAACTTCCTTGGCCCAGAAAGTCCTACCAGGCCTCCGCCAATGCCATCGGGCCACCTGGGCCGCTTGCCGGGCTCATTGCCTACACACTCGTATGATTTTTCAGGAATCTTGCACCGGAACCCCATGAATCTTTGCACTAACGCCCACAGAAAACTACTAAAATCGCTTATTTAATGTTCATCAGCCCACAAAATCCTACCAGGCCTCAACCAACGCAACCGGGCCACCTAGGCCGCTTGCCGGCTCATTGCCGATCCACTCATATGATTTTTTGAGAATCTTGTGCTGGAATCCGGTGCAGCGCCAGAATCCGTGGGCGTTACCCACAGAAAACTACTGAAATTGCTTGTTTCAGCTTCCTTGGCCCATAAATTCCTAATAGGCCTCCGGCAGCGTCGCCGGACCACCTAGACCGCTTGTCGGGCTCGTTGCCAACCTACTCATATGGTGTTTTTGGAATCTTGTGTCGGAATCCCGTGCAGAGCCAGAATTCATGGGCTAACACCTACAGAAAACTATCGAAATCGCCTGTTTCCAGTTCATCGAACCATAAAATCCTATTAGGCCTTCGGCAACACCGCTGGGCTACCTGGCCACTTGCTGGGCTTGTTACCGACCCATTCATATGATTTTTCAAAAATCATACGCCAGAATCCGTGGGCTAACACCCATAGAAAACTACCAAAATCGCCTATTTCAACTTCCTTGGACATAAAATCCTACCAGGCCTCTACCAATGTTGTCGGGCCACTTGGGTCGCTTGTCAGGCTCGTTGTCGACCCACTCGAATGATTTTTTAGGATTCTTGCGACGGAACCCCGTGCAGCGCCAAAATTCGTGGACTAACACCCACAGAAAATTGCCAAAATCACCTGTTTCCTATTTATTGACCCATAAAATCTTACCAAGCTTCCGCCAACGTTGCCGGGCCACCTAGGGCGCTTGCCGAGCTCATTACTGACCCACTCGTATGACTTTTCGGGAATCTTGCACCAAAATGCCATGCAGCGCCAGAATCCGTGCGCTAACACCCACAGAAAACTATCGAAATCACCTGTTTCGGCTTCCTTGGCCATAAAATCCTACCAGGCCTCCGCCAACGCCATCGGGCCACTTGAGCCACTTGTCGAGCTCGTTTCCAACCCACTCGCATGATTTATCAAGATTCCTGCATCAGAACCCTATGCAGCTCTAGAATCTATGGGCTAACACCCACAGAAAACTGTCGAAATCGCCTATTTCGGCTTCCTAGGCCTATAAAAACCTACCAGGCCTCCGCCGACGCCGCTTACCACCTGCGTCGCTTGTCAAAATCATTCCTGACCCATCGTATGATTTTTCGAGAACATTGCATCGGAACCCCGTGCAGCATCAGAATCCGTGGGCTAACACCCACAGAAAACTGCTGAAATCGCCCGTTTCATGTTTATCGGCCCGTAAAATCCTACCAGGACTCCGCCAACACCGTCTGGCCACATGGGTTGCTTGCCAGGCTCGTTGCTGACCCACTCGTATGATTTTTCAGGAATCATGGGCCAAAACCCTGTGCAGCCCCTGAATCTGTGGGCTAATACTCACTGAAAACTGCCGAAATCACCTATTTCGGCTTCCTTGGCCAAAAAATTCTACTTGGCCTCCGCCAAAGCCGTCGGGTTACCTGGGCTGCTTTCCGGGCTGGTTGCCGACCCACTAGTATGATTTACCAGGAATCTTGTGCAAGAATTGAGACCTATATGATACTTCCTCTAGGGCTTTAGAAGAAGTGGAACCTAGGGAGAAACTTCGACGAGCCTCGGAATCAAGAAACTTTAGATCAACCGAACCATCCATATTCTCGTGGCCGAACCACCCGTATGATTTTTTGGGAAACATTGCCCGAAAACCCAAGTAGCGCCAGAATCCGTGGGCTGCTTGCCGGGCTCGTGGCCGACCCACCCGTATGATTATTAGGGAAACTTTGCCCGGAAACCAAGGCAGCGCCAGAATCTCAGGGATAACACCCATGAAAAATGGCAAAAATAACCTGTTTCGCCTTCCTTGGGCCAAAAAATCCTACCAGGCCCCCGCCAACGCCGCCGGGTCGCCTGTCGGGCTCGTGGCGACCCACCCGTATGATTTTTTGGGAAACCTTTTCCAAAAAACCAGACAACGCCAGAATCCGTGGGATAACACCCATGAAAAATGGCCAAAATTACCTGTTTTGCCTTCCTTTGGCCATAAAATCCTACCAGGCCCCCGCCAACGCCACCGGGCCACCTGGGCCGCTTGCCGGGCTCGTGACCGACCCACCCGCATGATTGTTTGGGAAACCTTTCCTTGAAACCAAGGCAGCGCCAGAATCCGTGGGCTAACACCCACGAAAAATGGCCAAAATCGCCTGTTTCGCCTTCCTTGGGCCA
>JAOTQR010000001.1:969537-990485 GCA_025774065.1 Solanum ossicruentum | reverse complement strand
ATGGCCAAAATCGCCTGTTTCGCCTTCCTTGGGCCATAAAATCCTACCAGGCCCCCGCCAACGCCGCCGGGCCACCTGGGCCGCTTGCTGCGCTCGTGGTCGACCCACGCGTATGATTTTTTTGGAAACTTTTCTCGGAGACCCAGGCAGCGCCAGAATCCGTGGGCTAATACCCACGAAAAATGGCCAAAATTGCCTGTTTCGACTTCCTTGGGCCATAAAATCCTACCAGGCCCCCGCCAACGCCGCCTGGGCCGCTTGTCGGGCTCGTGGCCGACCAACCCGTATAATTTTTTGGGAAACTTTTCCCGAAAACCCAGGCAGCGCCAGAATCCGTGGGCTAACATCCACGAAAAATGGCCAAAATCGTCTGTTTCGCCTTCCTTGAGCCATAAAATGCTACCAGGCCCCCACCAACGCCATCGGGCCGCCTGGGCCGCTTGCCGGCTCGTGGGTTACCCTTCCATTTGATTGTTTGGGAAACTTTTCCTGAAAACCCAGGTAGCGCCAGAATCTGTGGGCTAACACCCACGAAAAATGGCCAAAATCGCCTGTTTCGCCTTCCTTGGGCTATAAAATCCTACCAGGCCCCCGCCAACGTCGTCGGGCCGCCTGGGCCGCTTGCCGGGCTCGGGGCCGACCCACCCGTATGATATTTTTGGAAACTTGGCCTTTCTTACCACAGTTCCAGCAAACATCTTCCTTATGGGAAGGTCTATGTTTTCTAGACTTCTTCTTTTTAGGTAGGTTTATCTTATCTTTCTTCTTAGGTTTTCTAAACCTATGAGAGGATTTCTTAGACCTTTTCTTATCTACCTTAGAAGGAGGAGAATCTAAATTACCATATCCAAAGTCACGGTAAAAACTACCTAATTCTGCTCTAGAGGTCAACCTATCTTTCTTAAGTTGACTCTTAAGCTTTAGATCAGTACACAGTTCTAGGGCTATGGTATTAACTATGCTAACAACGTCACCATAGGTCATCTGGTCATAGGGGATTTTACCTCCACACCTATACCGGATTTTAGCTCTAACCTTATCATCGAACAAAGGGCGTAGACCGCTAATAAACCTATCTTTCCAAAAGTCGCTATTGCAGTCATGTCTAGTCATAATCTTAGCCAGAAACTGGTCTTTATACCACCTCAAGTCTCCTAATTTAGGACACCTAAGGTTGTTCAGGATTTCTAGACTTCTATCCTAGAAAAGTTTAGGCTCACCTACAAAGTGCTTAGCTTTGTGGTAGAGCAGGGTGGCACTAGCATCCTGACGGACTTCGAAATCCTCTACTTCTATACCACTTTCGGTCTTCACCATTGTGATGACAGTGGTGGCAGAGAGAATGTTAAATTTCTGGTCTTCGGAGATATAGTTATCCCACCAGAATTTAAGCATACCAGTAAAGCCAGCGACAATCATTGAGGTTGCTTCTCTATCTGAAGAACCTCGCAACTTATAGCTGGTGACACAGACACCCATTTCCTGGAGGACGCGATACATTTGGTCTTCGGCTAACCCGTCGATATTCCATTCGACGATGCCACGACCATCATGAGTTGATTGAGAATGAAGATGATCTTCCTCATACTGAGTATCTGGGAAGGAGGGACGCTTGTAGTAGTTTTTTCGATTAGGATATTGGTCATAAAGTTTATGAAGAGAGTTATCAAAAAGAGTTTTGATACTCCCTGCAGACGAAGAAGGATTGGGTCTTTTAGTTGGAGAGGAATTTGCCTCCTTAGCTTTAGAAGATTCGGGGGACTTAGTCTCTACCTCTTTTCCTTTATCGAAAACATGAAATTTAGCTAAACTCTGTGTTAGTTGTTCAACAAGCTTACCAGAAATGGTTATTTCATCTCCAAGCTTGGGAAACAATTCTCGACGGAATTCGGGAGGTTTAAAAAGGGGATTAGGCTCTATCGTACTACTAGTACTGGGCCTAAAGAGACTTAAACTAGGATTGGAGATAGCAGTCTTGGGTTTAGAATCCTCAATCTGCTGAGACACTGTATGAAGCAATGTATTGGTATAATTGTTCTGTTCAACAATCCTATCAATATCTGCGTTAGAAGCAAAGGCAGAAGGATTGGCACTTTTAAGCTTGAAAGGGGACGCAGAGACAACAGCATTTGAGTGAGGGATTTTAATCCCTTCAAGAGGAGGGGTAACAGACTCAACAACTTTGTTGGACTGGGTGTACCACTTGTTGACCAAGACCTGCAGAGACTCTTGTTGGTCATCAAGTTTACCAGTGATCTCAAACCATCTGAAGAATTCTATATCACATTTCAAATGCTTCATGTCTGCGATCCACTGTTTTCCAAACAGAGCTTGCTGGCTCTTAGAATAGGTACTAGTACACCACTTAACCTTATACTATTCTTAGGGTCGTACCAAAGTTTCTTAAGGAAGGCTAGATCTGGGGTATAATCCTCGTCAGCTACAATAACACCCAAACGAGGGTCTGAATCTTACCGTGGAGGCTCCATGTCAGACGATGTGGGACTAGAAGGTTCACGGACCTGAGGCTTATAAAACACTTTCGGGATTTCTCCCAAGAAATCAACAGCATCTACTGGTCCTTGTGCAGCGCCAGAATCCGTGAGCTACCACCCACAAAAAACTACCGAAATCATGTGGTTCCAGTTTATCAGCCCGTAAATCCTACCAAGCCTCCGCCAATGCCGTCGAGCCACCTGGTCTGCTTTCCATGCTTGCTGTTGACCTACTAATATGATTTTTGGAAAATCTTACGCCAAAACCCCATGCAGCGCGAGAATCCGTGGACTAACACCCACATAAAACTGCCGAAATCACCTGTTTCAGCTTTCTTGGACAAAAAATCCTACCAGGCATCCGCCAATGCAGTCAGGCCACCTTGGCCGCTTGCTGGGCTCGTTGCCAATCCACTCATATGATTTATCAGGAATCTTACACCGGAACCCCATGCAGCGCCAGAATCCATGGGCTAACACCCACAGAAAACTGTTGAAATTGCCTGTTTCGGCTTCCTTGGCCATAAAATACTACTAGGACTCCACTAATGTCGCCGGGCCACTTGGGCTGCTTGTCGGGCTCGTTATCGACCCACTCATATGATTTTTTGGGAATCTTGAGCCGGAACCCCGTGCAGCTCCTGAATCCGTAGGCTAACACCCACAGAAAATTATCGAAATCGCCAATATCCTTTTTATCTACCCATAAAATCCTACCAGGCCTCTGCCAACACTATCGGGCCACTTGGGCCGCTTGTCTGGATCATTGCCGACCCACTCATATGATTTTTCGGGTATTTTGCGCCAAACCCCATGCACCACTAGAATTCGTGGGCTAACACCCATATAAAATTGTCGAAATCGCCTATTTCGGCTTCCTTGGCCCAAAAAACCCTACCAGGCCTCAGCCAATGTCGCCGACCCACCTAGGCCACTTACCAGGCTCATTGCTGACCCACTCATATGATTTTTCAAGAATCTTGCGTCGGAACCCCGTGCAGCGCCAAAATTCGTGCGCTAACACCCACATAAAACTATCAAAATCGCCTGTTTCTTGTTCGTCGGCCCATAAAATCCTAATAGGCCTCTGCCAATGCCGTCGGGCCACTTGCGCCGCTTGTCGGGCTTAACAGCGACCCACTTGTGTGATTTTTCGGGAAACCTTGCGTCGAAACCCCGTGCAGCACCAGAATCCGTGAGCTAACACCCACAAAAAACTGCTAAAATCGCCTATTACATCTTCCCTGGACCATAAAATCCTACTAGGCCTCCGCCAACGCCGCCAGGCCATCTAGGCAGCTTGCCGGGCTCATTGACCACCCACTCGTTTGATATTTTGGGAATCTTACACCGGAACCCCATGCAGTGCCATAATCAGTGGGTTGACACCCACAGAAAACTGCCGAAATCGCCTGTTTCCTGTTCATCGGCCCATAAAATCCTACCAGGCCTCCGCCAACTCCGCTAGGCTACCTAGGCCGCTTGTCGGATTCGTTGGTGATCCATTCATATAATTGTTTGGGTATCTTACACTGGAACCGCATGCAGCGCCAGAATCCATGGGATAACACACACAGAAAACTACCGAAATCGCCATTTTCCTGTTCATCGAACCATAAAATTCTACCAGACCTTCGCCAACGCCACCGGGCCACCTGGTCCACTTGCTAGGCTCCTTGCCGACCCATTTATATGGTTTTTTAGGAAACTTGCATCGAAACCCCGTGCAGCGCCAGAATTCGTGGGTTAACACCCACAGAAAACTGTCGAAATCACCTGTTTCCTGTTTATCAAACCATAAAATCCTACCAGGTCTCTGCCAATGCCACGGGGCCACCTAGGCTATTTGTCGGGCTCGTTGCCAACCCACTGGTATGATTTTTCGAGAATCTTACGCTAGAACCCCGTACAACACCAAAATCCGTGGGCTAACACCTAAAGAAAAATGTCAAAATCACCTGATTCTGCTTCCTTGGCCCAAAAATCCTACCAGGCCTCTGCTAGGGCCATTGGACCACCTGGGTCGTTTTTAGGGTTCGAATCTGACCCATTTGTAGGATTTTTCGAGAATCTTTCATCGAAATCTTGTGCAGCGCCGAAATCCGTGCGCTAACACCCACAGAAAATTATCGAAATCGCTTGTTTCTTGTTCATTGGCCCATAAAATCCTATCAGGCCTCCGACAATGCCGCGGGACCACCTAGGCCACTTGTTGAGCTTGTCATCAACCCACTCGTGTGATTTTTCGGGAACCTTGCGTCAGAACCCCGTGAAGCGCTAGAATCAGTGGGCTAACACCCATAAAGAACTACCGAAATCGCCTGTTTCATCTTCCTTAGACCATAAAGTCCTATAAAGCCTCCGCCAACGCCGTCGGGTCACTTGGGCAGCTTGCCTGGCTCATTGACCACCCAATCGTATGATTTTTGGGGAACCTTGCGCCAAAACCCTGTGCAGTGCTAGAATCAGTGGGCTAACATCCACAGAAAACTACCAAAATCGCATATTTCCTGTTCATCGGCCCATAATATCCTATAAGGCCTCCGCCAACGCCGCTGGGCCACTTGGGCCGCTTGCCGGGCTCGTTGGCGATCCGCTTATATGATTTTTCAAGTATGTTGTGTCGGAACCTCGTGCAGCGCCAGAATCCGTGCGATAACACACACAGAAAACTGTCGAAATCATGTGTTTCCTATTCATCGAACCATAAAATCCTACCAAACCTTCGTCGACAATGTCAGGCCACCTAGGCCGTTTGTCGGGCTCCTTGTCGACCCACTCGTATAGGTTTTAGGAGTCTTGCTTCGAAACCCCGTGCAGCGCCAGAATTCGTGTCTTAACACCAACAGAAAACTATCGAAATCGTCTGTTTCTTGTTTATCGAACCATAAAATCCTACCAGGCCTCCGCCAACGCCGCCGGTCCACCTGGCCCGCTTTCCGGGCTTGTCGTCATCCCACTCGTATGATTTTTCTGGAATCTTGCACCGGAACCTCGTTCAGCACTAGAATCCGTGGGTTCACACCCAAAGAAATTATCAAAATCGCCTATTTTGGCTTCCTTGGCCCATAAAATCCTACCAGGCCTCCGCCAACGCCGTCAGGACACCTGGGTTGCTTTACGGGCTTGTTGTTGACCCACTCGTATGATTTTTAGGGAATCTTGCGCTGGAACCCCTTGCAGCGCCAGAATTTGTAGGATAACACCTATAAAAATGCCGAAATTGCCTATTTCCTATTCATTGGCCCATAAAATCCTACCAGACCTCCGCCAATGCCGCCGGATCACATGGGCCGCTTGCCGAGCTCGTTGCTGACCCAATCGTATGATATTTTGAGAATCTTGCACCGAAACCCCGTGCAGCGCCAGAATCCATGGGTTCACACCCACAAAAAATTGCCAAAAACGTCTGTTTGGCTTCTTTGGCCCATAAAATCCTACCAAGCCTCCACCAACACTGCCGGGCCACCTGCGCCTTTACCGGGTACGTTGCCGACACACTCGTATGAATATCGAGAATCTTACGCTAGAACCCTGTGCAGTACCAGAACCCGTGGACTAACACCTACAAAAAATTGCCAAAATCGCCTGTTTCATGTTCAATGGTCCATAAAATCCTACCAGGCCTCCGCAACGCCGTCGGGCCACCTGGGCCGCTTCCCGGGTACGTTGCCGATGCACTATTATGATTTTTTGAGAATCTTGCGCCGGAACCTCGTGCAGCGCCGGAACCCCGTGCAGCGCGAGAATCCATGGGCTAACACCCGCAGAAAACTGCCAAAAACGTTTGTTTCCTGTTCATCGGCCCATAAAATCCTACCAGGGTTCTTATAATGCCGCCGAGCCACCTGGGTCGCTTGCCAGGCTCATTGCCGACCTACTCATATGGTGTTCTGGGAATCTTGTGTCGGAATCCCGTGCAGAGCTAGAATTCGTGGGCTAACACCCACAGAAAACTGTCGAAATCGCTTGTTTCCTGTTCATCGAACCATAAAATCCTACCAGGCCTCCACCAACGTCGGCAGGCTACCTGGGCCACTTGCCAGGCTCGTTGCTGACTCACTCGTATAATTTTCAGGAATCTTGTGTCGAAATCATGTGCAGCGCTAGAATCCATGGGCTAACACCCACATAAAACTGCAAAAATCGTCTGTTTCAGCTTCCTTGGCCTATAAAATCCTACCAGGACTCTGCCAACGTTGTTGGGCCACCTGGGCCACTTTTCAGGCTCGTTGTCGGCCCACTTGTATGATTTTTCAGGAATCTTGCGCCAGAACCCCGTGCAGCGCCAGAATCTGTGGGCTAACACCTACAGAAAACTGCCGGAATAGCCTGTGTCCTATTCATTGGCCCATAAAATCCTACCAAGTCTTTGTCAACGCCGCCGGGCCACCTAGGCTGCTTGCTGGACTTGTTGCCCCACCTACTCGTATGATTTTTCAGGAATCTTGCACGAGAACCCCGTGCAGCACCAGAATCCGTGGGCTCACAACCATAGAAAACTGCCGAAATCGCCAGTTTTGATTTTCGTGAACCATAAAATCCTACCAGGCCTCCGCCAATACCGTTGGGCCATCCGGACCGCTCGAGCTCGTTACCGACCCACCGTATGGTTTTTTGGGAATCTTGCATCGAAACCCCTTGCAGCGCCAGAATTCGTGGCGATTTCGACAGTTTTTCGTGGGTGGTAGCCCACGAATTCTAGCGTTGCATGGGGTCCGACGCAAGATTCCCGAATAATCGTATGAGTGGGTCGGCCATGAGCCCGGCAAGCAGCCCGATTGCCCCGGCGGTGTTGGCGAAGGCCTGGTAGGATTTTATGGGCCAAGGAAGGTGAAAGAGACGATCGGTTCAATAAAGATTTTGTGAAAATATTGATTGATAATCATGCCACAAAAAGAAATGATAGGTAACACACATGAAACATGTCTAACTCTTATTGAGTGGTCTTTAAATTCTTAAAAAAAAAAAAAAAAAAAAAAAGAAAAAAACAAGCTACCTGAGATATTGGAATTCCTCCTTAGATCATTACGGATAATTTTGTAAAGGTTTTCGAAAAAATTAATCAAAAGTCATACCAGTAAAAAATTCATAGTCTAACACGTACAAAAAATGGAGAAAATCATTTAATACTATTAATTTGTCGTTAATACTAAACAAAGTCGCATCGATCAAACCTAGGCTATAGAAATTCTTTTTTAGATCATTACAGATGATTTTATAAAACTTTTGCAACAAAATTGATCAAAAGTCATACCATCAAAAAACCATGAACTAACACACAAAAAAGTGAGACAAAGCTGGGAAGTCATCTTGAGGTTGATCACATAGAAGGTTATTTTTTCTATGTAGTAGGACACCTATGCTTGCTAGGAAATGCATGAATAAAAGTTTTATCCTAGGTAAAGTAGACAGAAGAATGTGTATTCTATATCTATTATTTTATTCTTTTAATTGGGGTGCATACATTTGAATCGAGAGTCTTTCAGAAACCATATATCTATCTCCATGAGGTAGTGATAAGATGTACATACACTCTACCCTCCCCAATCCTACTTTCACTGGGTATTTGGTGTTGTAGGCTAGACAGAAGCTTATACATACTTATACTGCTAATACAACAATATACCCAGTGATATCCCACACGTGGGATCTGAGGAGGGTAGATTGTACGCAGACCTTACCGCTACCTCATAGAAGTGAGAGGTTGTTTCCTAAAACCTTCAACTCAAAACCCATAAGCAGAAGGACATACTTATACTGCTAATAAAATTAAAATTGTTGCCAAGAAAATATAAACTATTATATGAAGGGAAGATAGTGCATCAACAAGAAAGTGTTTTGGTAATGGTTTTTTTTTGTGTGTTAGAACATTGTCACACTTTTGTTCATGAACAAAAAGCACCTTAGCAATGTTTTCCACATTAGCAATCCTATGGTTCAATTTAGAAAGGGAAAAGAACAATAATTACAAATACATGGTTTTTGAGAGAATAAATCCCCCCCCCCCCCCTGCAATTATAAAGTCACTGAAACACCAGGCTGTCATTCTTAGGATTCAAGGATAGATGCATCACTCAATTTTTCCTACTCGACATATATCACGAGTTGGGATAATTGAGCATAGTTACCGATCCTGTAGATACTCGAAAGAGACCTTTGAATTGATCATATATAAGGGGAAGCATCCACGAACATGTCTCACCATTTGTAACTCCGACAGATCCTTAAAGAGAATGATTCAACGAATCCTTTCACATTTGGTTGTACTAGGTTACAGTTTGACTAAAGCTCTTTTAGCTCTGGTATACGTTTCTGCTACTTGCGGCTTATTGGTACATGATATCTTGCAAAACATTAAAAATCATTGGTTTCAAACCAAATGGTAGATCTTTCTCCTTTTCGTCCACAAAACATAAGTAGCTAATGCAGTAATGTTGAAAACTTGATGATACCAAACCCTTCAATGAAAGTAATGGATCTTTACTGAAATTATTTGGAAGAAATGGATGAAGATCTCTAATGTTTTCCAAGATATCAAGCCCATTCAGCCGCAAGTTAGAGAAATTTATACGTGAGCTTTAAGAGGTTTAGTTAAATCTCAAATCCAGTACAACTGGTATGTGATAGAATTTGATGAAGCTTTCCGCTCATTTTCTCGGAAGGATCTTTCAGAGTTATTAAATGGTGAGGCATGTTTTTTGATGCTTCTTCTTATAAAGGATCAAACAGAAAGCCTCTTCCTAGAATCAAAGGAATTGGTAACTTTGTTCATTTATCTGCGATTTACAATCTGCAGGTTAAACCACCCAAATTAAGCACCTCTGGCAGTCTTGCCTTATCAGAATTCATTTAATCCAGAAACAGCAAAGGCATCTGTACCCTGTGATGCAAATTGCACAAAGTCAAGGATAGAACGGGATATACTGATTGAGGAAAGCCATCAAGGAAAAATTGGTGAATAATATCTATATCACAAAAACTGTTACGAATTCTATGCTAGACAAGCAAACTTTCAATGAGCAGTTAATCAATGAGGTGAATACTTACCAATCCAACCGCAGATACAGCCAAGCATCAGTTAAAATCAGGCACAGCCAAGCATCGCTTAAAATTTATATTCCTTTGGACTTCTAAGATTGCCGAAAACAACTCAAGAATGAGCAGCAACTGCAGCAGCCCCTCAACATTGCGAGTCATAGGTGCTTCAGCTTTGAGAAGCGAATCCATAGTTGGTTTTCCAGTTTACCAGATCTTTTCAAATGAGAAGAATCTCCTTTTAGCACAAGAAGAATCATCACATGTAAACTACGCACACTACACAATATACAGTTCTACATGCTGTGTGACCATGCCTCTGACAGAATCCAGCTGCCTAAGAGAACTTGTGAACATCAAAGGAGGGCTAATGTCTAAGCAATAAAGTTTGACTGCCAGGTCCAAGAAGCAGTTAGAGATAATGGCAGATCATTTGCAGTAGAGAAGAGTTAAAAAGCATAGGTATCTGAATTCTTAGCATGAGGAGCTTCATCTTAAGGAAGAGGAAGAGAGACCAACAACTTTAGAAACCATGTTTTCGTTTTTTCTGACCTCTGCCAGCAGAGAAAGAGCCAATAGAATACCGTGAATTAGCAAGCTCTCTGGGAATTGCAGCACCAGATGATTTAAGAGCTTCAACCAATTCGGGAAACAATTTCTTATCCTCTTCATTCACAAAGACAATTGATGTACCTTCCTCCCCCATTCTAGATGCTCTTCCAACCTGATGCACATACTCCTTGATGGAATTTGGCATATCAAACACAATTACTTGTTTCACAGTCAACAGATCGATTCCTCTACCCAACACCCCTGTGGCCACAATAACTGGAATTTCTCCAACTAGAAATGACCTTATAATTTCTCTCCTATCCTTCATGGATTTCTCACCATGGATTGATAATGCTTTTAGCCCAGTACTTACTGTTATTGCTTCAGAAAGGAGATCTGCTCCGAGTCTAGAAGCAACAAATACAATAACTGGTGGCTTGTAATGCTGTTTGCTCATCAAAATATCGAAAAGCTTTTGCTTCTTCCGCTTTGAGTCTACCCAAATAGCTAACTGCTTGACAGCCTGATTAGGTTTATTTGGCTTCCCAACGGAAATGACAGTAACCTTTTTGGCCATTGAGCTGGCCATCCTCTCTACTTCTTTAGGAATTGTTGCGGAATACATCAACACTTGAGGTTGAGAAAGAGCCGCAAAAATCTGCATCACCTGCTCACGGAAACCTCTTTGGAGCATGCAATCGACTTCATCAAGGACAAGAACTGAAATAGTATCCAATCCAATCTCATGTTTTGTTAAAAGGTCAATGAGCCTTCCCGGAGTTCCCACAATTAACGATACTCCCTGCTGGATGCGGTGGAGCTGTCCTGCCATCGCATCACCACCTACCACCAATGCAGTTTTGAATGGTAAACCCTTCCCGAGCACCTTGGCTTGATCCTCTACCTGTATGCAGAGCTCTCTAGTAGGTGTGAGAACCATAGCTAATGGTTGTTGATGGTTTTGGAAATGCTCTTCATTGAATTTTGCACATTGAGAAACTATAGGAATTAGAAAAGAGCCAGTTTTACCAGAACCAGTCTCTGCTGAAACAAGTAAGCTCTGGCGTGCTAAAGCAGCAGGGATTGCTTGCATTTGGACAGGAGTTGGCATTTCATAGCCAGCAACTTCGATATTCTCGAGAAGCCTTTGAGGTAGCTCGCAAGAAGAAAATGACAAGATGGGAGGCCGTGTAATGTCTCCCTTCACAAGAATATCAAGTTTCCTTCTCAGAAGTTCAGTCTGGTCAGCAGTTAGTGGATTCACTTCAGATTTATCATTATCCCTAACATAATAGCACTCATCAAATGCTGGTAACTTCACAGGACATGGACGAGCAATTGATTGCTGCAATTTTGCAAGTCGCGACAACAATATACCTTTGCATTCCAAGCTACAAACATCATCATCAGTCTCATCACAAATGTACTCGCCATACCGGCCACATATGACACATCGAGGCTCGCCTGGCAGTGCCTCTCTTTGGTCCCAACACTTCTCCTTCACATCACCCTCTGATGCAGACATCAAAGAAGCGACCTAGTAAGCACTTAAACCATGTGTTTGTAACATCTTGATAAGAATAAAAAGGGTAAATGAAGCATGAAATCGAAATTGACTTTGATGGTTAGCTTCTACTGGTTTCGTGAGTGATATTTGACCTCAATATTTCATAATTTAGAAAGTAATTATTTGCAGTAGAAGTAAGATAATGAAAAGATTAGATTTGGTTCCTCAAGCTTAACCACTACCAAATTTGACTACTAAAATTTGGGAGAGCGTACTAGAATGATAAATAGCTGCGAAATTTGAACAGAGAGATACATTTATTCAACTGGCAATGTATGGAAATGAACATAGAATTAAGGATTAACACAGAAGAAAATATAAGTTAGAACCACTGCCAGCAACCAACCAAAAGTGAAAGGGCAGAAGATACTGCTTGGTATTTATATTTTTCAGAAAGAAAATCTAAAGATCTTAATGTCATCGTTAACACCAAAATTTAAATATGGTCCTGGACTAGAAGAGCTTGACTCACAAACAAATGTATGGCCAATGGGCTTAGATAGCCGATTAATAGGCCATCACAAAGTTTGTCCATGCCCACAACATTCAAGAAGAGAAACCAGGCGTAACATTGGAGCAAATTTATAAACTTGTAATTACTATGGTGGAAGGAGGGTTACCACCTTTTAACAAGGGTAAAGTAGGCTATTACGGATTAGGACCAATCAGCAACTGCTTCTCACAAGATAGGGGAATAAATTTATATTGATTAAAGGTGAATCAAAATGATAAGACAACAAAAAAAGGACACGAGTTGATGGCTATTTTAGCAAAACCAATGACCAACCAAGTAGAAGACTATTGCAGATGAAATGAAGGCTAGTTCAAGCAAACCAAGGACTAACAGAGCAAAAAACTTGTTTAGCAAGACGAGGGACAGTGAAGTTAAACCTAGGATCAATCAGATGAAAATCCATATTTGGATCTTCATGCTGATAGTGAAGCTGCTGACTATCCCCACGACCTACGGCCACGATCCAACAATGGAGAAACTTAAAGAGCAGTTAGGAATCCTTGCCATTTAAATTTTATAAGTATGCAACTATTGCCATGATAGACATTAATTCAGACACAGAACCAGATATTTTATTTTATGGGTTCAAACCCCTAAATATTTTTGCTTACTGGGTTTCTGGATAAATTATTGATACATACTAAATGTATCTTTTACAAATAGATGGCTTGAGCCAAAGCTACTAGGCTGGCTCCAGCCCTGGCATTATCCAATATCAACACAATGTATCTCAAATTCTATTAATTCAATTCATTTCAGCTTATTTTGCAGATTTCTCTTTTAAAATCAAACCATTAAAGTGTTTCATTACAAGCTTTCTGCTTAGACTAATGTTGGCCATAGTGCTTCCAGACAATGCTTCAATTCAAGAATTGTTATAGTAAAAGTCTTTCAAGAAGCAAGCCTAAGAACACATAAAAAATTCAAACCAAAGCACAATCTTTTGCTTCTTCTTTTAAAGAAATTATGTGGGCCATTACTGTCATTTTCTGCAGCAACAAAACTTTCTACAGTACAAACACTTCAAAGTAAAATATCGTCAACATTCCAAAGCCCTAACTCTCAAACCTTTACATCATGTCATTACATGCTTTCTATTTAGACCAATATCAGCCTATGTTGCTCACACTCTAAAAATATCCCTGGTGCATGTCAGATACTCCAAAACTAGTGCATTTTTGGAGGATCTGATACAGATGCCGCAACATTTTTGTATAATCCAAGCAACATAAATATTGACCATAGTGATTTCACACAACGCTTCGGCTCAACAATTCTTTACAGGGAAATGCTTTCAAGAAGTAACCCTATCAAAACACAATAGAGGAGCAGAATCCCCTAAAGAAAATTGTAACCGTGGTGATCAACACAAGTATCAAGAACTCTGTCCGCCAAGGCTCATATAGATGAAAAGAAATCGCAAACTCCTTCCATTTCAAATTTGTTTTTTTCTTACTTTCTTTTTAGTTTGTTTTAGAAAGAATGTCTTTGTCTTATGGAAACAGCCTCTATGAGGTTGTGGTAAGATCAGTGTATATTTTACCCTCCCAGACCTCACTTGTGGGATTCCACTAGGTACGTTGTTGTTGTTATTGTTCAAAAAGAATGTCTCTTTTGCCTTTTTTTGGCAACTCTTTAATTCTAAAAGATTAAAAGAAATTTTGATATATTCTACTATCTTTAGTTTAAAACCAAAAAATTCAAATATTTTCTTAAAGTACATGCCAAGTCACAAACAAATTGAAACTAGGGAGTGGTATTGCTTTTTCGAACTTATGACCCTCATGATTCTCAACCCACTTTATTAACCACTAAATCACACCCGAGGGTGCATAATCCCCTAATTATTTGGCTAATTCAGCAAACCACAGCTGATCTAACTAAATCCACTCAATTTTTTTGTAAAAACTCATGAAATTGAAACTAGGGAGTGGTATTGCTTTTTCGAACTTATGGCCCTCGTGATTCTCAAACCACTTCACTAACCACTAAATCACACCCGAGGGCGCACAATCCCATAATTATTTGGCTAATTCAGCAAACCACAGCTGATCTAACTAAATCCACTCAATTTTTTCCTTCAAAACCTCATAAAATTGAAATAAAGAAACAACCTTGGCTTTGTTAAGGAAATTACCTGGGGCATTACTATCATTTTCTGTAGCTTCAGAACTTTCCATTGTACAAAAAACTTACAAACTGCAAAATCCTCAAGATATCACCAAAACACTACAAAATTAGAGAAAATCATTAAGCAACAACAAGAAAATCACATTTATTCATAGATTGAAAAAAAATTGCTAAATTCAGAAAAAAAAATCAAATACCTTCAAAGCTTTACTGGGCTTTTTTTTCAGTTAATTTTATCGAATTCTTGATTTTCCACTGTTTTATGTATATATAGTTATCGGGTTATCGGATCTTTATTGGCCCTTTTCGGGTTGAAAAGTGGAGCTAAAGTTTAGGAATTATCGTTGTAGCCCCTTTACTTCGATAAAATGTGAAAATAGACCCTGAACTTTAAAGGACCATACATAAGGGATCATTTTCATCAATTTTTGTGTTTGTTTATGTCAAATTCAGAACTTGAAGTTTATTGATTTGTATAATAACCTCAAGTTAATGTGTGATAATAATTCTATTTATAGTCAAATATCTATAGATATCCAGTGAATTTCTTAATATAGATGCACAATATTTCAGTAAAAGTTTTTGGTTAACGTGAACCTATAAACTTTAAGTAGATCCATCTCTTTATCTATATGTTTCAATGAACAAGTTTTTTCATTTTTAGAATTTTTTTATTCTATTTTGTATCTTCATATATATTTATGATTCAAGCGATCGGATTGTAACAATAATTTATGCCATTTTCGCATTTTAATACTAGGAAATCTGTTAACGATAGTAGTGAACTATTAATGATCTCGTTTTACTTTTTGAGAAAGAAACTCCTCAATCACCTTTTCAAACATACGAGCAGTCACTCAGCAATAAACACTAAATGAATGACGATCAAAACACTACATTTTGACATCTATATTTGGAGATTAGGAAAGAGCAAAACCAACATGAAAGCATTTGAAAATATAGTAGTTCTAGTAGTATGGTGTATTTGTATGAGATTGACTATGGTTGGAAGTGTTAACATAGCAAATTGGCCTTTGATGTACATTCTACACATGCAAGTCTTGATGATCACTTCTGGTTGGATCCGTCTACGCGTACATGAACAAAGAGAATTTTGTTGTAGCCGCGTGAAATTCTGATCTTGTCATCTGTATATCTGCATCATCCAAATGGTAAATAATAGGATTTTTCACTTAGCAGAACAATTGATTGATGACAATCAGTCATCGTTATGTCTGCAATAGATCGCGATATCTTACAGTATTTCCATGGTGAACTTGCTTTCCATTTCAACTGGAATTCCATACATTCCAGCCAGGATTGCTCCATCATCCATTATGACATCGTAGGTGTTACTTCCAGATTTCCTGTATAAGAAGACGTGTTTTTGAGCTTCAGATAAACAACTCGTGGAACATTCAAAGAAGTCATGTGATCGTTGCCCGCACAAGACTATGCCATTTCAACAAATAAAAGGCCTTTTAGGTGATCAAACTCGCTCAGGTCAACGAGGACTCACACATTCAACATACCTTAGGATGCCTCGAGTTACCAGAGATTAGTCTGTCTCACGTAAAGGACTACTTTCGGATAGACTCTCTAATTACCAAGGCGAAACGAAGCTCTCTACAGACTCAGTTTCGATATCTGAATATGAAGAATACAATTCCTACGATATATCAGAAAGGATAGATTGGAACGGTGAGTACTTACTCGTATTTGCCAGTCATGGAGAACCTAATACCGAACAATATGCCAACCAGGAACTTCAACTGTCCATTTGGCTTCACAATCTAAAAAGAACAGCACAAATAGTAAGCGACCAAGGATATCAAAGTCGATAGAGAAACTAAAGCAAGCCTATGCACCTGAACGCCCATCAGACCATTGCCAGCGTTCTCTATCCAACTATCTGTTTCAACCTATAAAGCAGACAGCGACCGCAAGTTAATATATGATATAATCAGTATCTGATAACCAAACAACATGCTTACAACTGATCTTTTCTTCATTCGTTAAGACTAAATTCAGACGAGAGGTCGGATCCAGGATTTGAAGTTTATATGTTCCTTTAACAATAACTGAATTCATGGTCAGATACCTGTGAACTCCATATCATTTGCCACTGTCCCTCGAGGAGTTCCAGTTCAGGACTCGCTACATTTTGGTTTAACTTAAGAAACTCATCAATTGCCTGTTAAATTTCGCATCAAGCAAATTATTAGCCACAAAAGCTTGACTTGTTATAGCAATCTTTTCACAAAAAAACGCATGAGATTTGTACCTCTTCTACCCTTGTACCCGTTGAAATGGACGAAAGCAACTTTTGCCTTGGTTCAGTTTCCCTTTGCAGCACAAATGTAGTTCCCTGCACTATATCGTGGGATTAACCGTAAGAAAGTTTACTGGTTTTATGCTATGTTGCTCCGACCCTCCAAAAATGCATAGCTTTTGGTATTTTTGAAGAGTCCGAACAACGTTCTCATACCTTGTTTCCTCTTGAAATACGGAGATTCCCTGATGGTGATAAGTATGTAGTGTCTAACCAGCCCTTAGCTTCCTCTCCCAGAAGTCTAAAAGGTACAGGGTACGGAACCTTGAATGGTAGAAATTTGAACGAAAAAGCTGCTCTATCAAATTGGAAAAGAATTCGTTTATCGTCTTTGATTGTTGCAAGTGCCTGTGGAACATAAGACTTTCATTCAGTAAGATATCAAAGAGCCAAATAACAGTAGACAACTAGCCTCGGTCCAAACGATGTTCAGAAAATGTGACCAGAGATACATACCTCTACTTTCAGCTCACCTATTGCCTCGGAAAACTTTACAATGTTGGATACACGTTGATCGTTCGTTCTAAGGAACACTTCTTGAAACACGCTAAATGAGTCAACCCCAACAAACGTTCTCTGCAAGAAGAAGAGATATATCGAAATCCACAAGACAGTATCGATTTTTAGGGTGTTTAGGAAACTATCATTTCTTCATTTCAGCTCCCTAATCAATCTACGCACCAGACAGAAAACAAAAAGTGAACCATCTAACCTGAATAGGAGATGCTGATCCTGGCCTTGTCGTGAACATCAGCTGCCATCGACCCTCAATCAGACTCGACCTCGTCTGTAGATATTAGCCCTTGTCAATATAACAGAACAAAATTGTAAAAGTTGCAAACTTTCAAATCCAAACACCTTCTCACCGGTTCAGAAACACCTTCCGATCCTTCGAGAATTTTGACAGCACGTTCGACCTCCTGAATAACCATACATTTTACTTTAGACCCCCTAAAAGATGTCAATCTCAGAATTCATTGTAACAGTATAAATCTGCTAACTACTATGGTACAACTCCGAAAAAGTTGAACCGGCTATATGAATCCTCACTTCTCTATTAAAGCTCAACTTGTATTACACCTAAAGTATCTTATCTTCGCCAAGGCGGAGCCACAAGGCTACTTACAGATTCGGCAAAACTCAATAACTTTAGCATGAATCCTCTATTCATCTCGAACTCAATAAACTAGCAAAAAATTAACATCATTGACGTACAAGACACAACATACAATAATAGAAATCAAAGGACCAGAAACTATAGAAGCAATACTACAACTACTAGTATAATGCGGATAGCAAGACGGAACAATTCATGTAATTATCTAGAACCCAATAAACTACAACAACAACATACCCAGTATAGTCCCACAAAGTGAGATCTAGAGTACGTAGACCATACTCCTAGTTCAAAGGTAAAGAAGCTATTTTCAATACACCCTCGACTCAAGGATAAAACACTCCAAAGTAATCTGGGAAAAATGAGTAATGGAAGTAAAAACATAACAAAGAAAAATACTAACGATCATCAAAGTACAAGATACAACAGATAATAACAGATATCGAAGGACTAGAAACTACAGGAGCAATACTGCAGCTACTAAATTATGCAGGTAGCAAGACGGAACAATACTACTACCTATTAACCTGCTATCCTAATCCATGTTCTCCACGACACCAACCATAACAAAGAACAAATATCATACAAAATAAGGAATTTGGAGATTAAAAAACGTGTGAACTAACAGAAATCGAAGGACCAGAAACTATAAGAGCAATACTACAACTAGTATTATGCAGATAGCAAGACAGAACAATATTACTACCTACTAACCTGCTATCCTAATTCGTGTTCTCCACGACACCAACCATAACAAAGTACAAGAAACAACAAATATCATACAAAATAAGGAATTTGGAGCTCAAAAAAAAGTGTGAACTAACTTGAAGTTGTTGAGGTGAAGCATCGCGACCACGGCCTTGAATACCAATAAGAGCTTCAATTAGATCATTTTCTTCATTACTAAAGGAACAAACTTTACTTTCTTTTTGGTCTGCAACAGAGCACACAAGCATTAATCTCTTCTTGTTATGCATTTTATGACAAAGAAATTGATTGCAAGGCCATTTTTGACTTGAATTTATCGCAATTTGAGGCCTAAATCCAACACCCAAATTCCCAATTTCCATTGTAGTTGCCTTTTTTGTTGTGGAAAATGGAAATTCTTTTTTTTATTATTTTTGGAGGGAAGAGATTTTGTGTGTGTGATAATAAACCGTTTCAACAACTTTTCAAGATTTTTTTAATTTTTTGATATAACAGATTTTCTTGGACACGTGGCAAGTTTTTAGCTATACACGTGTACATGTGGGCCATGTTATTATCTATTATAGAGAATCAATTGCCATTTAATTTTCTTTGGCTAAATGGTTTTTGGTTTCTCATTTTTACCATGTTTATTATAAGCTCTTATTTCTTTGCACTTTATAAATATTTAAGTAATTATTTAGATTTTAGTTTTTAATTATGCCTATTTTAAGGTCCAAATTTTAGTTGTTCTATTTAAGAATTTCTCTAAAAATAAATAAATAATGCAGCTTATCATTTATTTTTGTCGCTATCCACTGTCATCGTTGTAAATTACTATTATCAATTACGTACCACCATACATCATTCGTAACCATTATCTGAATCACAGTTGTGGAGACTTTCATTCATTGTGGTCGATCATCATCGTCAATAATTACTATTTATAATTAATATTTGTAATCATCATTATCATGGTCAATCACAACTATTAGACCTTAGTCAATAATTATATAATTCACTATTATTACCATAATCACCACCAATTCTGTCGTATATGATCAATCGTCATTACTGTGAATCACTACCATGACGACAACAATAACTGCCTACTAAAATCTCACAAGTGGAGTGTGGAAAAAGTAAAATGTATGTAAATCTTACCACTATCTCGTAGAAATAGAGGAGCTGTATATGCAAGTCTCTCGTCTCAAAAATAACAGGCCCAAAAAGTAAAAGATATTAGATATTAAAGAAAACAACTAAATTGTCATGATTATCAATCATTATTGTCAACTGCTATTATCAACCACCAACTATCACTACTTATCGTACTCATAACCATCATTGTTAGTTATTGTCGCTACTACTACCATGTAAATTTATATATTTATTATATAATATAAAATTAATTAATATTTTCTTTAAATTTATATTTATAGAATTATCAATAGAAATAATTTTCATACATTTATATGTTGGAACTTGAATATAGTATGTAGTGAAAATTATATAATAAATAAATAAATTTATATGATAGTAGTAGCGATAATAACTAATAATGATGGTTATAAGTGAGACAAGCACTGATAGTTGATGGTTGATAATAATGATATGTCATATTAATAATTTTTTATATCATTCTTAGTCATTAAGTCATCCAAATATTAAAGAATAAATAATACCTAATACTTAAAATACAGATAAAATAGATATAAAATAATAAATTATCTTTTAAATTTCTAATTAAGCATCTATTTTTTAATAAAATAAATAAATAAAAATAAACGTCGGAGATATGTATTAATCACCCTTTTATTCCTTACCTACCTCACTACAACAAACAACAATATTAAATGACAACGTGCACTCACAAATTTTAAAAAAAAATAAAATTTTAACTTAATTTATAAGTCAATACATATTTAAGAATAAATTTTAATTATATTTTTTATTATTATCCTTATAAATAATTTCGTAAATAATGTAGTTTAATTTTAAAAAATTATAAAATTTTATTAAAGAAAAGATAAATATGATCAAACATCTGTCTTGAATTTGAATGATTAAACTATTTTGAAGAATTAAAAAAATTTTAAAATTAAGTTAATATAAAATAAAGAAAGTTATATTTATTGTGTAAATTTGAAATGAATTGAATTTAATTTTAAAAAAAACTACATACATTATTTAATATTTTTTAAAGAAGACTGCGTACATTAACTTCAATGAATTATTTAATATTTAAAAGAGATATCAATCAATAAATTATTAAATAATACTTTGTATATTTTAATTTATTTATTTGCATTAACATATATTTAAAATCATGAGATTAAATCAATATTAAAAAATGATGTGTTTGAAATATGAACTTTAAAAAAAATATGCAGCCCAAGCTTTCTTTAATCTCTTTGTACACCATTCATATGAGCTTTGTGACATGGCCCGCGCAAATTGCCACAAAATTCTGCGCGGAGACATGCCCATCGTGCGCGCCAGCGCCCAGCCGACCG
>JAOTQR010000001.1:943851-954958 GCA_025774065.1 Solanum ossicruentum | reverse complement strand
TATATCATAATTCCTAGCCCCCCTCCCCACACCCCACCACCATTACCATCACCATCATCGGAACAGGAAAATAGTAATTGTCGTGAAGTTTGAAATTTTATAAAACTTTGAAATATCTTCTTGAAGTTTTACTTATAAAATTTGAAATTCTAGGATAACGACTTATATTTAAGAATATATCAAGTTGAAAAGTGGCTAATGTGTGTTATTTCTATTAATTCATGGGGCTTTGAAGTAAGGTCTCTAATTATATCATGAAATCGACTGTTTGTTCTCTTTAAATAAATTGGTCTTTAGTTGTTGCAAAATGTGTTAGGTAAATGTGTTTTATATGTAAATGACATATTTGTTCATAAAAGATATTTGGTAAATGCGTTTTACGTGTAAATGACACATTTGTTCATAAAACGCATTTGTCAATGCGTTCGATGTATAAATGATACATTTGTTTATAAAACGAGTTTGTCAAATGTGTTTTATGTGTAAATGACACATTTATTCATAAAACGCATTTATCAAATACATTTTATGTGTAAATAACATATTTGTTCATAAAACGTATTTGGTGAATGTTCAAGAAGTGAGGTCATAAAACGTATTTGGTGAACGTTCAAGAAGTGATGGTTGAAAAAGAAACAATGGACTTAGAATCTCACTGATAATATTTAATTTTTCTGCGCTCATTAGAAAAGTTAATTTTTTTTAATATTGAGATATTTTTCTCTTTTACAAAAAATATTTTAACCAATAAAATATAATAAATTGAAAATCACATTTTAACCAAAAAAACAAAAAAAGATTCTTTGTTAGAATTTGAAGATTCAAAAATAGCAAGAAGTCCATTAATACTGCTGTCAAGTGACTTTATTAGTAAGAATATTCCATGCAGTATATATAATAATTATTAATATACCATAAAGTGAGCCATGCATGCAGATAAAATTTAAGGAATATTTTTGTATTCACACACAAAAAGATACTTAAAGGAAAATTCCATAATGTTGTATATCAAGATGTAATAATACACACACATAGTATGGTGTGTATTATTTCCTTCGGTGAAAAATATACTATTTTATATGGTATAAATATTTTTTTTACGTATATATAATAGATGTCGAACTCCCTTCGATTAATTCGTGTGTCTACTTCTCAAAATTTTGAATCCTCTTAAAGAAAATTCTAGATCTGTCACCGGTAATGAATCCACTTAATTATTCTTTTGATTATTTCTTCCCATGTATTTGAAGTAGCTAGTATTCAAGTAATGTCCTTTGATTTCAACTGTTTTAATTTTTCAACACATAAATGATAATATTAAAATTCAATATTATCCATATAATATGTATATATGTGTGTGAAAATTCATCAAAATTTCAATAAAATATCAGATGTGAACTCATAATTTTAAAAGTGCAACGAGTTTAGTATTGAAAATTTTAAAGATCGAACCAAGTAACCATGGTTCTTATTTCTTAAACCTTCTATATTTTCCAAGAAATGTATCAAATGTGTACGTATAGTAAACTTCAAAATTCAAAAATTTCAGCTCTAAAATTCATAAACTTTAAAATCTTAGATCCGTGTGCTATAAACTTCTTGTTTTAATCATTGAAAAAATTAATTTCCGCATGAGTAAAGTACAAGTCTTATAGCACATAGTACTTTACCTAAATAAATGTATTATTTCAGGTCTATCGAAAATTCATCAAAATATTGAAATTCATGATAGAAAATGCGTAAAAGAACATATTCAATGAATGTTTTTCCCAAGATTTTCCTTCAAAAAATTTTAATTTTTTTTCAAGATAACATGACAACTGGTTAATTTATCGAACATATGGACACTTTGATCTAACTTATACAATCTAAGTCGCAATGAAGGACTATTATTTGATGAATTTTAAATGCAATATGTCTGTCAAAAATTGACTGATTTGTAGTAATGTGATGATATGATTCTCTTTTTTCTTTGTTTTTGAGAGGCAAATTTGACATTGCCACTTAATTATTAAAACTTGTCAAATTATTTAGACACATGCATGTAGACTTTTTCAATAAAAATAAAGATAAGAATTTTAATAAAAGTAAGTATAGTGGCAAATTTATTAAATACTTCAACTATTCTTTTGATAGTGATTCTTAATAATTATGTATACATATTATTCAATCAATTCATGATTAGGTGAGACAAGTAAATTTGGAGTAAACACAAAGTCCAAATATATAAATTGACATTATTGTAAAATCAAAAAATCATATTGTTTTAATAAATATATAAATTTGACTTGTTCACTAAAAATGCAGATGAAGTAAAATTAGAGGATACTATAAAAGAATATTACTGCGGCATCACATGCATGCAAATAAATAGAGAAATTTGAATGAGTACCCCTTAATAAATAATTATTAATTTTAGAGATATTTTTATTTATTATTATTATTTATTGTAATATAATGAAAAGTGTGTATTTTGTATTAAAAGTGAATTATGCATGCAATATAAATATATTATAACTTTTACATGTAACTTATTTTTCTTTTCATCACTAATATCCTTACATTTTATATGTAACTTATGTTTCTTTTCATCTATTAATACGAGACTTCCTATCCTCATAATCAACACGACCACAATCATTCAACAATATAACTTATTTTTAATTAAGGAAAAGATCTTGTTGTTATGCATCTAATCTAAGCTTGACAAGTGGGTCGATTTGGAGGGTCACGGATCCCAATGTCTGGTCGGGCGTCCTACGTGTCTACTAGAACTATTATCCACATGTATATTATTGATTTATTGAAATAAATATAGAAGTTTCATGTTAAAAAAGTAGTAGCATTTTTCTTAAATAATAGTACTCTTAGTAAATGCTAAATGTTTCCTTGATTGTGATTTCATGATGTACATTCTTCAACAAATCATTAAATTAGTTTAAAAAAAAATAAACATCGTTAAAAACGTGATTTTTTTAAAGGCATTCGTTAAAAATATAAATTTTTTGATTTAATTTTTTGACTAGTCAATTTCTGACAAATTTTATCGAAAATTCAAATTTCTTTTAATAGTTCTAGAATCAAATGTAACTCTCATAAAGAATATCGAATTTAATTGATGGTAAAATCAAAAGGAATTATCTTGTCTTAATCATCATGATAAATTGTTTCATCAAGCTATAAATTTGACTTTTTTACTTTTAAGTCAAATATTATTAACTTTTCTTTAATTCATTATTTTGAGTTTAAATTATATTCATCATTAATGATATATAAATATATAAGTGACTTAGAATATTTATGCATAAGTTTACTTAAAATTTGAGCTTGTTAATCCTAAAAATAAGATAATTTATCTCAAACATAACAGATAAAAATATCTGATGATATAAAAACTTTTAACATTATTGACGTATAAAATTTATAAACTAGTATTTAAGTGAAACTATTACAGTATAATTAACATTGACAAGTATGCATTTTTCCAATCAAATCAAGAATTTAAGCTAAACTTTTTATATGCCCCATGGATTTTTTAAATTTTTATTTTTTAAAATATCCCTCTAAATCAAATCAAGAATTTTTTTTCCAATCTCTATTATTATACATAATTAAATCATCCAACAATTTCACAAGTCTTTGTCTATACAATCACAAGTTGATGCCAATTAAATTCTTTAATTGGACTAGTCTCTTCTATATATGGCCCAATGTTATAAATTTTAATTAAATGCAAAAATTGAAAATTCATAACTAACTTGAAAAATTAAATTTTAAAAAAATCTAATGAATATTTTTCTTCACTCATTTTCTAAGAATAGTCATATAGGCGGCTAATATTATCATTTTGTCTTCATTTTTATCTTTATAAATATTACATTGATAATGATATTAGTGTACTATAAATAGCAACCAAAAATGAACATTTAAAATATAGAAACTAATTTCTTGAGCAATCTTGAAAGAAAAAAAAATAGTTGTCATCATTCAACAATAATGGCTTTTTTGAAATTTATAATCGTATTTTTCTTCTTTATTTCAATTTTTGAAGCATCGAATGCTCAATTAAGTGCTACATTTTATGCTACTACGTGTCCTAATGTTACCGAAATTGTACGTGGTGTCATGCAGCAAGCTCAACAAACCGATGTTCGTGCTGGTGCCAAACTTATTCGCCTTCAATTTCACGATTGCTTCGTTAACGTACGTGAATTTCATTATGAATTAAAAAAATATAAATTTCTAACGAACATTTCCATTATCAGAAATTTACACTTTCTTAGAACTTCTAACTAATATTTTTTTAATGCATGTTTATGTGTGTTAATGCATTATCCTAAAGTTAAAATTTAGGTTATATATATAAGTTGTATACACACTATAATACGTAGCATAAGTATTATATTATCGATATAATTTAATAATCGTGATACATAATGTTATCTATCATAATTGTATTAAGCAGGTCTAACTAATAACGACAAAAAAAAATTACTTTGTCAGTACACGAATTTTAAAATATTTGTTTCACTAAAGTTTAAGAAGATATTTATTATCAAGTCATGTATGATAACATATTAATTCATAATAACTTGATAAAAATGATAACTAATATATTATCATAGGTTAAACTGCACTGATAATATTGTTTTAAACTTTATTTTTGTATAGGGTTGTGATGGATCCCTTTTACTAGATAATGCAGCTGGGATTGAAAGTGAAAAAGATGCACCTCCAAATGTTGGTATTGGAGGAACTGATATTGTGGATGATATTAAAAGTGCATTGGAAAACGTATGTCCCGGTGTTGTTTCTTGTGCTGATATTTTAGCTCTTGCATCTGAAATTGGAGTCGCCTTGGTAAGTCCACAAACAAAAAAATGAAAATCATCTGTCTAATGTTCTATATTTGTTTTGATACTTTGATTAATTTAGATTCAGGAGGTCATGAGTTCAAACCTTGCAAATAGTCTCTAGTAGAAATGCAAGGTAAGGTTACGTACAATGGACCCTTGTGGTCGAGCTCTTTCTCGAACCCTCTGCATAGCAAAAGCTTTAGTGCACTGAGTTTGCCTTTTAGATTCAGACCGTATAAGATCAATGGTGAAATCATCGCTATTGCTAAGAGCTCATAAAACTAATTATAATTTTGGTTCAAATCCTAATCTATTTAGAATTCAATAAGCATAAAAAAAATTGCGGTCAAGAATCAATAAACTAATAATTTTGGATTTTTCTCTAGATAAGACTCATCAAAGTGCCACAACACATACCTAGATAATCCTACAAGTGGTCTAGGGAGACTGAGAGAGTGTATGCGAACTTTATTCCCTCATACTATTCTTTACTGAAAAAAGAAAAAGCTTTTCTATCAAATTTTTCTTATTCCATCGTAGATCTGGAACTCGATATATTTAATTAAGGATGGATAGATCTGATCCTTCCCACCACAATCATTAACAAGGACAAAGCTAGAATACAGATTACAAATTCGATTGAACATAGTAACTTTAATCCAAAACTTATATTTATCTTATCACTTCACTTCCAATAAATATACAAATCAAGAATATAATACTAATTAATTCAAAATTTTTAATTTTTTTTCAGGTTGGAGGTCCAACATGGCAAGTTCTTTTAGGAAGAAGAGATGGCTTAATAGCAAATAGAAGTGGAGCTAATAGTGATATTCCAAGCCCTTTTGAAACCCTTGATGATATGAGACAACAATTCACCAACAAGGGAATGGATGTAACTGATCTTGTTGTTCTATCAGGTCGGTTCAATTAATTTAAATTCATATTTTGAAAAAAAAAAAATATTATGTATAAGGATTTTTTTAGTGCTCTCCATTCAATGGCGGAGCCAGAATTATTTGAATTAAGGGGGTTCGATATGTATTAAAATCTGAAAATCAAGCACACGAACTAATCAAAGGGGGTTCGATATGTATTAATTATATATAGATTAAAAATTATTTGAACTATATATAAATAGTATAATTTTCCGCCGAATAGGTTTAGATAAACCCCTAGCCATAGAGTGACTCCAACACTATCTCCAACAAAGAGAATTACATGGTGAAATTCATAAATAATTTTTTTTAGCCATAAGATGATTGTTATTTAATCGACTTTACATTTTAGATTTTGAACTTGAGACTTTTAAATAAGAGTGAAATCATATTTGTCGTTTTACCATATTCATTGATGATGGAATTTTATATATTATACATTAATGACACATAAACTGACAATTTGCATAAAATAACTAATCTTATTGTGGAGAAAAGCTTTGACTTAATTCTAGAATATTCTAAAACAAATTGTTATAAAGTATTCATACAACTTGTATTTATAAATTATATTATACGATGACATATATCAAGGATACACGATCTAAATTTGATCATTTAAGGGTGTGATCTTTTTTCAAACTCTGCATGAATGCGAGATACTTAATATATCAGATTGTCCTCCAAAAAGTTATATCTCATTCTTATAAATTATCAATCAATGCTTATTATGTGAAATTAAATTATATTATAAAATGATATGTATCAAGAATAGACGATCTAAATTTCATCATTTAAGAGTGCAATCTGTTTTCAAACTCTGCATGAATGCGAAATACTTAATATATTAGATTGTCCTCTAAAAAGCTATATCTCATTCTTTTAAATTATCAATCAACGCTTATGATATGAAATTAGATATAATTCATTAATATGTTTTAAGTGATCTGATCGTATAAATACTTGTTTTTAGGTGCACATACATTTGGAAGAGCAAGATGTGGCACATTTGAGCAAAGACTTTTCAACTTTAGTGGAAGTGGTAGCCCTGATCCAACAATAAACTCAACATTTTTACCAACATTACAATCAACTTGTCCACAAGGTGGAAATAATGGGAATGTTTTTGCAAATCTTGATCTTACAACTCCAGATAATTTTGATAATGACTATTACATAAACCTTCAAAACCAAGAAGGTCTACTTCAAACTGATCAAGTGTTATTTTCGACATCAGGATCTGATACAATCGCGATAGTAAATCGTTATGCTGGTAGTCAGAGTCAGTTCTTCGATGATTTTGCTACCTCCATGATTAAATTGGGAAATATTGGTGTGTTAACGGGTACTAATGGAGAGATTAGGACAGATTGCAAGAGGGTTAATTCGTTTTAATTAAGAGTAAAGTTTAATTGTGTTTGTTTTTGTGATAAAAGTGTAATTTTGCTTTTGTTTAAATGTAATATGTTCTAAATAAGAATGGAATGGTGAAATAGCTATTCCAATAACCATTTTGATTACTATCACTTGCATTTTTTGATTCAGTTTATGCGTCTTACTTTTCGTTCTAATATTTCTTAAAAAGTAAAATATGACGATTATTATAAGAGAAAAGGGTATATGTGACCGACAATTTTTCTAAATGGATAATACATGATTCGATTGACAATGTCAAATAAGGTCAACAAATAAAAGATTACTAATTAAATTAGGTATATATCATGTATATTGATTCGACTCTTCGTAAATATTTTCATATTTATATAAAATTCTTCAAAATTTCAACTATAAAAGAACCCGTTGCTTATTTTTTTCATATTTTCAAAAAGTCTGAATAACGTAAGAGTATGGTAATGAAAACATGTTAGAAATTGTATGTGATTTATTCATAATAGTATCAAAAATATATGAAATATTTTAAAAGAATTCGAATAACATTATGATGAAATATTAGGAAAATTTTATAAAACTTATTTTTTTTCCTTATTATTGTTCTTCTAATACTGATTCAGATTTAATTTACTTTAGTCTTAAAGGAAAAAGACGGGTTTTCGGCTTTCTATGTTTCTTTGAGTACTCGTTAATTCTTTAAAATATAAGCGATAACAATAATATCATACTCAGTGTAATCTCATAAATGTGATTTGAATAGGATAAGATGTAAATAGACCTTATCCCTATCTTTTGGGATAGAAAGGTCGTTTATGGTAGACTCACGACTCAAAATCAATACAATCAAAGCATAATAGAATGAAAAAAATAACAAAAATAGAAAGATAAACAGAACAAACGAAACAAAAATGTCTTAAAATACTCCAAAATAAAAAGATGGTGAAAGTCCTTATTGAAATTGCTATTTTACATAACATGCGTGTCTTATTTGGAAACACTATTATTTCAACACAACAACAACATATTCTGAATAAAAATATTACGCATGCAGATTTTACTCTTATCTTACAGAGTTTCAGCACACGTTACATCTACAGAAAAAAGATACATAAATAAAAGAGGATTGAATTAATTAAATTAATTAATCCTCCTACAGTTTTTCCTAATCTCTCCCTTAGTACCAGTTAATACACTAATCTTTCCCATTTTAATCATTGAACGAATAAAATCATGAAAGAACTTGTGTTGGTTATTTGCATAATTAGCCACTATTGAAATTGTAGCACTTCCAGATGTAGAAAACAATTCTTGATCAGTTTGAAGTAGTCCTTGATGATTTTTAAGATTTGTGAAATAATAATTATCAAATTCATCTGGAGTTGATTTATCAAGATTTGCAAAAGTACCACCATTGCCACCTTGTGGACATAGTCTTTGTAATACTTGTAAATAATTAGGGTCTAGGGTTGGATCAGGTCTACCACTTCCACTAAAATTGAAAAGTCTTTGATTGAATGTTCTACATCTTGCTCTTCCAAATGTATGGGCACCTACACAGTAATAAGGAAAAAAAATATTTATACGATCGATCAGATCATTTATAAAGTAATTATAAGGGAAAAAATGTAATCTGATGTATAGAAAAGTGTTATATTACAAAGGGTGTGATGTAGACAGTTTATTAGTGCAAACATTAGTATCTAGAGTTGGATTTAAATCAGCGTAGACATATTACCAACGAATTTATAATCCGTTCTTGTTGTTAACCGTTTGAATATCAATCCAAGAAGAATTATTTTCGACTTATTAGTAATTCATAATCAACTTCCTTTGTAATACCCTATCTCCAAGGGAATTTGAATCCCTTTGCTTCCATAATTCGAGTCAATGACTTATAAGTAACATAAAGACAATTTTACTGTTGCTTGAGAATTTTCCTTTTCAAACTACAAGTACTTTTTAGACTAATAAGTCATTGGTCATGGGCAAGCTAACTTCATCCGTCTTGGTTAACATGAAGGTGTTTGGTTGAACGCGAATTTTTAGAATGATATAAAGATTTTTGAAATTGGTAATTTAGAATAAATACTACTATAATTTATGAGGTTAGCTATAAATCATTTTGTTAAGGATAAAATGAAGAAATTTAATGAATTGTTACTAATAATAAATTAAAATAGAAAAATGACATTTTTTTAATAGATCTACCAAAATTATAATACATGAAATTTTACCATCGAAGGAGTTTATATGGTGGAATGACAAAAATCGTTACGTCTTTTAATTAAAATTCTCAAGTTCAAATCTTAATGCTATGATTTGACTGGCTCTCCTGACAAAGAACTAGCACAAAAAGCCCCCATATATAATAAAAAAAATTTAAAAATAAGAATTTAAATTAATCGAATCAGTTACCTGATAACGCAACAAGATCAGTTAAATCCAACCCCTTTCTAGTGAATTGTGGTATCATATTAGCAAGGGTTTCAGTAGGGCTGGGAATATCACTATTAGCTCCACTTTTATTTGCTATTAAGCCATCTCTTCTTCCTAAAGGAACTTTCCATGATGGACCTCCAACCTGGAAAAAAAATAATTTGGTAGACGAAGTATTTCATGTTCAAATAAAATTACAAAAAAAAATATGATGTAAATAGTTTATTCTGACGTATACACATGAATATTAATAATTAGTATTATTATATATCATATAAAATATAATGTTATTCGCCAACTAATGCTATTTATTATGGATAGCTATCTCAACTTATTCTTTTAAATGATCTGATAGTCTGAGAATACAAAAATAATTAAACTCTAGGATTCTTCCCCTTGATAATTCATAGATCTTCATATTAATTCGAATCTTGATAGTAGAAAAAGTTTTGTAGGGGCCGTTTTCTTCTTTTTAATGAACCTTAAACGATACAAATTTAAATTAGTTATAAAAATAGTATCCACTTGCTACTTTTTAGCCATGTTCTCGAATAATAGTTATTGTCATAGAGTTTTAAATTGATCAACGTGTAGAATTCTATGAAAAAACATTATGATAGTGACCATTTTTAATTATAAATTTTTTTTAAAAAAAATGACTATTTGTAAACTTTATTCGAATCAAGTTGAATATTAAAACAAATATCGAATGCCATGTAAAAATAAAAATTGGAGAAAGTGACATTTTTAGACTTATCAATAAGAAAAAATATTCTTTTCCTTGGATAGAAAAAAATCTCTTTAATAAATCCTCGATTTAAGAGAATTATCATAATCATTTAAATAAAATACAAAAATAAAACGCTAAGATGCAATTTTATGACTTACCAATTCAACTCCAATTTCCGATGCAAGAGCTAAAATATCAGCACAAGAAACAACACCGGGACATGCGTTTTCCAAAGCAGTTTTAATTTCATCAACAATTTCCGCTCCTCCAATACCAACATTTGGATTTGCATCTTTTTCACTTATAATCCCAGTTGCATTATCTAGTTAAACTGATCCATCACAAGCCTATACAAAAATTAAATTTATATATTATTTAGTTACATATTTGAGTCACGATATATTAATATTGTAAAAAATATTTATATAAAAAAATCACTGTAAAAGATAATTACAGGTTAAATTCTTTGATAATTAGTATAATTTAACGTGTGATTTCGTAAGAATTTATGTTATATATATTGACAACATAAATATTTTCTAACTACATTATATGTGTGTAAAACTTATAATTTAGTAGATTACGCTTGATATGATAACATGAAAAAATAGAGAAAGAAATCCAACTCTATGTTGTTTAGAATTTTTCAAAAATGTTGATGAATGTGTGATGGGCCCTCCAACAATAATATATATTTGAAGAATCTGACATGAATACAAAATATTTTTGAAGCGTGCGAGCAACAGAACTATCCA
>JAOTQR010000001.1:905479-921424 GCA_025774065.1 Solanum ossicruentum | reverse complement strand
AGTAAAGTCAGAAAATCATCTTTTGTACTACTGAAATCACTAAACGTTACTCGTTATAATAGTAAAGTCACATACTAACTCAAATATTAAGCATATCTAACAATTTTTTTCAAGAATTTGCAGATCAAGCTGGATTATCCATCTGAATATTTGATTGGAGTAAATGGTAGACATGGAGTAATTGGACCAAATAAAGTTTTGAAATCAATTACATTTGTGACCAACAAAAATACATATGGACCATTTCCAAAAAATAAACCTAGTTTTTTGATGAGTGAAGACACAGATTTCAATATAAATGTATTGGATCATGGTTGGATCAATGGATTCCATGGCACAATTCTTGGTGGACAAATTGAAAGTTTTGGAGTGCATATAAAATCAATGCCAATTATGATAACTCCAAAGAATGATTATGAAAAGATTGATGTAGTTGATGGTTGAATGTACAAATTGTAACAATACAAGTGTACTTGTAATATAAATAATATGATGTTCCGTTAAGGTTCATGAGAAAATAAATATTTACTTTCTGCGTCAAGCTAAGAGCTTTCACAAGATATAGTGTATGTGGGTATGGGAGTTTGAATGGGAGAAAGAATATGTTCTTACACAAGCACTAGTGACTGATTCTACGACTCGAACTCGTGATCTATATTGATCACGTAGAGAAGATTCCAAAGTTTTTCAATTTTGTTAAGTTTACAACAACATATGGTGTGAAAACCCACAAGTGGGATCCGAAGAAGCAGACGCTATCTCATTGAAATAGAAAGATTGTTTACAAAAGACTCTTTGCTCAAATGTATCACTACCATGTAAAAGAAGAAAAAATAATAGATGTATTATAGCAGCCTGAACAAAGAGCAATCTAATTCTACGAGAAGCAACAACATCAATAGCAAAAGTATGTCAAAATCAAAAAGCAATAACAACACAAGTATAATGGCATGATTAATTCTATGACAAACCTTAAACTATCGCAAGGCAAGTAGATATTCTATCCTAATTCTTTGACATTTAGCTACTTCAAAATCAAAACTAGATCTACGAAGGCTGAAGTTAAGCTCCACTCTCAACTAGAAGTTTCACATTCAAAATTAAAGAGACGAGTACATAATAATATGGAACTTATTTTCCTTACTTCCCTAAGGAAGTCGTTTTTTTCCTCATTTTAAAGGATTTTGTTTTCTTAGAAAAAATGTTTTCAAAAATTTTGACCACCGAAAAATATTTCCCTCCGTACCAAACACACCCTATCAAGTGAAGCAACCAAACTAAGCAAAGTCCCTTAAAGGCAAGAAGTAAGATTAACACCCAAAGGGACCAGGAAGAAGAAGCAACACACCCAGAGTGGAAAAATAAGTCTATTCGAAAAACATTTTCCAAAATATTTAAATCAACCAAACATGAGAAAATTGGAAATGGAAAACATTCTTCTCCGTACAAACACACCCAAAGTGGAAGATTTAAGAGGAATGACTAATCAATCTTCTGCATTTGTGTACTAAGAACAAAGAATCAACTGGTAATGTATAGACAACATCAAAGTGTAAAGAAAAAGATGAATCCTACACAAATGTCTATCTTACAGAAACACTTCTATCCGATATCGTGTGCACCAAACAAGTCGCGACAAATTAAGGCCACAGACGCGATCAAGTAGACCACCTACAAAGTTATTTACACAACTTCTGATCTTGAAAAGTGTCGTCAAATCAAAGGAGTTGCCACTCATCTTCAGGTCCACTACTAACATCCGACTCACCAGGGGCTACAGCATCGAATGAGTCCAGTTCCGCCCCAGTATCACTAGTCAACCTGTCATTGTATTCGACTGATGTGGCAGAGCTACGAGTTTTAGTTATGGTAAATAATGGAGCACCGTTTGACTGATCTACTAACTTGGATGCCCGTATACAGAAATCATCAAAATCACCTACAGAAAGCATTTAACGGTCAGGAATCGACTAATATTAGCATTGGTAGGACAAGCGGCCACAGTTTCTGGAAACGTACTTTTATCTCTACAATAAAATCCGATAGCCAAGGAGGGATCAATTGAATCCAACGGAAAATGCCTTACAGTACTGCAATCAAAGTCCAAAGGCCATGGTGTGATAAAAATGAAAAAAATGGAAAAATCAGATGAGAAATAGAACGAGAATTCGCCTACCTGCAGTGATAAGATGAAGTATCAACATCTAGCTTATCCATTTTAATATCAATAACCTGCATACCAGACAGATAATGAGAACAACACACCCTACAATCCATGAAATTAGATACAACGACATACCCAGGTAAACCCATAAGTGGAGCGCGGAGAGGGTAGGATATACGCAGACCTTACCCCTACCTCTGCCGGGTAGAGAGGCTGTTTATGAAAAGACCGTAGTTTTGACAAAAAAGAAAAGAACTTTGAAGCATTGTAGCAAGAAAATATGACAGCAAAACAGCAAGATACAAATCAAATGAAGCAACGAGTAGTAATACGCACAGAAGAAAAAGAAACAAAGTGCGACAACACTTGGCTACCTACCAACCTTCTAACCTAATCCTCGCCCTCCACACCTTCCTATCTGACTTAACACTTCATTCATAAGATGAAGTATATCAGAACAGATTATCAGCTATAATATCAACAACTGGCTCATCATACAGATAATGAAAGAAGGAGATTCAGCATCCCAATAGATAAGCCCGTAACACTTCACATGTTAAAATCACAGGACAAATGAGATCACAAGCACCATAAAGAAAGTTAACAAGTCATGATAGTAAGAAAGTTGAACAACCAATTAAGAAAACACTCATTTGTTTGGGAGTGACTCCTACAAGTCCACTCGGCACAAAGGAAAAGTTATCAGGAATAAATCATAAGGGGAATAATATTTTTTTATTTTTCCTTTTTGGTAGAGTCAAGAAACTAGACAAAGAAATCTAATGGATCAAGACCCTGAAAGGAATATGTAGGAAGAATAGAATATCACTGAAAAATATTAAATTTTCACAAATGAAAATTGTGAAGTTATATAGAAGGCTTTCCCGGAGGAGGAGTTGACTAGCAAAGCTGTGTCACTAAATAAACAGGACACATAGCACAAGACCACTGAATGTACTAGCATTGTCAGATGATAATAGTTAAATGTTTATCCTGGTTATTGTGGAGATGTAGGCAGAAGAAAACGGAAAATTGGAGAAACCCACAATTTTAAGGCACTGAGAATAGTTCTCGGTGACTCCTTAATGCTACATTCAAATATACAGAATCCAGTCAGTTCCCACTTCCAATTCTTCTCTTGATAAGATAAAGCCTACTCCAAAATCACCTAGTAAGGGGCCAAAAATGATGTTTTTCCCGCCTCCCCCTTGGTGACTCCAATTCCCAACTACTTGTGGTTGGAAGTGGAATGCTCTTACCGCTACTGCAATTTCTCGTCTCCATTTCAGGATCATTTCAGGCTTCCAATTTTGTGACTGCGCATACGCATTTCATTCAATCAAAATTAAAGATCAGCTCTATCAAATCGAAGTGTTACCAGGAGCCCACATCACCCCACCACTCCTTTATAAACAAGCTTTAGTACGCACAGAAAACATGACAAAGACCACATAATAGTTGACTTTCTTGATGGTTGTAATGAATAGACTGTTGAACTCAGCCGGCATTGAAAAGGCTCGCTGATTTATCCTTGATTTTTTAATCGAACCGCAACTTTCTAGCTCTTAGCTTGACAACATCTACTGAGAAGCTCTCTTGCTTCATCCTGACCAATTCACTGACGATGAAAAGAAGTCCTCAAATCCTAAGTACACTAAGTGGGTAAACACAGAGCAGTTGCCGGCTTTCAGGTCACTTGCGAAGGGAACAAAGCTTAAGGCTCAAACAAGTCCTCCCATCCTGAAGTGAGGGTGGGATGCCTATCAAAATCAGAAGATATGGAAGAGGCTCTGTATCTCCAACTCAAAGTTATGTAACAACAAAAATAAATGAAATTTCCATCAGAATGTGTGAAATAGCATAGTTATGCAACCAAAAAGAAAGAAAATTACTGGCTGAACATCATGTGGATCAAGATAAAAGGCCTTATCATCTTGCACGCCAACAATGTAGGTTGACACTCCAGGTCTGCCACCTAGGATCCCAAGGCTTTGAGGAAAAGTAAATGTAGCTGCCAGTAAAGGAAGATACCTGACATAGAAGAAGTTAAAGGAAGTTCAGTAAACACAAGGCTCTGTCTTTTCTTCTGATACCCAAAACAATGTAATTATCAAGTAAAGGCTCTGGCTTTTCAGTAGGAATATTAAATCATCCATCAAACATCAACTCAATCCACAATTTTGATCTCAATCAGATAAGGCCTTCTAGCAGTGGTCAGATGTGTCATAACTCAACATGAAGATAAACGAAACACCAATCCAACTTGTGGAGTCAACTATATGAATTATCTAAACTTGAATCTCAAATTAGTTGGAGTCAACCATATGAATCACTTGTATCCATTCCGGTCCATACAATGAAGAGTACTCATCAGGGTTAGATCATTATCATGCTGGTGGTCAACCTATAGCAGTACTGCTTGTTTTTCCAGAGTTGGGAAGGTATAGTTTAAACAATCATGATTAGAAAAATCTTTTTAAATATTCAATTTACTATCCGGTTGTTAACTGTTAAGTGCAAGCACCTTTCAGCTAGATTATAGTGCCAGAGTATCTGATGGTGTCATTCTTCTTCCATGTTCTCACGAGAAAGAGAACAATAGAAGAATCCGCACAATAGGAAACATTAGTTTGCAACCTTGAATCACATTCAATATTGCGCTAGTCTTCTATCTACTCTTGTAAAGCAAAGGTTAGATCAAGTCACTTGACTAGATAGTCTTCAGCTGAGTGTGTGATACATTTATTTAGTCTTGTTCCTGAGATTATAAAGCATGATCTCCATTAAATTATTTTCATTTTGTTCATCATGTTGGTGCTTACTGTTCTTGGTGGTATTGATCAATGTAACCTACCATGGCTCCTCTTATGCAAGATGCATGGTTCCCCCAAGAAGTCTTGTGCCCGAGAAAGAAGATACCTGATTCCCTCGAGAAGAAGAGAAGTACTTTGCAAGAGATGCTAAAAACTCGTCCAATGTTAAGGGGTAGTCTGTCAATTGTCAAGAAAACATCTAAATCCTAGTGGTAAGGGGGACCTGTTTATTTGTTAAAATAGTGAAATACTTTATACGCAAAATTCTATGAAAGATTCTTTAAAGTTCTTTACTAGCACTACAGTGTAGCAAATCTAATCTTCCATTCTATGAGCAGAAAAAGCTAAAAGCATGGAAATTTGGTGGAGTTCCACATTGTATACAGAAATAAACTGTCGAGTCTAAGTTTTGACACCAGAATGTCCAACGACCATAGCCAAGTCTGTTTAGCACAGTTAAATCATTTCCATAAGTCCAAGTAGCAGTGGTTAAATTTGTAAACTACAATGCAAGAGACGGAACAGGATGTTATTGAAATTAATTGTCAGAATTTTCATTTTCCCCTAATAAGGCCTGGGAAATAGTTGTTACAGCCACAAGGTATCACTTAACTCCAGGAAGCAGATGCTGATTAGACTTGAGTAGCAATTCTAATTTCTCTGCATATAAGTTTATTATAATAGAGTAAAACAGGCAATGAGATAGTAGTTATAGCATCAAAGTTGCTCTAGATCCCCAAGAAATCACGACGTGTTTTACACAGTGACCAAAAAATTAACCACAATCTTGTTTTACTTGCCAAGTTCTTGATTTATTTATGACCATAATTCAGAAAGATATACTATAACATAAATAGGCAAAATTTTTGCATCATACTAAACATACAATGTAGATCGATAAAATAAGATAAATGAAAGTAAACCTTGAATTGATTTTGTCAAGTCCAAGAACCAATGGAACTAAGAAAAGAACGGGTGTCCAGTCAACTTTGCCTTTTGACAAGTCGGAACAATGCTTGACAATGTCCTCAACACATAGCACTGGCGCTCCACCTCTTTCTCCATCTTCATCCCCAGATACAACATAGATAGCCATAGCCAGAGACGTGTCCGCATTTCCCGTTTCTTCTCTTTTGCTGCGTGCTAATGTTTCCCAGGTGCGACACATTGCATATGGACCCACCCATGATCCAGGAGAAAGACCATAAGTTTTGCCGGCTTGCAGGAGGTTATGGATAGAGTAAGTTGACTCCTCAGAATCACCAAAAAGGTGCAATATCTCCACATACTTTTGTTCGAGTGGCTGCCAATGAGATAACATGCTAAATTTTCATGCTAAAACACTATATATATAAGATAACAACCTGATCTTTTTTCTTTTTCCCGGATAAGAGATATAAGATGAGAACCTGATTGTGCATTTTTGTGGTTTTAAATTGGAAATTGAGCATTTTAACAACTGAAAGTACTGCAGTGTTTTGACTTTCGAGTACCTTGTCCAACGATTTTCTCCAAGATCTTCCTAATCGATGAAGAAGCAGAGCCTGTATATACAAGTATAATCAACATCACTATACCGGACACAATAGCATTGAAAATTCATAAAATGGCAAAAAAGCAAGAATATATAGATTTTAGCTAACATGTACTCGCTCTATCCCAATTTACGTGGCACACTTTCCCTTGTAGTTTGTCCAAAGAAGAATGTCACCTTTCTTACCCTTAATAAAATGATTTACAGACACACAAATATCTACGGCTTATTCAACATTACCAGTTTCAAAAAAACATCAGTCTTATTCTGAACCACTTATTTCAAATGTCTTTCTTTTTCTTTCCTAGACTCCGTGCTTAATCAAATGGTGCCACGTAAATTGGGACGGAGGGAATAGCAAGAAAGAAAAGGAGTTCTGCTACTGTGAAAAACCTGAGCAACAAGCATCTGACTGCTCCTAAGCATGCAACCCCAATTAACATCACTAGTATACTTAGTATCTCCAATAGGAGCAAAACCTGTAATTACATTCAATCAAATATAACCAAATTCATATCTTCCACACACCAAACCAAATTATAATCACATCAAACTAATCAGCAACAACAACAACATACCCAATGGAATCCCACTCGTGGGGCCTGGGAGGGTAGAAGTTCTAAGACCTTACCACTACCTCAGATAAGTAGTGAGGTTGTTTTCTGAGAAAACTCATCTCAAAATCCCATATGTAAAATAACTAGATATGGAAACATCAGACTAATCATGGAAAAAAAAAGACTACAACTTTAAGCACCTTTTCGATATGTAACAAGAATCCTAGATGAGAAATCATCAACAAAAGCAGAAAAACCTTCACTTTGAGTTGGTTCTATGGATGAATCATCATCATGGACAACTTTATAACAAACACCCAAAAGCCAAATATCACTCTTTGACACATTAGGAATCCCAGTTTTGTCCATCCCAAAAATCCTCCTCATTGAGCCACTATTTATCATTCTCTTCACAGCACTAGTCCAACCAATACCAACAATACCATTATACTTCTTTGAACAACAAAATTCCCCTTTTTTCAAACACCCTTTTGGCTCACTATCAAATATTGAAAAAGGAGAAACCAATAAACCAGACCAAACAGAAGATTTATTATTAACCTTACAGCTACTACTACTGCTTGGTCCTGGTCCTGGCTCTGTAGAAACAGAAGAACCAAGATTTTTTCTTGGGGAATCTGAATCAGATGAGCTTCTACTGAACTGGGTTTTTTTAGGCATCAAAGATTATAGTTTGAATCAGGACACATGGTACAAAAACAGCTCTAAAACAGGCACTTTTATGTCAAAATATTATCTGGGGTACTGAGATTTGGATTAAAGATTGTGACTTTATGGGATTTGGGGATTTTTACATTTAACAAAAAATCAAAAACCTGGCAATATGGCCAATTTAATCAAGATTTTGATCTGGGGTTGTGACAATTGAAGTAAAGATTGTGAATTTATGGGATTTGGGGGGTTTTAACATGATACAACTACATAGAACTGGCAATTTTTGTCAAGATTTTGATCTGGGTTGTAATAACTGAAGTAAAATTTGAGAATTTATGGGATTTTGGGTACTAATGATTGGAAAATTGAAGGGAATTTTGGCGTGTATTGAGGTCAAAACATTGAAGAAAGTGGCGTTTACGAAATTGCCTTGGATGATGAGGAAAGAAGAGAATTGAGGAAAAGAGGAGATTTATATTGTTTGATATGATGATAATCTTTGAGAAAATAACAAATATGGTTCCCTAAGTTTGGGTAGGTCCAAACTAAGTCATTTAAATATTTGTTACGTATTGTTTTATTAAAAAAAAATATTTAAATAAATTGTATCGTTCTTCATAGTATAAGAAAAAAATTTCATCATAGAGTTGTTATGTAACATAACAAATATAATATAGTTATTAAAATCGTACTAATGCATCAAAAATAAAACGAGAATTAAATGTTAGATTAATTATGTGATCATATCAAATTAATTGTTACACAAAATAAAATTTTTTTGTTGTTATATGATAATGAGTTTAAATAATATCATAAAATATAATTTAAGTAACAGCAGAATAGTACGTGATATTTGAGCTAACAATATAATATAATATGGTGGATAAAACTATTCAAACCAAGTATTGCAAGTAGTTTAGTTTTTTAAACTTTCGCTAGATTATATAAATTTTCAAGTTGAAAGTTGAATTTTTTAATTTAAAGTTGTGTTTGGATTCAAAATTGGTTTTGACTCCATGGTTTAGCAAATTCACACTCACTTTGAGATTCCAAATTTGAATCTTAGACATCATAATTTTTTTAAGTCGAGGATCGATGAGAAACAATTCCTACACTAGGTATGTTATTGTTATTCAAGTTTTGTTTGGAGATGCATCTTACTGGAAAATAAGAAGGATGACTTCAAATATATACAATAAAGATTCAATTTAAAACAAATATAATCATGATTTTTATTAATAAAACAAAGTAGTCAAAAGTCTTAAAAAGTATATGTTGACTATACGTTATGATACACTCGAGAAATTGAATATAGTTTATGTATATGTGAGTTATACACGGACTATACATTGCGATACAACAAAAAAAAGCATATTAGATAAGTTATATTCACTTTTTCGAGTGTAGCAATGTATACTTTCTATGACTGTTGCATATTGATAAAATATGAGTGTATGTATTTTGTTGTAACTAACTACTGTATTATATATATATATTTAAAAGTACCCCTAAATTTTATATGCCATCATATAGTATAATTATCAAAAAAGATGAAGTTGCATGAGTGCGAGATTCAAAAACTAATCTAAACCCAACCCAAAAGATAATATTTTTAAAATCCGGATCATATTTCATGGTCAAACATATAGTTAAAGATAAATTTCAAAATTTATGATCATTATTTTTGACAAAAAAAAAATGAGCATCTTTTATTTTCGTCAAATATTTAGCAAATTTTATTTGTTAGATTTGATTGTGAGTGCAAGATCCAAAAACTAATCTAAACCCATCTCCAAAGATAAGATTTTTAAAATTTCATCATATTTTATGGTTAAACATACATTTAAAGATAAATTTCAAATCTATGACTGTCAAGCTTAATAAAAATGAGAATCTTTTTATTTCTTTCAAATATTTATTAGCAAATTTTGTATGTTATATTTGATTGTGAGTGCAAGATCCAAAAATTGATCTAAGCCCATCCTCGATATGATTTTTAAAATTTGGTCTACTGTCAAACATATATTTAATGATAAATTTCAAATCCCATGGTTATTAAATTTGATAAAAATGAGTATCTTTTATTTTCGTCAAATATTTCAAATTTTGTAGTTAGATCTGATTAGAGCGATAAAAACAAGGATTTAGTTGGGGACTCATATCTCGAGATGCATCTAGATAATGATCAAATATATAAGTTTTTCAATTAAAGATTACTCGGCAAAAATGAGTATCTTTTATTTCCATCAAATATTTAGCAAATTTTGTATGTTAGATTTGATTGTGCGAATGCAAGATCGAAAAATTGATTTAAGCCCATCCTTGATAAGATTTTTAAAATTTGGTCTATAGTCAAACATATATTTAAGAATAAATTTCAAATGCTATGGTTATTAAATTTGATAAAGATGAATATATTTTATTTTCGTCAAATATTTCAAATTTTGTATGTTACGTTTGACTAGAGCGTTAAAATCGAGGATTTAGTTGGGGACTCAAACCTCAAAATGCATCTAGATAATGATCAAATAAATTAGTTTTTCAATTAAAACATCTTTATTAATATCTGTAAAATCAGACCCCTTATAAAAATAATATTTATGTTTTTGAAATTTTTCTAACTTTTGGAGATCTAACTTCAATTATTTTTACTCTGTTTTTATATCTGTGAATTTTTTTGTGTTATATTCATATTTATATTAGAAAGAGATATCCAATTTAAAAAATTAAGATTTAGATAACTGATAATAACTATCATAATATCATTTTATTCATTGCGTTTTAAAAAGTGTGCTAAATCAAATACGAATAAATAAATAAAAATAAATTTTTTTAATCAAGACCCACAAATTTAATTAATAAAATTTACCAAAATGTCACATAAAAATAAACCTACTAGTACTATAATCTTATGTCATTTTGTAAAATTACCCATCTTTAAAAGGAAAAATAATTATAAGTTTCATAAACAAATATCCAACATTTTTTAAATCAATAAATTGGATAAATAATATATAATTTTCCATATATATCTTTTTTTTAAAACAATAATTAAAACCAATTATGTATCTTTTTACCAAAATATTTTATTGTTTTTGAAGCCTTCTCTCCCTCCCTCTCTTTCTCCGCCGGAGGCTCTTTTTTTCTCCGGCAATCGCCGGCACCGACGACCGTTCCCGCCTGTAAAGGCTCATTCTTCACCTCTCGACTTTCTCTGTTCTGTGTTTCCCCTGTTTTTTCCCCTTTCAATTTTTTTCTCTGTTGGTAGTTTATAGCTTGTTGCATTTAGTTTTGTTAGCAAGATCAATCGAGGCTAAAATGTATATTTTTTTTCAGTTTTCTGAAGTGGGGTTGGGAATTCATCAAGTTCTGTGCTGTTTTATCGGTTTTTCGGAGTGTACGAAGCTGATTTTACTGAGTTTAACTGATGCCTTTGAGAGTGATCTGAGTTTGTTCTTATGATTTTTGGACCTTTTGTGTTCTGTTTTGGTTTGATTGGATTCTGAATTGGGAATGTGTTTCATTTGCAGTTCTTTATGATGGGGTTTTAGTTGTTTTCCTTAGATTTTTTTCTTTTGAATTTTGATGTATTTAAGCTCCAGAATTTCTTGAATTTGGTTTGAGTTGCTACTCTTATCAATTGTTAGTTCCTGAGAGTCCTAAAAGTGTTTTTTTGACAAAAATTTGCTAGTAGAAAATAAGTGAGGCTAGTTTATGTATCTAATAGAGTGAAAATGTATTTTCAGTTTTCATGAGTAGGTTTGGAAATTCACCAAGTTTTGTGCTTTTATCTCGATTTTTCGGAGTGTACGAAGCTGGTTTTACTGATGTTGTTGAGAGTGATCTGAGTCTGTTGTTATGATTTTTGGTTTTTTTGTGTTCTGTTTTTGTTTAATTGGATTTTGAATTGGGAATGTGTTTCATTTGCAGTTCTTTAATATGGGGTTTTCGTTGTTTTTGGTGAATTTTTTTCTTTTTACTTTTGATGCTCTTAAGCTCCACGATTTCTTGAATTTGGTTCGAATTGCTACTGTTATCAATTGTTAGTTCTTGAATCTTGAGAGTCCTAAAAGTGTTTTTTTGACAAAAATTTTCTAGTAGAAACAAGTGAGGCTACTGTATGTATCTAATAGAGTGAAAATGTATTTTCTGTGATCATAAGTAGGTTTGGAAATTCACCAAGTTTTGTGCTTTTATCTCGATTTAGCGGAGTGTACGGAGCTTATTTTCTGAGCTGTACTAATATTGTTGAGTGATCTGAGTTTGTTGTTAAGATTTTGAAAAATTTGTGTTTTGCTTTGTTTTGTTTAGTTGGATTTAGAATTGGGAATGTGTTTCGTTTGCAGTTCTTTAAGATGGGGTTTAGTTTGTTTTCTTTGATTATTTTCCTCTTCCCCATTTTTCTTCTATTGTTTTGATGATTTTATATTGTTTCTACTCTGTTCTGATGTGTTGAACTCACATATCTTAGATTTGGTACAAATTATTACCCCTTATATGTCCTAGTTTCTATTTGGAGAGTCAAAAGGATATCTTTTTAGCGAAGTTCTTTTCAAGTACTTATTAAATATTTTGAATTGTTAACTATTGTGACTTATATTACTTTTTTTGTAGTTTCAAATTTATCTTTGTTTTTTTGAAGATTCAATGTCCATAATTTCGGGCTGAACGTTAGTCAGTTTGACGCTCATGCTTTGAATCAAATTGCATCAATTGAAACAAGCAGGAAAAGGAGCATGATTACCACCAATCTCTAATACTATATGTTTTGGTTTATAAGCATGGATTTTAACCATATTTTCAATAGGAGATTCATTATGCAGTATTCCACACATTTTGTTATTGGCTTCTTTTCTTCCTAACTGGTTCTTTTATTTTTTCTCCCTTGCAGGCGATAGTGAATGAGTGTTGCTACTATTGAACGATTAAGCCCATGCCTCCTACGAAGAAGGTCTAGATTCTTTTTTCTTCAATCTTATATTCTTTATTCAGCATAATATTCATGTTTAGCTTTCTTGTAGCAATTTTTTTAATATATTATGGTGCACGTCAGCTTGCATGCACCTCAACTAATTATGTTCAATGAATACAAGCATATAAATACATAGATCAAAAGAATCCACTACTTTTGATAGATTAGCTAGCGGGGCATCAATCAGTAAAAGGATGCAGTTCTCAACTGCAGCATAGTTTTCAAATTATAATAGGGATATCTTCCTCATGAAGCGAATTCTATTGTAATTTGAGAAATATGCAGCAGTTGGGAACTGCATGCTTTTACTGATTGATGCCCTGCTAGCTAATGTATCAAAAGTAGTGGATTCTTTCGGTCTATGTATTTATGCGCTTGTATTCATTGAACATAATTAGTTGAGGTGCATGAAACTGAAATGCACTATATTATATATAAAAAAATTTGCTACCGAACGCTGACTCTTTCTTGTTGCTGTCTACTATCTGTGGCTGCACACATCATTTGCTATTGGAGACAAATTTTGTTCCTAATTTGCTTTTCTTACTCTTTTCGGCTTAACTTTTTTTTCTTTTAAATTGGCATAGCCGACTAGAAGGATCCATTATATATTTGCTGTTTTCTTATATTATTTGCCTGGGCTATTCCTTTATTTGAAATTTGGTATTTTATAGTTTTAGCAAGGGTAAAGCCTGAGTAGTGTAATGGTGGAAACACGTCGGCTGAAAATCCTATGAGAGTGCTGATATTTTCTTCTTATATGATTATTAATGAGCTTCTTCTTGTGGAATCTAGTGTGTGCGTGTGTTTATGTTTGTGATCTCAACATCTTCTTAGTATGCATTTTGTTTTCTTTGTTCTGTACAGAGTGCTACCGCTGGTAGGATTAGGGATGCATTCAACAAATTAACCAGCCAAATTGGAGATCCTGTTGACTTTGAACTTCCAGATTGGTTGAGTAAATGGCAGCCGACTCCTAATCCCTATACCTCTATAAGGCGTAGTATCCTTCAATAGAAATAGTTTTCATAGATTTATGAAATGCATGATAAAAGTTTGATATTTTTCTAATTAACCATCTCTTAAACCTATACATTGTTTGATAAAAAAATTGATTATGGTGTTCGGTTTGATGTGCACTGTTTCTTATCTCTTTGTAGCTTCTTTTGGTCTTTTCTCCTTTTCAATTTTGTGTTGATATTAACGTCCTGAAGATATATACCTCACTAATAAGGGCAAGCGTCGGCAAAAAGATGATGGCATCTCTTGTCTCTGCAGTTCAAATGAAGAATCTTCAGACGTGTGTGGCGCGGATTGTCTTTGTCGGTAAGAGGACTTAAAACTTAAATTCATTAGCAATCAGAATTTTGATAGACTTAAAATATATCTTTTGGAAATTATATCCCCCTGACCTGCTGCATAAATTGTTGATTGGGAGTTTCATGGAGAAGAAGAAACAACCACCGTAGCACCTTCATCTCCAAACTCACCAATTATGCCGGCGATGATGAGAAAGTAATTGACGGAGCAGAAGAAGACAAAGAAGATGAATTCGGCGTCAACTTTTTCTTTTCTCCTTTCTTCCTTTTTTTTCTTGGTCGACCTCACGTTTTTTTTTCATTATCAAAAATAAACAGTAGGTCTGTAACTGAAAAAATATATATTAGAATGCTATAGGTCAGAGCTTTTTGGTACTCCAGCTGGTTTATGTCAAGAACCAAGAGCGCAGGTAATGTGCCAAAAAATGATAAAACCCACACTCTGCGTTTGTCTTGAAATCAAAATGTAACTCTCTCTTCTTATGAGGATAGAGAAAATAGATACATGGAGATACTTTGAATAATAAAAATGGTAGGAGAAACATTTTGGGTTGTATAAGAATCTGCTATGGTAATTGAACAAGAACAGAAAAATCTAAAAGGACAGAAAAGTAACTGTTTATAGAAAGAGGAAAAATAAGAAGAGAGGGAGGAAGGAGAGAATGTTATGGAAAGAAAATTAAACTAATTGCGGGATATTGTTTATTGATGGGTGGAATGTGGTGTGGTTGTGTGTGTGGGTAGAGTATTTTGGTAGGAGTATGGGAGGGGAAGAGAGAGAGGAGAGCTTGCATGGTGTGGTGGTTGTTTAATCTGTGAATATAGTCCTTGCAGGGGGGGGGGGTCGTTCTCAATGGCGAGGGAGGTAGCTTTTAACTATGCTGTAAGTGATAGAAGAGCAAGGTTCCTAGCATAAGGGGGAAGGTGAGATTGTGGGATGAAAGCTGGATGAAAGGGGATGCGGGAAAGCATCGGATTCATCCAGCAAAAAGTTATCCCCAGACAACAATCGTCCCCCTTCAATAAATAAAGTGGTGAGACTTCTTCAGATGATTCATAGAATCGTCCTATCATGGGCTCACCAAACATGAGATTTATGTTGGAAAATTTTTATACAAACCATAATCTGACGAAGTAGCACCTGTTGCGCAAAACAGATACTGCTTTCTGCATCTTTTGTGACATTTAAACCATCTTTAAAGTGGTGGGTTGTTAGTTATTTCACTTCGCTCTGTCTTGCAGTGTTCTATGGTCTACCTGCACCTCGCGATGTAAATGTGGGGATTCCTGTCTGAACAAACCATTCCATCAACGTCCTGTGAAGAAGATGAAAATAGTGAAGGTATGCACATAAACTTTTAACATAGATATTAGGACTAATGTTAGTTATTGCAGATAGATTGACAGCTTCTAGTCATCATTGTAACATATTTGTTATTAGTCGTTTCTTTGTCTTCTGTAAGAATTTGTGGACAATTCCTTTTCATGTACATTTTCATTTTCTGACAATTGACGCCAAGGAAATTTGCTTAGTACCTGGTGTTTCTTATTTCCACTTTTAAGAGGTACATTCTTCGATAAGTAGACTATATGTCGAGTTAGTTTGATCATAAGAAAATTAAATAAATAAAAATAGTTACAAGTTTCCACATGGATAGAAGTTAGTTTTTAGTGGGGTTTCATATCTAAGAAAGAACTTAAGGAGAGGGCGTAGTTATTTTTGCATTTTCTTTATCAAGTAAAGTTTTCCATCAATCTCGGATGGAGCCAAAGATTCACTATTTTTTGGCTTTGGGATATGATGGAATAAAGCAAAATGACTTTTTAAACTGTTTGCGCTTTTTTCAATTGTGAAGTAGCAGTTAGTCAATGCAACTTTCGACGCTCATCATGGGTCATCCGGAAACAGTC
>JAOTQR010000001.1:882920-904806 GCA_025774065.1 Solanum ossicruentum | reverse complement strand
AGTAAAGTGAGGTGACTTTCATTAATTTGAATAAATAAAGAAATGTTGCTTATTTTGTATTCTTCTTATTTTTCGTTTTTGGAAAATCAAGCAATAATCATCTAAGGAAATCAAGTTTTGTTGAAACATAACATGCAGACTGAGAAATGTGGCTCTGGGATTGTGGCAGATGAAGATATCAAGAGAAAAGAGTTTATCATAGAGTATGTTGGAGAAGGTGAAGTTCTTTCACTTGCTTAATACGAAGAATAATTCATGTTTTGTTGATTCTGAGCTCTTATTTAGTAAGTTACTACTGCAGTTATTGATGACAAGACATGTGAAGAGCGGCTTTGGAAAATGAAGCACAGTGGGGAAACAAATTTTTACTTGTGTGAGATCAGTAAGGATATGGTGATTGATGCCACTTACAAGGGTAACAAATCACGATACATTAATCATAGCTGTAATCCAAATACTGAGATGCAGCACTGGTATATAATTGTCATTAATATTTAATTATTTGTAGTTCTCTCAAATTCAAACCCTGTTCTCAAGGGATATCAACTATTGTGTTTGATTTAATTGTTTTCATGCTCACATATTTTCAGGACGATTGATGGTGAGGCGAGAATTGGCATATTTGCGAAACGTGACATAAGCAAGGGCGAGCATCTGACTTACGATTATCAGTATGGACATTGAATAGTTTCTTGTTTTGTTTGTTTTCTGTCATCCTAGCATTTTCTGTCAGCACTCTGTTATGTCAGAGTGTGCATTTGCCCTTCGTCTAACAAGTGTAGCAGGTTTGTTCAATTTGGTGCAGATCAAGATTGTCACTGTGGTGCTGACACATGCAAGCAAAAGCTGGGAATCAAACCTAACAAATCAAAACCTCCTTCTTCAGATGCTGCTGCATTAAAGCTAGTGGCATCTCAGGTGGCTGCAACCTTTCCCAAAGAGAAAGCACTGCTATCTGCACAACATGTGTGTACCTCTGATATGTCTGTGAACAACTGAGATATAAGTGCAGTGTGTGTTATCTGGAATTGTTCTTTTTACTTGGTTGTTTATGTCTAGATTTATGACTAACTTTGTTATTACTTGTCCACAATTGTTGTGGTGATTTGCTAAGACGAAATTGAGAGCAGATTAGACCTTCAGTTTTATCGAGTCAACATCTTTCTGTTCCTTTCTGAATTTTGTCAGAGGAAGATATAAAGAGGACATGCTTGTCTATAAGTAGTGTGTCCTTCCTTTTCCTGATTGGGGACGGGTCAACCTGTTGAAAACCCCGCTGCTTATCCCTGGAAAGAAATTAGAAGATCACTTTACCATACCAAAATGACAAGATTCATTCTAAAAATGGAACTTCTTGCATTTTTTGGAAAGTAAAGATGCGAAAGAAGAGAATATGATATGATAGCTAGGTTTTATGCATTCGTTTTTTGACCATGACCTGTATTCATATGTTAGTGGAAAAACACAAAATAATTTCAAACCCTATGTGGACTAGAGGTTAAAATGATGACCATAAGCTACTTTTCTTTTTAGAAGGTAACATTTGATCATAAACTACTTTTTTATATTTGAAATATAAATAAAGGCAACACAATGATCATGATTGATATACGTGAAGACAAAACAAACGTACTTTTTCCGAGGTGAAAGTGTGAAGATTGCACGATGATAATTGGTACATGAAGTATGTTATGAGTTCAATCCTGTTATGGTTTCTCGTAAGATGAAATAGTTTGTGAATTGTGTGTGACTAGTTGGTTGATTGACAGAGCATTTTTTGTGTTCGGTAGAGACCATCATGGTATTCCCACATCTATGAGCTTGAGTTAAGAGTGTTAGATGCCTGTCTCATTTTCACCAGACTTGGATGATAAATGGAGATCATTCTTTGTTGGGTTAAAAATACGTTATTTCACTAATTAGAATGTGGTGAAGAGGAGCCTTGGAGTAATTGGTGAAGTTATTGTCATGTGACCAGGAGGTCATAGGTTCAAGCATTGGAAACAGGCTCTTGCATAAATGTAAGCTAAGGTTGCTACAATAGACCCTTGTGGTCGGGCCATTTCCCGGACGCTGCGCATAGCAGGAGCTTTAGTGCACCGAGATTGCCCTTTTTACAAATTAGAACGTGGTTTTGGCATTTTGCAATGTTTGAACTTTTATCTAACTAGCCACTAGCCAGTTCTTGCCTAAAATTGATAAGAGTAGTGTCAATAATGTTTCGATAATCTCTTTTGCTTCTTGCTTCGTAAATGTATTTACATGTGAATATCTAGGTGCAGAGCATTCTAGATTTGAGTAAGGTTGATGGTTTCTTCTTATTCTCTCTTTTTTAATTTGTTTTCTTCTTGTTCTTAATTTTCTCGGATTTTTTTCCTCTTCTATATCTTCTTCTCAAAATGTTGATGTTATTAAGGAAGAGATGGTTTTGAATTCCTTTCCCTTGTTTAATTCTCCTAAGAAGTGAAGACAGATAACTTTGATATGTGCAAAGAGGAAAAATAAGACAAAACAAGATGAAGAAATTATTCTCCCTCAAGCCCATTTACTTGTTTGATAAGATGACAGAGTATTTCCCCACTAAAGTTAACACTTATTTAAACGAACAAGTTCCTCATCTCGTTTCTCTTCCTTACAAGACCAAGTCATGTATTTGTTTCCTCTTCTGATTATTTCCTTCATATTTCTCCCATTTTACTGCCTTGCTTTCCATTGACGGATCCAGATCAATGAGTTGCATACATTTTGTTCCCCAAAGAGGCTATATCAATAGCTCTTCTTGTATTCTTTAGATTCCAGCACTGCATTATCTATTTCTCCTGATATTGTACTTATTAACTTTTTCTTCACTTCTATTCCAGGATTATCAAACCGAAGTTCCTCCAAAAGGTAGGTTATGTATTCATTTGACTTACAATATATCCGTGTTAGTGAAATTAACTCTTCTTTTATTTAATACGGGCCTCATCCTGTTTAGGAAAGTGGAGTTTTAACCCTGCTTGGAGAATCCAGCATCCTCGTAATTGCATAGGTCAAGTTATAAGAATAATTCGGTCTTCTGACCAGAGGTATGTCAGTCTGTTCCCTTGCATGTTCTTTTCGTTAATATAGGCACTTGCTTTTTGTACTGACAAGTAAGGGAAAATATGCAAAGTTTTCGTTCTATGAGAAATGTGTGATCGAGGTACCAGTTATATTTAATTTATGTGTTGTCTTCATTATTCTTTTCTATTACTATCATCTTATGGTTTACTTTCAGTAATGTTTGAGTCCCTTTTTTAATTAATCATTATTATTATAATAGGATATTTTAAAAATATATAGATTGAGGTTTAAAACTTGTATATTTTAATCCCCATGACCGTTTCTGTAGTGTAAATAAGTACACAGAATCTTGAGCTTGAATAGCTATAGATTGAATTTATCTTTTATATGCAGAACAGATTATGCATTATGGCTAGCGACAGTTAAGTTTTGGCCATGTCTCTGAGTAAAAGATATTTCCTTTTGTCTCCTAATGCTGTTCTCCCTATTAGGAAAGAGAGAAAGATCGCAAGCTTCCATACTTGCTCCTGTTTTTCTCGATTTGAGTCATAAATCAGCTATACATGTATGTATGTCAGAGAACATGCTTGTAGAAAGGAATCAAGTAACTTAGACATCTAATATGCCTAAACATGAGCTTGGGTTGCTGGAGTATAATATTTTGGCTTCCACTTTATTGAAGTATTTTTTTAGTTTTCTAGGAAGTCTATTCAAATGTCAGATTTCAATTTTAATGCCGAGATATTTTCACGAAATCTTCCATATATTAATTTCTATTCAGAGAAGTAACTAGAAATTTGTTTCGCATGTGGTCTCCATGGTTTCTTTTCACATAGCATCTCTTTTTTAAGGCGTCTTTGTAATTTCTTCTTATGTAATCCTCAGGTTTGTACTAAACATTCTTTGCATTAGGAATTGTCTACTAACTTTATCTGTGTGGTAGCCAAGTGTGAAAGTGATATCGATCCTGTTAATTTGATATTCAAAGACAATATCTTCTAAACCTAGAAGTTAGAGAGTTTCTCCGTTGGATATTCTATTCTTTGGTTGGCCATTTAATTTTTGGTTTCTTCTCATTTATTTGTTCATAGAGAAAATAGCCAAATGTTCCCCCAACCTATAACCAAATTACCAACTACACAGTATTACCCCCTGAAACTTAAAAATGAAATATATACCCTCTTAAAGTCGAACGCCAAGATTCACACTAACTAGTGTCGTACATGCGCCCTACCACATGATATTAGCTTTTTCAAATATAAAAATAATAATTCTTTTAATTTCTTTTACTTTTTCCTTTTATATTTTTCTTTTCTACTTTTCTCTTTCATCTTCCATTCCTCTTTTTCTTTGTCTTCAATGAATGTCATTTCCTCTTGGACCTTTATTGGAGATATGAATACCGACAGAATCTTGATTTTCTTCGTTGAAGCTAAAGGTGAATGAGAATCTCGATTTTCTTCATTGAAGCTAAAGGTGAATAAGAAATTTTATCGTCGGAATCGCTTTTGCTTCCGTTGTTAGTATTGATTTAGATTTTAATTTAACAAAGTTGACATAAGAAGTTCGATTGGTGCTAATAACCATTATATCAAGTGGGTTTTCTCCACTAATGGATCTGTTGCCCAATAAATTCTTCTCCATTTTGACATTAAAGTTCCATCTTCATGATTTTCAATTTTAATTTTGAGTTACCGTCAAATTTTCAAACTAGTAAAAAGTGAAGCTATGTGAAAAGTGTGATTTTAGGATGAGAGTTGGCTTTGTAATAGAAGGCTGATTAGGGCGGGGACCTAGTGGTGGAGGTGGGCTGCCACCAGTGTTCCCTCGTTGAAGAGGAAAAGAAAGAGGAGGAAGAAGGTAAAAAAGAAAAAATAAATAAGAATCAAAAGAAACATAAAAATACAAAAAAATCAGAAGCTACGCCTTCTTTGCCACCTCAGCATTTACGAAGTACACAATTCCACTTAACAATAAGTCCAGTGGAGGTACTAGGACTCCCATGAAATATAGGTGTGTAGTTGGTAATTTTATTATAGGTCCAGCGGGGAGAGCGGGGGGGGCGTTATTTGGCTATTTTCTCCTACCTGGAAATGTTTCTATGTGAGAACTCTATCTACTGGTTGGACATTCAATCTTCCTTTTCTTCTCATCTATTTGTTCATGTTGTTAATCCTTTCAGTCCTGTTGACTCACTGGAATCTCGAATACCTGCTGTTTCCAATTCCTTTGGAATTATACAACGGTTTGACAGCATCTCCAACAAACATTTGGTAAGGAAGCTTTGAATTGTTTCTTGTGTAACTTGGACACCCAGTGAATTGGCTGAAAATTTACTCTTGTTCTTATCCCCACCCACCCTAACCTAACCTAACAGATCATGTTTGAAGACGGTAGTGTTGAGCGCGTTGACTTGTCAAAAGAAGATTGGGAATTTTGTAACTCTGCTTAATCAGGTATGTCCCAACTTTTTTTCAAGTTTCAACCTATTATTTGTTTCCTAGTGTAGTTGAATTCCTGAAAAGCGATTTTCTTGAGCCGATGGTCTGTTAGGAACAGTTGTCAGAGATTTATATACCAGTATAGAAAAATATAGAGAACTTGCAGTACCTTTTTATTCTATTTTGTACCTTCTACTTATGGGGCTCGATTCTTTTAAATGAGGTTTTTTTGGAAACAACCTCTTTATCTCTGTGAGGTGGTACCCTCACTAGATCCCATTTGTCGGATTCCACTAGGTATGTATGTTGTAATATTCGCATGAGATCAGGTTAATGGAGCGAGATATCATCAATGAAGATTCATATAGCCTACTGCAACTTGTTTGGGGTTGAGGCGTTGTTGTTGTTTTCTATGGAATCCATAACGGAACGAGTACTTTTGCAGGTCTTAAGCTGTACATGATTCAACCTCAGTAGCCAATACGCGACACATTCTTACAATCCAAAACTGCAAAGAGTCCTCTAGCTTTGCTTCTGCTGTACCAAATGTGCAAACAAATTCTTTCCGGTGATAATGTCAATACACTTCCATTACTGGAGATGGAAGCTCTGGTGATTCTTTCACATGTGTTAGCACAACTGTAAAATTAGCTCAGCCTGTTATAATAGTATCAACGTCCTCGGAGAATCAAGTTGACTCTGGGGATCATGTTTCATTGCTATAGTTGTAAATGATGAATTGTCAGGATTCAAATAGCCGATCCCAACTTGCTTGGGATTGTGGTGTTAGTCCTTGTTCTGTTGTCTCATACTTTGGTTATACAATCTCTTGAACTTGCAATGTTATATAGTTCATTAGTGTTGCCATTCTGATATGCTTTACTTGAGTTGACTGTCTATCGGAAATAGTCTCTTTACCTTCACTAGGTCAAACTCAACTTGTGCCAGTACACTGAATATGTTGTTGTTATCTAATTATTATGCTACAAATATCATTGCTCGAAACAGGAAGTAATCAAATCAGTAGGTTATGAATGCTGTATGCTTAAAAAAGTTTTATAGCATTTTGCACAAAGTAACCCATTTATACGTGCTATTTAAGTTCTGGCTATTCTTTTGGAAATAGCCTCTCTATCTCTATGAGATAGCGATAAAGTCTGTGTACATTTTATCTTCTCTAGACTTCATTTGTGGGATTTTACTGGATATGTTGTTATTATTATTTAAGTTGTGGACAATTTCTTTCAAATATTTAACTTTTAGCCATTTCTGAATGGAATTAACAGCGTAGCATAATTATATTACACTTTATGTGCCTATTGGCAATCAATTTGTAGTAAATTAAAAAGTAGTTTTGTGTCTTAAAAGTTGTGAAGATGAGAAAGATGTGATATGTGGTGGATTATATTCCTCCGTTTCATATTAAGTGAATAGTTAAAAAAATTTTGATGTTACAAAATAAGTGAATTGTTCACTTTTCAAGAAATATGTTGGAAATTTTTTCTAATTTTACCTTTCATTAGTTAAGTTTCTAAGATTGAGTTTTGTATGAGAAATAAATGATGTATTAAATGAGTGTGTAGAGTTTGAAAAGGGTAAAAATGAAAAAACATAATTAAATTTTGTCTTTGTTTCTTTTTATTAATGTGTGAAATGGTTCAAGAATTCACTTAATATGAAACATAAGGAGTATAAAAGATCATAAATGAGGATATTTGGGATAAAGAGAAAGTGTCTTGATTAGAGGATAAGATCTGAAAAATGAGATTGAGATGGTTTAGACATATGAAGAGGAGATTGCATCGATGTCTTTATAAATAGTTTTAGGAGAGGTACGAGCGATCAAATTGGACATAATGTAGTTTGATCTTGGACATGACTTTAAATAATAAGTTGTGGACGACACAGATTAGGATATACCGAAACAATCTATCTACCACTATAAGGTCTAGGTACACTCTACCCTCTCTGGACTTCACTAGACTACAGTTAGTATATTATCGTTGTTTTTCAATTTTAACCTCACACATTTAAAGTTAATTTTAAGATGATTAAAGTATAAAATATAGAAAAATTATGTAATTAAGTAAACATATGAGATATATTTACATTATACTATTATAATTTGAAATAATTACAATTTTATAGCTATAGTTAGGATTTTGTTGCTATTTTCTCTGTCCTCTCTTTCTCTCTCCATTCTCTGCCTTCTCTCGCTCGCCTCTGTCCTCCTCCTCCCAATCTCGCTTATTAAGTTGACATATAGATATACACATATAATTTGATAAATATACATATACATTCGCTCCTCTTCTCCCTCTCTCGCTCTCCTCTCTCCTCTTTTTCGGGTTACATAGCCTAAGTTATATCATACAATTATATAAAATATAGCTATTTGACTATATTAAATTTCAAGTGTAGGCTATTTATGAAATCTATATCTTAAATAATCCAACTTGGCCTAAAGGTCCATCCATATAAGGCCCAAATCTTTTTTCCCGCCACTATTTTTCTATTTTATATATCTTTCTTCTTTCAAGGGTTTTTCAAAATTCCCCAATTTTTCAGTGCAAAAATTCGAATTCGAATTCCAATGGCGACACTTTCATGGAGGCACCATACCTTAATTCAAGCTCTTCTCTCTCGTGGTCCACTCAAAGAAAAGGAATTTCAATCTATATTCACAAAAATCACCGGCAAATCCCCAGGTTTTTTTCTTCATTTTTTAATATTTTTTCAAATTTTTTGCCAGTTAATTTGATCAGTTTTTGGTAGTTTGATGTTTGATTGATTCCAAGGACCCAGTTACAAGATTTTACTTTGTTGATAACTTTTTGTTTATATTTATTTGGGGATTTCCAGTATCAATTCCAAGTACCCAATTACTAGTATAGTCATTTTCATCCTTGTATTGGTCCTTTTGTTTTTGTTGTTGCAAAATCACGGGTTTATTCATAGTTCATAGTTGTTGCTAACATTTTGTTTAGATGTTTAGGCTGTTACAGTATCAATTTCAAGGACTTGATTACAAACTTATAAATCCTGCCGCTTATGGGAATAAAGCAGCTGACTCTAGCCTTTTGTTTTAAGTAATAGTAGAAACATGAACTCATCTGTCTTCTGGGAAGTTTTAGTGCTAAGTTCAGTTAAATTAGAGTACTTTGGAGCTGATTTATACTATCTAGTTTAGTCATTTTCATCCTTGTATTGGACCTTTTGTTTTGCTCTGAAGTCTCTGGTTTTGTTTTCAAATTTTTTTCGTCATCTAAGTTGATCTGTTTGTGGTACTTCAGTGTCAATTTGAAGGACCCAATTACATGTTTAGAGTTTATTCTCATCCTTGTATTGGGCTTTTACTGTGTTGCGAAATTTTGGTTTTATTCTTCATGTTTTCAAATAAGATTCATAGTTGTTGCTATCATTTTGTTTAGATGTTTAGGGTTTACAGTCTCAATTTCAAGGAGATTGTAACCTTAATGCTTATTCTAAATGCTTATCAGCGCATGCGCAAATCTCATCTTAATGCTTATTCTAGAAAAAGAAGGAATTATTGCTCGTTGTTTGTGGAAAAGGGTTGAGGTGAGTAAATTGGCCTAGTAAACCTTTTCTTTTACCTTCTTCCATTCAAGGGAGTCTCTTTTTATTTGTTGAGTAAATTTTTGCTAGATTTTTTTTATTGATGCAACTATTTCAGTTTCAATTCCAAGGATCCTGAAAGAAATTATAACTTTTGATTTATTACTGAAAGTTTTAGCTTACTGGATCCATATTGTTTGTTCTCAAAAATCCGTTTCTTATTGTATTTTCTGTGCATCGACAGGACCAATTATTCTGTTTTGTTGTAGAAAAGGAAATCCTTTTGAGTTTTAGTTGATTTGCCTTTCCCCTATTTGGTTCCTAAGGCATGAATCGATTGTTAAAAGATTCTGATTTTATTTGGAGTTTTTGTTCTTTTCCCTTGGATATAAGTATCATCAATTTATTTAGTTTTCTGATTAGCATGTTAAACTTAACTGAAATAAATAGCAATATTCTTGTTTGGTATCTGTGTGAAAACATATTTGTTTTTGATGCTAATTTATGTCTTGAGGTAGTGGTAAAGTCTGCGTACATTTTACCCTCTCCAGACTCCACTTGTGGAATTTCACTGGGTATATTGTTGATACTAATTTATGTCTATATTTCAGATAATCATCAGTCACTATTCAATGAATACCTGAAAAAGATAAATGAGGAGCTTGCTTTTGTGCAGTTAGAGCTACGGGCATGTAGAAACCAGTATGACAGCCATGTTCATTATGGTATTGTCAACAACGTGTCAGATGAGCAATCCAAACTTGGAACTAAATATTCAGTTCCGCAGATTGCTTTCTATAAAGGCATTGTAAGTTTTTCCTCCCTTTCTTTTAGGTCTTATGAACTGTGTTGAGGATGTCCTTAGTTGTTATATAGCTTTCCTATGTCCATATGAGGAAGTATCTCCATAATTTTTGTCGAGTATTTTCTTGCTTTGTGAAAGGGAATAGGATGTAAAAGGAAAACCTTCATCAGTCTATGGAATAGAGAAAAGAACTGATTAGACTCTATATTGAACATAAAACAGAACTGCTGAATGTTACTTTTCTCTTCCCTCCTTACCTCACCTCAAAGATGATGAGAAAGGAGGCTTGCTGCAAATTTTAGCTGGCAGATCCATGGAAAGGAGCAAAAACTGTTACCTTTTCTTCACTTACAAGTCTAAGCTTGAAAGAAGATCGACATGTTATTAACCCTCTTAAACATAGAACGTCATGCTTAAGCTTCATAGTACTGAGTTGCTTATAATCCTGCAACTTATGTAATGAATTTGATATGGGAATGGAGTAGCTGCGGCTTGCCTTTTGTTCAAGTAATAGTACAAATGTGAACTCATCCATCTGACCATCTCCTTGGAATAATACTAACAACAACTTAACTAGTGTAATTCCACAAGTGGATTGGGGGAGAATGGTATGTACACAGCCTCACCCCTACCTCGTGGAGGTAGAGAGGTTGTTTCTGGTAGATCCTCAGCTCAAGTAAAACATATGAAAATCAAGTATGAAAAGGAAATACAGTAATGAAGAAGCCATACTGAAAATAATCGAGAAAAGAGTAGTAGCAACAGAAATAATACAATAATCGAAACAAAGAACACGTGTAATGGGAACATAGTACTTAGTTCAGTTATTTCGATTATTTTTGGAGCTGACTTATGCAATCTAATTATATACAAAATAATATTCATGAGTCCTATTTAAATTCAAAAGTTGAAGTTGGTTGATCATTTACTTCATACCAGCTCAAAATGTGATTAGTGCAAAAGATTTGGTGGGCCTAATTTACTTCGTTCTAATCTTGCTTCCTTCTTCTTTTTTAAAAAATTAATGATTTTCTTCCCCTTTGTACGATGAATTTAAGCTCACTAATTGTTGTGAAGGGGAGAGCCAAATAATTGAATTTTGAGAGCTTCAGTAATTGGCGTTTTCTCAAATCAACTAAGTCACAATCCTTAACTAGTTCGGATTTATTATATGGATCTTCCATTCTTCTTCTATTCAGGCTCATTTCAATCAATTATTGAGTAAATTGTATTTTGAGGTAACTTTGTGTCTCTACAATTGAAGGTTCTGTAAATTTCACTTATCCCAACAGGTTCATAGAATTCTCTAACAAGAATAAAGAGAACCCTGAAAACGTTGGGCCTAATGTATCTGTAATGGTTGGATTATGTTATGTCTTTTGACTGGTTACTGTTTCTTGAAGAAAACAAGTATGAATATGCAAAGATCGTTTTCTTGTATAAATTATTAATATGATTTATGTGGTCACTGTACAAGTGCAGATTGAAGCAATTGTTCAAGATGCAGCAGCTCAGGGCTATATCTCGACCATTGATGCACTGAACATAAGTCTCGAAAATCAGGTTTTCTTACTTCCTAACAATAAATGAATGTCTGTGGCTACTCTCGGTTCCGTTGTTATAGTATTTATCTTGCTTCTATCTTCCTATGAGTTATTAGCTAAATGTCAAGTTATGGTCTAGTAGGTATACTGTTGTCACTATTAGCAGCTTCCCTTCTCTAGCTAAGGTCTATATAGCTTGAGTTATTCGTGCTGAATTTGGCATGCCTGATTTTCTCACTAACACATTTCTTGTATATTAATTTGATACATGGATCATTTACAGGTCATAGAATAGCTATATAAAAGAACAGAACTTAAGAAAATGGATATTTGTGACCTTGAATGAGGATTGCTTTATATCAATGTTGATTGCCTTGCTTGCTGTAGCCTTTATATTCATATTTAGTATTTTGTAACTGGCAAACCGTGTGAAGTACTCAGGGACTGGTTGGCATAGTATTAAGTTCGTGCTGCAAATCATACTCTTACTTATTTCAGAGGTTGTCTATCTCTTTATAGCTTTTTGAGTTTTGTCTTGAGTCGCTTGACCAAATATATTCAGGATAACCATTTATTGGGAATACACAACCCTCTGATTTATATGTTTCTTCCTCTTGTTTGATGATCGGAGTGGACTATAATATAGTAAATTTAGTCTTTGTCAATCAGTTAGAAAATAGGGATTGGCATTTAAACCCATGTCTCGTTGGGGCCATGGCTTTATACGCCACTTATTCACTGACCAGGATGTAGTACCTATGAAGTGCCTTTTCATGGAATATCAACTAAATATGCAAGGATGTGCTTCTGAATTTTTTTAAAAAAATCTATCTATGAACTTTGTAAATTTGGTTGCTATTAGATCAGAGCTCTCTGTTTTTTACATAGTTGCGATTTATACATTTGCTGTAGTCATAATTACTTTGCTGGAAATTTATTTGGTCAACAGTTTCTAGCTGGAACAGAATCTCAATCTCAGGGAGGTTCAACACATATTCCTGCAGCACTTAGAAACTTCTCAATGTCTCAAAAGGAGAAGACCCTTGAGGAACTTGTGAGGGACCGTTGGCTTTCTATAACAGATGGTAAGATAGGACTTGGTGTGCGTTCATTCCTTGATCTCAGAAGTTGGTTTCACAGTAATGAGGTTCCTCCATGTGAAGTTTGCAACGAAGCTGCTGTGAAGGTCTATCTTTCTCTTAAATTTCTTCTCTTTAACTCCATGTTCACTATAGCATGAGTTTTGCCTTTCAAATTGGAGGACTTTTTTGCCATTTTAGCTGTGAACTCAGATGGTCTTCCTAAATACTGTACTTTGGTTTGGTAATGTCACTATAAACATCCATTCCCTGTCAAAGAAAGATGTTTACATGTCTATGATAAACTATATGGCTACTAGATTATCCAACTCATGGAGGTACGATTATTTAACCAGGCTGAGCTTTGCCAAAACGAAGGCTGTAATATTCGTATCCACATGTACTGTCTGAAAATGAAGTTCTCCAAAAGCAAGGTATTCTTCTCTCTTCTGTTGTAACTTCCCATAAATTACAATAGAACACTGCAATGTTGAACGTAGGCGATCAATAAAGCCGCATAATTGAACATATAATCTACGGAAAGTGAGTTAATCCAACCAATCTTATTATTTCAAAGGGAAAACACTGCAAAGTTGAGCTAAATTCTTACTGAAACCATAATTTACAGGCTGAAAAAGTTTGTCCTGGGTGTGGGACAAGATGGCATTACAACATTGCAAAAGTGGAAGCTCTGGATGAAGAAGAGGATGATGCATCTGCTCCTCCTGAGAGTCAGCAGCCTCGTGAACCCTCAACAAGAAAAAGGTCGAGGACCCGTGCAGCTACTGATTCTGATACTCCCGAGCCTGGGCCATCTCAAGGTACAAGGATGACTCGACGTTCTGTCCGTTTGAAGATTTCAGGTTAACAAATCCAGTTTGCTAGTTTTGGTGCCCATGTACATCTTAGCATATGAAAATGGATATACTTTTGCACACCCTGTGAAACCAAATACTAACATATGATTGTAGATTATAGGAGTATCTTAATCATGGGTGTGTTTGTTTGGTTCCATTAGTGTTGTAAGGGGTTCAATGTTGATTTTGACGGAGATCAAATGATTGTTCATGTTATCCTTGGGGGCTTAAGTAGGGGTGTCAAAAGAAAATATGAAAAATCGATCGAACCAACCAAATCGAACCATTTTCTCAATAAAATTGTAGACTTTTATTTAAGTGTATAACTATTCTGAATAATTGAGTTGGTCTTTTTAGTTTATTAAAAATCCCAAAATATTCCCGAACTGAAGAACTTTACATGTACATAAATATATTTTATATATTAACATGTTAAATTTAATATATAAATGTATTTTACAAAAAATTTCAAATATAAATATAACCTATATCCTCGGTTTTTAGCGATTGGATGATTTTAAGTCTTTGCTCTTTTATTAACCTTTAGTCAAGTAGTTTTCAAATTAAAGGATGCTATAATAGAAATCAAACAAAGACAATCATCTATGCAAATATTCTTACATTAAAGTTTTAGATCAAATAATATGACAAAAAAATTTTACATTCTTAACTTTTTGGTGAAATAAAATGTTTAAAAACATATTTGCAAAAAATATTTTAATAATAATTTATTTTGAAATAATACTTTAAAAATTAAAGAAACTCGAAAATTAATCGAATGATGAAGATAAATCGATATGATTAAGATGATTTTAAAAAATTAATTGTGCTTATACATTATAAAATACCTAAAAAAATTGAAATAGTATAATTTTTAAAAAATAACCAACCTAACCATCTCATTGCCACTCATGAGCTTAAATAGATATTCATTTGCACATGTTTTCTGGTGTGAATCTTTCGTCTCTAGTTATTGAGAATCCCATTTTCATACATGATCGGAAATCATACAAGAAAATGTTTATCGATTACATATGAGTTGATTGTTGAAATACATTAAATTTTCCGGTAGTATGAATTTGTTGAAATACTTCGCCTCTTTCTATGAGATAGTAGGCATCTTGATTGTTGCGTTCCCTGCAGGTAATAACGAATGATCCTCCAAGCAAGTGAGTGAAAGGCATGGTAAGAAAGCGAGTTCAACTTGCGAACAATCAATAAGTAAAGCACCGATCCTTTTGCGTCAGGAAGGTTAACTAAAATGATACAAGGAGTTGGTAAGAGACGGATCTTTGCAACATGTAATTACTTTAAAAAAAATAAGTAGCACTTTCTAGTCCACCAAATAGGCAATAAAAGTCCTATCTCGCCTTATGGCAGAAGGAGCATTCGACCATAACTTCTGTTGGTACGATTACGATCTCAAAAGAGAGGTAATCCTAACTATCACTTGTTTCTTTTTTCTAACTCAACTATCATTATCTTTGTTTTACATCACACATTCAAGTTGTTTACACCAACAAATAATGACTATTTAGGTAGAAAAAGAAAATCTCAGGGTGTTAAAATCACAAAACAAAGTAACAGTTCAGGAGTGTCTGTCTCTTATTAGCTGGCTAAATCACCCATGTCAAACCCTCAAAAAGTGCAGGGAGTCTAAGCAACACAGGATACCATCCAAATGCACTCAATAGCAAGGGTTTACCCTGTGCGCACCCAAATGATAGCGGCTGTGGATTCCCCCTATTATAAAAAAAATTACAAAACTAAGGTAGACATATTTAGGAAGCAAGCAAACCTTGAGCCTCAGCAGTGCAGAATTACAATACCAAGTGTTCTCGTCTCGTTCATTTTCAGGTTCACATCATCCACTCTTCGAGAATTGATGATATAGTGGTAAGTTCTGAAGCTAAGGAATAAGAAGATCATGAAGCAACTTACCCGAAAATTCAAATCAATTAAAACACTTAGACTTGGCAATACAACTCTAGCCAAGAAAATATACGATTACAAACGCATAACATTTCACTCTACTAATAAACTGAAACTCAATGTATTTGAGAAACCAGCACAGTGCTCTAACAATAAAGTGAAAAGTTATGTACTTGTGATGAAGCATTCTCTTGGCTATAGTTGTATTGCCAAATCAAAGTGGTCAATTGATTTGAACGTTCAACTAGGTGGCTTAATAGGCTTTTCTACCTCACCTTCCAAACCACTATATCATCGATTTCCGAAGACTGATCTTTGTGAGATAAGAAAGCAGCTTCTCTTCCACACACCCTGGTCATACAAAAAGTTGAAACTAGTATTACTGCCAGCATAATCTGTAAACATTTTACAGAGAGGAATAGCATCAATTCCTTCAAATGAGCAATACGTTTTATACTTTTGATTCCATTCAGCAATGTCAATAGCTCCACTCTACTATAATATCGTCTTCTTCGATCGAGTTTCAAGTATGGAAGTAACATGCAAGGTAAGTAAAGATTGCAAACAGAGATCGATGACATTTAGTCAAATACCAACAACAACAACATACTCAGTGATATCCCACAAGTGGGGTCTAGGCATTTAGTCAAATACCAACTCAAATTATCTGAAAAAATATACACAAACTTGGAGATCATAACAAAATGATTGAATTTATCTGGTACAAAATAATGATGATAATACTAATAATGACAATTTTAGTCCGCCAAGCTTACATAAGGGTTGTTATCAGTTCATTCCTACCAAACCATACCATTCATATTACCAAAGCCCAGTATGTAGCTAGAAATAGTGGCATAATGAGACTTCTAAAAGCTTTTTATCTCTGTCTATAGTCGTATCTTTAACTGGAACATTGCTCACTTTTCAATCTTATGGTAATAAGCTAGAGATACGTCAAATGTACCGAAATGTCATCTAATCTTGTGGTTTTAAACATGTCAAGTGGAAAGTTGGAATTAAATAGTTGCCAAAACAGGAAAATACTCTTTTGGAAACAGACTTGAAAAAAAAGTAGGACAAACAAACTGAATAGTTTATACAATCCTTAATTCATAAAGACTTATTGGGTTTTTTTTTTCAAATGGCAATAGCAATTTTGGTCCATCTGTTATATGTTCATTCAACTTTTGGTATTTGTGTAACCTAGCTAAGCATAATTAACCTTCAATTAATATAAATGAACGATTTTGATTCTTATATTTTCTAATACTTTAAGAATTAATGATTCCATAAAGTTTTAAATATTGTTAGTTTGAAAGATCAAAATTGCACAATTATATTAGTTGAAGGCTAATTATGCTTTAGTTGACTTAAAACAAGAACAAAAGCGGAATAAACACATGGATCAAAATCGCTAGTTGCCATTTAAATAGTAAAAGCATTAGTGTTAAGAACACAAATTCTGGAAGTCTCAATTTTCTTATTTACACTGAGCCCCCTCAAGTCTTGAATGACGAAAAGGACACTCCGACCAAGTTAATGATAATTAATGGTTTTGATTATACTTACCAAAAACATGTAGGTGCATATTAGATATCCTAATATTACAAAAGTTGCATTACTTGCTAAAAAAAAAATTTCCTACTACTTTGAAATGTGAAATAAAGATACGAAGAAGAGTGGATTTGAAAATTTACTTTGTGACTCACAAAATTGACACAAGTTGTATGAGACTTCTTTTTATTTCATGAGTTGGTGGAACCAAAGAGTAAAATTTGGGTTGAAATGATTTGTGAAAAAAAAAGAAACCTCACACCACTTGCATTAGTTGTGTTAGACACAAAACTAAGTTTCACATGGAATTTGATGAAATAAAAGCTTCGCACAAACAACACTCGAGATATTTAAACATCTTCATAATATTTCAAACATTACGAGACGTGTTTAACATCCTAAACAATGTTAGTAACATCTTTCAACAGATGCTTCAGACATTCTTGCTCATGAATGTTTCAAACATTTGGAAGCGAGGACATCTTTCCAAGAGATGTTTAATATATCTCGGGTTGTTTGTGCAAAACAATGACTTGAAGGAAGTAAAAGGAAATGAAAATTTGATATACTTTGAAAATGGTAACGAAACTTCTATAATTCGCAAAGTTTTAATATTTACCGGCAATAGAAGTTACAGAGACAACTAGAAGGCCAAAATGGGAGACTAAAGAACAGTCCAACAGAATTCACAACCATTCCAAAGGTACACAAAATTAAAAGTATCGAGGAGATTAAGAATTTTGACGCAAATAAGCACAAGCTGTTAAACTAAAAAAATCTCAGTTTTCATAGCTAATGACTCCTAAACAGTTCAATTGTTTTAGCAGAGTTGATTCTCTTCATTACAAAGATTAGATATCCAAAGAGATCATGCAACATATAGCAATTCAGAAATCTAAGGTAATACAGATGAAATGATTATCAAACATGACAACAGCAACATACCTTGCGGAATCCCACAAGTGGAGAAAAATGTACACAGACCTAACCACTATCTCGCCAGGAGACAAAATGATTATCAAACATAAAAACAAAAATAAAATAACATACACTTGCACTTTCAAGAACCCAACCAATTCATTTAACTCCCAATTCTTGTAATTCCTATTTGTTCGAGGTATTATCTAACTGAGATTTGTACAAATTTGGGACACAACTCATTAAAAGTAAAGCAAACTCCACTGAAAAGATTGAAACTTTTGTGTGTTAGAAAATGTAAACAGTTTGTACAAATTTAGGACACAACTCATTAACAAGTAAAGCAAATTACACCTCAAAAGCTTGAAATTTTGTGAATTAGAAGATGCAAACAGTTTTGTACAAATTTAGGACACAACTCATTAACAAGTAAAGCAAATTCCACTAAAAAGATTGAAACTTTTGTGAATTAGAAAATGTTAAAATTTGAGTTTGTACAAGTGATGGAGCCTCAATAGTACGTGTTCATCATAAACTAGTAGTTTTAGTTCGAATTTTGTATTTATGTTGAAAAAATTCATTACATATATAAACAAGTTATTCAAAACTCATTAACAAAACAAAAATTGTAGTCCAAAATGCATAAACTAAAAATTTTAGTTCCACCTCTAGCAACAACAACAATGAAATCACATCATACAAGTGAGGTCCCTAGAGTAGAGCTTATGTAGACCTAACCTCTACCTCCGTGCTCAGCTCAAGTGCATCGAATCAAAAAAACGACAGTGAAGAAACAAAAATAGTAGTCCAAAAAGCATAAATTAAAAATTCTGGTTCCGCCTCTAGTAACAACAACAACAACAACAATGAAATCACATCACACAAGCCAGCTCCAGAGAGTATAGAGTTTACACAGACCTTACCTCTACCTCCAGGCTCTCAGCTCAAGGGCATCAAATCAAATTAGTTACAAGTACGAAAACACTACAACTAATAACGAAAACAGTACATAAATAGAAATTTTATGAATTAGGAAAGATGTAAAATAGTTCATACCAGGATTGGATAGATACAGATCTGATCCAAAATCCGCAATTTTAGGGTAAAAGGCTATAGATAAACCGCCGCCACCGACACAAATGTTTATGACCGTGGAACGGATGGCTGAGATGCCGTTTCCGCCGCAGCCGCACAAACGCCGATGCCGGCGGCTGAAGAAGAATTCTCCACCTCACTCTCTATAATCCTAACCCACCCCCCCCCTGTTCCCCGGTAGGATCTTATATAGCTTTTATTTATATATAGGTGAAGTTTTGATTAGTAAATGTATAATTAATTATGAGATTAATTTTTATTTAATAATACATTTTGTGAGTAATTATATTTTTGTGTTTTTTCTTAAAATGGAGGATTGGTGAAATAAACTCGAATCATAGAAATAATTTTTTGTAAAATATAGATTAAATCACATGTGTACGATATATGATTTTTCTTCAAGATTCAATGCATCAAGTTAATGTTACTCTATTTGTTATATTATTTGATCATTCTTGAGACCTTAGTATCGAAGAGATCTTCCAATGAAGAATCGTCACATTTTTTGGAAGTATTATTGACTTTGTTGTTCACAATAGCAACTTGTCAAATGAGAGAATGAAGACAGTCGGTTCGAGGATTTAGATGTTACAAAATACTTTCCTAATCAGACTTCTAAAGCTATTTTTATGTGTCCTTTCAACTCTTCCATCGATATTCTAATATAATCCTCCAAATTTATAGTTGTTCTTGATTAGAGAAAATCTTCATGGATCGAATCAAAATTTACTTGTTAATATGTACATGAGGCTTCTCTTTAAGAAAGTCATTGGTCCTTGATTTATATTTCATTATTTGTTTTCTTTTCACTTGTTTTGAGAAATATATTAATTAATTTTGATTCTTCTTTTCATAGATTTAGATTAAAAAATATTTTCATAAGACCATTATTTTGAAAAAAAATAGCATTGAATACCATAAACATAGCATATGGTCCTCTGACTAAAGTAATAAATTTGATTCAAATAATAGATCATGTGGGGTTCACAAATTTGAAATAAATAAGGCCATGACATTAATTTGAATATTTTTTTGGAAAAAAAAAAGTTTCTAGAAAAAGTATTTTTTTTGAAAAAAACTTTGCACAAACGTTTATGCAACTTAATTAGTTGTTTCTATTCAAGAATTTTGTATGTTCTAATAATTCTTTACAAAAAAAAAAACATTCTATTACATACCTACAGTTTTTAAGATAAAAACATTAAGGAATGAATTCATTAAAAATGTTTAAAATATCACATAAAGATACAATAATTTGTTGATATATATATAATAGTTTTTTTTATACAGACAAACACAAAAAATTTAATTAAAAGTATTTAATTAATTATCATCATTTGTTATATGTGATCGTGACCGTGTCCTTACTAGTACCAAGAGGGCATTGTGGTAGAAAGGCCGACCACTACGTACATCGCCATCCGTCCAAGAAAGAAGCAAGCTATTTTTCTTTATTCTCCTTTCGCAGACAGGGAAGAGAATGAAAATGGACAGCAGATGATAGTCATAGTTGATTTTGATTCGAGTTAATCGTTTCTTGTTATTATACCATAAATTTTGATGATTGATTATCATTATTTGTTATATGTGACTGCATCTTTACTAGTAAAAAAGGAAACTCTTCGACCAAGAAGATATTTTAGAAAGATCGACCACTACATATATCATCATCCATCTAAAAGAGAAGTAAGTTATTTTTTTGATTCCCTTTTCAAATGAAGAAGAGAATTAAATGGATCGCAAAAAATAATCATAATTGATTTTGATTCGAGATTAATAATCTATTATTACTATACCATAATTCTTGATGATTGGTATTTTATCAGTATATTAATTTTCACCAACTTAGAAAAGTACCTTAATGTTCAAAGAAGGCAAAAACTTTTTAAAATAGTTAAAAGAATAAAATAATCAAGCAAATATTTTAAGCAAAAAAATTTGCATGGCTAAAACTTCAAGTTCAAAAGTTATTAAATGTTTTAATAAGTGTTGATTGATTTCAGCTTCCACATGGCTACATTGCTTATACACAATGTCCCACCATTAAATTTTATGATTAATCATAACTAAAAAAGATTTATAATATAAGATAATATTTACAGTACAACATGAATAATTTGTGAAGTGCATATAAATTTTAAATATAAAGATTCTAAATGGATTTCTTTTACATAAATAGATTATTTATTTTTTTAGTTGATATTGATAAATTATATATATATTTGATAATTATTAATTTAATTAATTGAATAAATTGTAATTTAAGGCATTTCTTCAATTTTATAAATTACAATAAGTGAAAGAAATATTTGATAATTTATTTTTATGTGTTTAAGTATAAAAGGACAGAGTAATTAATAATCGTGATAATTTGATAATTTAAGATACGCATAAATAGATTGGAATATCTATTACATCACAATATCAAATGTCATTCTATCCGAACTAATTGTCCAACTTTCTACCATAATAAGCAACTTTCACTCTTTTCTATTTAAGATTATATCATCAATGATATAAAGCTGCGTCATATCCTTTCTAATCACCTTTACTGCCTTTTTGATCTATCTCTATCCCTCCGTGTCAACATCTAGCACCTCCTAATGAAACAAATATACTAAATAATTTTTTTCCTTCGATTCAAGGAATACTACTTAGTATTAATAAAGTAAAGTTTTTAAAACTATATATTAAGTGTTTATATATGAAAAATAAAAGGTATTCAATATTTATATTAATAAATAAATAAAATAATTTTAAAATATGCGTAAACTGATTTGAATATCACAATAACTTTTGAAATTATTTTAATTATATGATAATTATTCCTTTTTACTTTCATTATCTAGCGTATATGTGTTAGTTTTAACATAGTTATTTACTGTTATGTGCTACTCACTGTTAGTTGTACTTGCTGTTCCATTATCTACATGTCATTTTGTCATATTTAGTCTTTCTGTGTATGGGTTTTGAGTTGAAGGTTTTAGAAAACAGCATCTGTACTTCTATGAGATAGCGATAAAGTGTGCGTACAATC
>JAOTQR010000001.1:863477-882820 GCA_025774065.1 Solanum ossicruentum | reverse complement strand
TCTGTACTTCTATGAGGTAGCAATAAGGTCTGCGTGCAATCTATCATCCTCAGACTTCACTTGTGGGATACACTGGATGTGTTGCTGCTGTTGTTGATAATAATAATAATAAAAAATTTCAAAAACGTTGCGTACGCGAAATGCCACCTTTTTCTTTTTTTGAGAAAATCAAGAAAACAAAAGCTGACCCCCCCACCCCTCCACGCCCACCCCCAACAGAAAAAGCCAACACAGCTTCAAACTTCAAAGTCCACCATTGATGGTCATCCTCATAGACAAAATTTCCACAAAAAATGCTGTGTTGTATAAAAATCACCATACCCTTGTCATAAAAATCCAATCTTTATTTTCTTCTCTCACTGTTTGAGCATACACGCCTCTGTGTCACAAAAAAAAATTCAGTAAACTATAAGGGGTTGGATCAATTATAGCTCAATTACATGATTTGATTGTGACCCTTTTCAAATCTTTGACTCTTGTCACCTTAGATTTGTATGGTTTTGTTTTCTCAGATTTACTGTTGAGAAAAAAGAGTCTGTTTTGGTGGACACGTAAATCAAGGAGAAAGCTTTAAAGGATTTTTTGGTTCATCTCAACCACCCACTCTTACCCTTTTGTTCAGACCCTTTAATTTTCTGTTCTTGGTTTTTTGTCTTTGTTTCTTTATTTTGATGAAACCTGTCAGGAAAATCCAATTAGTGCTTGATTTTTTACAGAATGGGATGAATTAATCAGGATTTTTGGTACAGAATCTCATCTTGGTTAGTTTTGCTATCTTTCCCTTTAAATTTTGGTATTTTATTGTGTTTGTGGGGGTGCTGATAATTTTTTGTGCTAATCTTGTTTCTGGGAGTTGTTATGAGCTTATAAAGATTGGCCCTTTGTGTCATAGAATTGTTTTGAGTTCTATTTTTTTTTTCACTTTTCCTTTAGATTTTGGGATTTTTGCAGTGGTATCTTTGCTTGGGTTAAAGTTTATGTTTGTGGGGTGCTGATAGTTTTTGGGTTTTTCATGTTTATGGGACTTGTTATGAGCTCATAAAGATTGGACCTTTGTGTCATAAAAATTGTTTTTTTCCCTCTCCCCCCCCCCCCCTCTTTTTTTTTTTTGGGTTTGAAGTTAGTGGTTTGGGGTGTTGATAATCTTTGTGGTTTGAAGGCTTTTAGGTTTCACCTTGCCTTTCTGGGTAGTTGATGTTTTTTGTTTGAATTTGAGGAATCAAAGGTTAAAAGAGGGAAGATAAATGTTAAAAGCACATGGTGTAGCATCTTGGGTCTTCTTTTGCTTTTGAGCTAAGTGTCAGATTTAGTTTTTGAATTGACTTTGCTAGGTGACTGAAAAGTTGGGAATGTTGGCAAAAAGTGAAGAGTCCATTAATGTTCTCTTATCAAAGTTTGAGGTTTCTTTCTCCTAAAAATGGCTAACAAAGTTTGGATCTTTTGATGTTTGTTCTAGTCTTAGCTTCTAGTTTTGTTGATCAGCAATTTTTTTCTTTCCTTTTTGTGCCTTTCATGTTTTCTAGATTTTTTTTATCTCAAAAAGTTTGGACCTTTGTGTCATAAAATTGGTTTGGATTCTTGGTTTCAAGGTCTATTGGGAAAAGCCTCTCTACCACTAAGATAGGGGTAAGGTCTGAAGGTAGGCCTAAGGTCTGTGTACACTCACTCTTCCTTCCTAGACCCCACTTTGATTATATTGAGTATGTTGTTGTTGCTTTTTTTTTGACTTCTCACTGTTGTCCAATCAAAGTTTAAGTTGCGCGGACTCTTCACTGTTGATGCCTCACCGAGTTGAATTCTCCAAAAGTACACTACTTTTGGAGAATCCGACACACACCTATTGACATTTTTGAAGAATCCGAGCAACATAGATCAATTATGCCTTCTCGGTAAGGGGAGTGAGACTACTTGTTGTTGTAGACATTTCGTTTGCTTCTTGTGTAAGAAAATTCTTTGAGAAGATTTTTGTACCCTGTTTTTCAGTTTGATGTTGGAAATAAGTGAGATACCTTATGTGCTATGCTGTCTATGCTTCTTCCTTTTGAGGATACCTTGCTGGATGTTTAGGATAACCTTGTCATGAAGAAATTTGTGTTTGAAGAGTTTCAATTTATTCATCTTGGGGAACCAATTTTGGTTAACTAAGGTATCCTGCATGAGCACTAAAGCATTTGATTGCTTTGGTCGGTAGAATATTAAGCAAATGTTGTCTCCACGTAATTTAATCACATGTAATGTAAGCTTGAAAATGCTAATCTACAAGTACCTGTGAAATTGATTTGTCTGCATTGTGATGTCATTAGTTTAGCCACTCGCTCTTAGTATTTTTATTGTAGATCAGCTGTTTTGAGACCTCCCGCAGAGGATACCTAGTTCTCATTGGTCAGTTTAGTTTTGGTAGCAAACAAAGTCACTAATCCTTGTACTTAGCATGTGAATTTGCATTGCTTTGGTTGATGATATTAATTGGCAATAGTCTCAAGCTTGTGATCGTGTCTATCTTTGACTTTTGCTTAACGAAGTTGGATAATTCTTTAAACAATTTGAGCATCTAACTCCCACGCATCTAAAGAAGAGAAGCTGCATGAAAATTTTTAAGGAGTTCATTGAAATTGGAAAAAATCATAACACGAAGTCTTTATACTCCTTTATGAGAATTTACTAAGCCGTTATACTTATTAGGCATCAGTTTCTTTTTTAAGAGTGTCATGATTATCAACACAGCTAAATCAGAGCTCTCAGCCAATAAAGTAGTTGTATGTTTTTAATAATGCCTTCAACCTAGAATTACTAGCTTACTTTCCTTTTAAGAATTTCCAAGAATAGGACTATTTCCTATAAACCTTACCTCTTCAATAACTTCTTTCTCTGTCCGCCCCATAATTGTGGTCACTTTTTCAGTTCAAACAAAGTTTTCATTGTCTAGTACTATTTAAAGTTTCTTTCGGTATTTTGATACAAGAGATAATGCAACTTGGTATTTCTCATTAAATCCTAAAATATCTAAAATATTTTCAAAATGAACTAAATAAGACTAACATTTTGGAGAATTGGTTAAATGCCCCCCTTTGATGAAGGTCACCAACACATCCATTGTTATGCTCAAGGAACTTCAAAATGTATCTTGAAAGAGAAGTACTTCTAAATCTTTGTTTGTTTCTACCTTTTGACCCAATTCTGGTCAACTTATGAACATTACATGGGAGTGACGTAGTTCTCTATACATCTTTTAGCCAATGCGATAGTTTCTTGACTTTTTTTCATCTTTCTATCAAATTTCTACCATGTGGCTATGGTTTGTGATTGTGTAGTACTTTGTCATCTTTGATGCAAGACCTAGTTATTTTAGCCAATGTTTTTTAATCTTTGATGCTAGACCTAGTTATTGATAAACGATACATTGAATATATTGCTTTTCTAGACATGTGTGCACTTGCTAATCTTGAATGCTGATAATCAAAAAGTTCATGGACTAGTTATCTCATTATTTGCAGTGTGCACTCTAACGAGTTCCACTTAACTTCTCTTCTGCTGTCTTCTCCTTTTCCCAATTCTGTTGTTAATTTTGCTTGTGAAATGATTTTTTTTAAAAAATTTTACTCTGGTTAACCGTCGAAGACTTGATAAATAAACTTCCATAAAAGTTGTTGGTGTTAGATTGCCTGCGTTAACTGGCATTAAAACAGGCTGCTCTGATTTGCAGTGGCACAAACCTCCTTTCTGTCACCTTATTGATTTTTCATTATGTAGATCTTTTTCCGGTTATGTTTAACAGATAGATGAATATTTTTCCGATTTATGTCCGTGCTTCCTCTGGTGACAGGATCAGATCTGTTAAGAGAGATAGAAGATCAGATTTGAAGAGGATATATACTGTCAACTCATAGTAGTTTATATAGATAGCATGGCTCCCGGAGGCAGCAATTACCAGGATATTGGTGATTCCCGAAGTGCATATGCTGACTATGGTATTGCACCAGAAAGTGCCGAATTCAAAAATTCCCCTTTCAGAAAATCTACAGCTGTTATTGGTGGGAAGCATGGAGCAGGATCTAATAGTGCTGTTCATGAGCTACTTGAATGCCCTGTTTGTATGAATCCGATGTACCCACCAATTCACCAGGTAGGTTCTATGTCGCTTAAATTGGAATAACAGATTTGTAATGAGAATGATCTGAGATCTCTCGACATATTTTGTTATTCACCGAAGTGGTACATGTCACGGAGATCTTGGTACTTGCAGTTTAATTTTGATAAGATGAAGATAATTTGCAAGTACATATAAATTATTGAAGATGACGGAAAGGGTTTAAGAAAAATGCTACAATTTCTTCACAAGCATTCAAACATTTTCCCAATCAGATTACTGATCGCCAGATTGTTAATAGTCCAATCTCTAAATGTACAGGATAGTTAATCCTTCTTTTTTAAAAAAGGGTTTACTGATATATTATCTTTACGTAAGCTTGCATTCAGCTGATGCTTCAGCTCTCCTTTGATGGGATTGTGCCTCCAGATTCCATAATAATCCACTATGCTTTCCTTTTAGCCAAATGGCTTTATGTGGTACTAAACTCGTTAGTTTGAAGTGTCACATCTTGATGACATTGCAGCTTTATATAATAGTTTCGAGCTATCATAGAGAGAAAATGTATTTTTGTCTATTCAATAGAGATGAGATATTTCTCTCCCCAATCTTAGTGAAAAAGGTTGCAATTTGGAAGACAGCTAAGATTACCTCAACTTACTAGAAATGAGTTTCACCCACCCTATTTTTGGTTTCCGAATGTTTAGGCCCATGTTATGTAATTCACGCTTTGGATATCCAGTCCTGGGCGAGCGGAGTGTTAAGGGTCCCACATTGGTTGAAGGAATGAGTTGTCTCCTGATATGGTCTAGGGAGATCCTCATCTTATGAGTTAACTTTTGGAAATAAGTTGGGTTCTGATCCACTTCTTTTTATGGTAGTAAAGCACAAAGATGTCTTGGGCCCAAGCCTCGTCATCATTATCAGAAGGAATTTTCACGTGCTTTGCCGAAGAAAAAAACAAAACCTACTCTAGGAGATTGTTGGTATTAAAGTATAACACTGTCCTTTGTCCAAGTCTTGTCAACATTGTCAAAGGAAATCTCCGCATGGATAAAGTCTGCTTCCAGTCCTTTCTTGACAATAAGAAAGCGCCTAGTTTCCTAAAGGATATATATCTCATGTTCTCGACAGTCAACTCTACAAGCTGTTTAGAGAAAATGACAATGAAAATTTGATGCTTGTCGTTGCTAGTTAACAATAAGAGAGCACCTAGTTTCCTACAAGATAAATGTATTATGGACTGTACTATATAGTCGATGCACCTCTTAGTTATCCGGCCTATGTAAAGGAATTGCCACAGTGGCAGTCGGTTAAGCGTATAATCGTATTATTTGTAGAATCTGAATTTTTGGCAATATTTTATTTGCGTAAAGAGTTGGAAAGATGATTGTCCTATCTACCTTTTATGTAATATTCATTGAATACTTACTATTCTAGGGTAGTATGTGATAGTTTGGATAAACCAAATTTGAATGTTAGACACTTGACCTAACTTGTGTTTCATTTTTCTTCTTGCTGCTTTTTTGTTAACTTTGTGACCTTATTCTTCAAGTCATTGGAAGCATTCTGTGGTCTTTTACTGAGCTTGTTGATCTTTTTCTTGTAAGTGTCCAAACGGCCACACATTATGTGTGAAGTGCAAGTCAAAAGTACATGTATGTCCAATTTGCCGCCATGAGCTTGGAAACATAAGGTGTTTAGCACTGGAGAAAATTGCTGAGTCACTAGAATTGCCATGCCGATACCAAATTTATGGGTGTCAAGATATATTCACTTATCATACAAGGCTGCGACATGAGCAGAACTGCAGATTTCGACCATACAATTGCCCATATGCAGGATCTGAATGTGCTGTTACTGGTGATATTTCGTACCTCGTTGCACACTTAAAAGATGATCACAAGGTTGATATGCATGATGGGTGTACATTCAATCATCGTTATGTCAAATCTAATCCTCAAGAAGTTGAGAATGCTACATGGATGCTGACGGTTAGTTCTCTCTCTCTTTTTTTCTGTCTTTTTTAACCTTTGTTATGAAGGGGAGTCTTGGTGCAATTGGTAAACTTCTCTTTGCTCCAGTTATCACATAATTTCATTGTCGTTACTGTTCTTAATTCTGTCTGTTGTGTAATGCTCTCATTTCGCATTATTTCGTTGTTGTTACTGCTCTCGTATGTGTGTTCCCTTTTTCAAACTGATTCGAAATGTTTTACTTAAGCCGAGGGTTATCGGAAACCACCTCTCGATCTCTTACGAGGTAGGAGTAAGGTCTGCGTAGAATCCCTCCTCAGACACCACTTTGTGGGATTACTTTGGATATGTTGTTGTAATTATACAGTTTTCCAGCATAAGGAAAAGAAGCACAGACATCCAGTTCTTTGTGCTTCTTTATCAACTACCAAAAGTTGAACTGCCTTTTTTGGAAGACGGCCAAATCCCAATGATATTCACTTACCCTTCTAAGTGAACACTGAAAGAAAAGCTTTAGAAATCACTATTAACCTTCCAGGAAGATCTGGACTAGTAAGAGAAATGACGAGTTCTAGTTGGTTCTACAAACAACTAATGCATACCGCTCTCAAACAGCAAGTTGGTTGAAGATTGAAAATTCTGAATCTGTCGTCTGTCAAAGGAATAAACCGATGGCTGTTTCTTTTTCTCCTTTTTCCCCCCTCTATTTAAAGTTAGATCTTGGTCTTCTATTTGATACTTCGAGGAAAATCTGCTACTATAAGCTTTTCGAAAAAACAAGGACAAAGAAAGACCAACATGATCAACTAGTTTTCTTTATCTAATTGTCGAAATGATGTATACATTTTGATACATCTATAACTTTGGCTGCTTTATTCATCATCATTTTAGCATTTTTCAACTGCTAGGGGGTTCATATTTTTATGCCCGCGTTTTTCTTTTATGGTCAGATACGAAGGCCAGATAAGAGCATGATTAATTTAGTTCTTTGCTTACCAATTAATTTTCCGACTAGCATTTAGCCATGATATGATGAATGAGTGTCTTCTTTGTTGATTTTCACATTGTTCCTACTGCAGTGCGCTTGTTTCGAAAGGTCATGTGAGTAATAGTTCTTTTGCTGTTTTCTGGAATAGGTGTTTAACTGTTTCGGTCACCAGTTTTGCCTGCACTTTGAGGCTTTCAATCTTGGATTGGCACCGGTATACATGGCATTCCTTCGTTTTATGGGTGATGATGATGATGCAAAAAGATTTAGTTATAGTCTTGAAGTAGGTGGATTTGGCAGAAAGTTAACATGGCAAGGAGTACCGAGGAGCATCCGTGATAGTCATAGAACTGTCCGAGACAGTTTAGACGGTCTGATTATTCAAAGGAGCATGGCACTCTTCTTCTCGGGTGGTGACAGGAAGGAGCTGAAGCTAAAGGTAGCTGGGCGTATTTGGCGAGAGCCATTGTAAACTAGATATATGCATCTTCTTTCATCGCGGGGATGCCCAGAAAGTATAGTTAGTTATCGCTAAATTGGTTGGTGGCTTAATTTTTTGCATTTCTTGTAAATGGTTCTATACAGTTTCTGGTTTTCAGATCGATCGATCGTATCGATTGTAGTTTAGCTCAACTGTGGATCATGTATCTAAAGTTGTGAGGCATTTTAAGCTTTTTTCCTGACCAGCCATATGGTAATCTATCTGTTTCTCTCTTTGCCATGTTAAAAGATGATATTTTGCATGTCTTTTCACTTATATGCGTCCAGAAACAATGAAAGAATAATAAAGACTGATCTGAAATTCCCCACAAATCATTTTAATAGTCCATATCTAGCACGTTCTGTTTATGGGCTCGGTTCTTTTAGACGCTATGAGGTCATAGTAAGGCGTATATTTGGGTAAGTTGATGTTATAAATACTATATCAAAATTTGAAACATAACTCCAACTTCAAATATTGGTTTATTAAATTAAAATTGATCAAAAGTATAAAGAAATTAAAGTTAATTTCCCATATGAAAAAAAAGAAAAAATTCTCAACTTTGACCTTTAGATGCTAAAGAGATAGTGCGGATCAGGCCGAGGCCATTGGAATTCTACCCCAGATTATTATTCATGGGTTAATATACATAAAAATTATAGAAAATTGCTAATTCTTGTTAATTGGCTAGAAATAGTGCGGATTATTCGAATTTTCCCTAGATCATTACGGAGTGTTTTAAAAAAAAAATTTGTGAAAAAAATAATGGAAAGTCACACACTTTGGATGGTCCTATAAAATTTTTGGTAAAAAAAACACTTATGGACTAATATATACTAAAAATTAGAAAAATATCGAATTCTTGTTCTGTGACCTCTAAATGGTAAAAAGGTGGTGTGAATCTTACAAAAATTATGAATATCATTTAGTCCATTATGGACGATTTTGTAAAATTTTCGGTTAAAAAATTCAAACGCATCATATTTACAATATATTTATGTAAAATTATACACAAAAAATTGAGTAAAATTTTAAAATTCCGTTTCGTAACACCAAAACACTAAAAAAGATAACATAGATCTTTTTGAAGTAATAAGTATCAAAATTCTTTCTAATAAAGAGAAAACAGAAATCTCCTATATGAACCCTAAGCTAGCTTAGATAGCCCAAAAGACAACAAATTCCTTAAACCTCAGACAAAGGGTACAAAAGCCCCTGAAAATCTTCACAACAATCAAAGAACAATGATTATCCGATCACTTTCTCCATCAAAGCTGAAGAAATTGCTTCTCCCACTGTCTCTCTCAGCATATACACACAAAAATTCAATACCCAACTCTTTTCCTCCAGTTTTTGAAAGTGTTTATACCCAAAACCCTGCTAAAACCCTAGTCCCTCCTTTCTTCAGAAACTTCTCTACACCTTCAAAAATCCAATCTTTATCAGTTTCTAGAGATGGGAATTTCGAGGAATCAATTTCTGATGTTGTTTGCCCTGGTTGTGGTGTCAAAATGCAAGATTTTGACCCAAAACAACCAGGGTATTTCATTAAGCCTTGTGGCAAAACAGCAAACTATAAGACACCCATTAACAGGAATCCAATTCTTGATGAACCAGAAATATCGTTTTCTCTCAAAAGGGGTTTGCTTAATGAGGTTGTAGAACATGAAAATCAAGAAAATGTTGAAATCCCAGTTCAGAAAGCTGAAAAGCCTGTTGTTTGTGCTAGGTGTCATAGTTTGAGGCATTATGGGAAGGTTAAGGACCCTAATGTGGAGAATTTGTTGCCTGATTTTGATTTTGATCACACTGTTGGGAGGAGGTTGATTTCGAGTAGTGGGGCGAGGGCTGTTGTTTTGATGGTGGTTGATGCATCTGATTTCGATGGGTCATTTCCTAGGAAAGTAGCTCAGTTAGTTTCTAGGACAATTGAAGAGAATTCGCGGGCGTGGAAGGAGGGGAAATCGGGGAATGTACCCAGAATGGTATTAGTAGTTACAAAGATTGATCTTTTACCGAGCTCATTGTCACCTACTAGGCTTGAACATTGGGTTAGGACGCGGGCAAGAGAGGGTGGGGCGATTAAGTTGACTAGTGTACATATGGTTAGTGCAGTGAGGGATTGGGGAGTGAAGAATTTGGTTGATGATGTAGTTGGATTGGCTGGGCCAAGAGGACATATTTGGGCAGTAGGAGCACAAAATGCTGGAAAGAGCACATTGATCAATGCAATAGGAAAATGTTCTGGTGGGAATGTAAGTCATTTAACAGAGGCACCGGTGCCGGGGACTACATTGGGGATACTGAGGGTAGAAGGGGTGCTTCCAAGGAATGCAAAGTTGTTTGATACTCCAGGGCTTTTACATCCGCATCAGATTTCGACGAGGTTGACTAGGGAAGAACAGAAGCTAGTTCATATAAGTAAAGAGTTGAAGCCAAGGACATATAGAATCAAGGTCCATTGCTCTCCTTTACACTACTTAAAATGTGTTATTTTACTGGAAAAGCTTTCTTTACTATCGCACTTCAGTTTCAATTTGAGTGTTATTGACTTTGCTTATCTTTTTTCGGAGAAATCTACTACTATCATACAAGTATGAAAGTATATTTGTATCTTTATCACTCAAGTTCAGTTAATTTTTCCTTGAATAATTTCTTACATGGTGAATGTAAATATTGAAAAATTACGGTGTCCACTCATTATGCTCATCTTAGTCTTATCCAATCTTTGCATTTGATTGTTGATAGATAACCAAACTTTATGATCGGAAGCAACTTAGTATAATTAATTAGTTTTTTCTCATTTTTGAGCTGGTATACCAGCTTAAGTTCTCCCCTCTTTAGTGTTTATTGTTGCTTGTAGTATATGTTTCAATCAACTATCTATGAATCCCTTATGATTGTTTCTACTTTACTTACCTAACATAAGTGTGTTTTATGATTTTGGCCAAGTGAAATGCTTTTTGTGGAGCTTCAGAGCGTTAAAAAGAATCTGATGGCAATGTATGACCCGAAAAATATACCGGAGCTTAGATTAGTCACCTGTAAAATGCTTGTGGAGATGTGACCGTTTTGGTTTGCTTGTGTCATCTTAGATACAGGATCAAAATATGAAATCCAACCTAAATTTATCATTTCATTGCACTTATTCCCCGTCAAATGTATCTTCCTATTCTTATGCTAGAACTTCACTTGAAGAACCTGCTTTTTCTAGTTTAGTTTGTGTCATCGACTTTGAAATCTCATGATTTTCTTATTTGCTGTGGACAGGTAGGATATTCAGTTCATATAGGTGGACTCATGCGGTTGGATGTGGAAGAATTGTCTGTTGATTCTTTGTATGTTACAGTTTGGGCATCTCCACTGATTCCACTTCATATGGGGAGGACAGAGAATGTCAGCAAAATGCTGGAAGAACATTTTGGGCGTCAGCTGCAGGTTCTATTTGCTTTAGGAATTGGATGTTCTTCTTTTCTTTTCTAATTTCAAATCCTTATTGTTAACAAGTCCCTTTTGTCTAAAGTTGATGATATTGCACTTTCTATTGTTTTTCCTTTGCACGTAATTTAACTGTTGGTGTAAGTTTAGGTTAACTGCAGAGAGGAAAAAAAATACTATTGTCATCGTAAATTTTTGCGTCTTTTAAGTATGTGAAATCCCATTGTACTTGAAGTTGGCCTTGCTTCTATCATGAATTTTGGGTGTTAAGGTGAACGTGTTTGAAAGTTTGCGGTGGTCTGTACCGCTGAATAGCAGTATTGCATGGGAGACTTGTAGGGAATTCGGTGTCAGTGTGGGTGTGGGTGAAGTGAAAAAGAAGCTGAACCAAGACTCTATTTCTATTTAAACCATGATCCTGAGCAAGTGCATGGGTGTGGGATCCATTCAGATCTGGTCAGTCTTTCTCCTTTTATCTCTGTCTGGGCTTCTCCTCGTGATCAATGTTTTCTCCTCATGATACCTTATAAGTTTCCTATATAATGTCTCATCATTTAGACATATCTTTTGAACCTAGTTTTAGATATTTGAATTATTTTTAGCCGAATTCTTGCGCCCATGTCCGTGCCTCCTGAATCTTAGACATTAGATCATGAAGGATCTGACCTCGAGATACGCACCCCCATATCGGACACCCGCACCTGAGTTGAAGAAACTTTGGCTTTAATTAAAAATCAATAGAGTGTTAACAGTCTGATGCTGTGTTTGGAACTGTGTGGGGCTCTTGACTGTGAGGGTTAAATAAATGTTCTTTGGCAATAGAAATATTAGGTATTGGAACATCCCCACGCCAGAAGTAAGGGTGTCAACAGTCTTAGATCATCCTTCAAATTTCTCATATCTTCTTCAAACTGATGCTATTTGAAACTGTAGGGCAAGAAGTGCTATCTGACATGACATTTCCATGATCAAATAATGTCTCATTCTGGTTGTTGCCTCCAAAGTCTCGTGGTCCTATTAAGCTCAGTCTTAGTAGAAGTGGGCAGCGGTAACTTTACTGGCGTGGGCAGCCATAGTAGGTCCTATCTGCCTAAATGTACTCCTATAGACATGTAAACTATACCGGATTCGATATAGCCTGTTGTGACTACTGACTAGTAATTCATTAAATTGCATGTCTGTCTCCTACATCACTTCCACTCTCTGTGAACTAGCTTGGTTTCTCCAGGTTTCTCTTCCGAATCCTTCATTCAGTTGTCTGATTATACTTTTGCTACTTTCCTTTGTTTTTCTTTCATAGTCTTACAACTTTAAGGTCCGAGAACTTGTGTGAAGCATAGTTCGCTAGATGGCGTAGGTTCATAAAACTTAAAAGGACCTCTAGCAGGAGCCAGATTATTCAAATGCCTCAGTTATACTATTTGTAGAAGTCTTCTTATATTACTCAAAAGTCAAAAGTCCCCAACATTAATGTCAAAGGCATGCTAAGCCCTGAACTCTGAAGCAACGTGCAAAACATGTTGAGCACTTCGCGTCACTTCATATGTGCTTTAGTGTTGTCATCAAGGCTCTGAGACATATTTTTCCTTGCCAATAAGCATTTTCTGAAGATGCGACACTAAACAATTGATTTGCTATGATTAAATACTGTATTATTGTTTTTCATTTTGTCAGCCGCCAATTGGAGAGGGACGACTTGAGCAGCTAGGGAAATGGTTGAAGAGGGAATTTCATGTGAATGGAAATACATGGGATTCAAGTTCTGTTGATATTGCTGCTTCAGGTCTTGGTTGGTTTGCCATTGCACTTAAGGGAGAGGCTAAATTAGGTGTCTGGACATATGATGGCGTTGATGTCATCGTTCGTAATGCATTACTCCCAAACAGATCCCATGATTTTGAAGCTGCTGGCTTTACTGTTTCAAAAATTGTTTCCACTGCTGATCGCACCTCAAATAAACAACGACATAATGAGAAGAAGAGGAAATTGAGCGACTCTACTGCTGAAAAACCTGCAGAACCATCAAATGTCGAAGTGGCTACAAGTACTTGCTAATCGTGGAAGCTTTTACAATCTGGAAAAATCTTGCTGACTTTGTCAGATGTATGCCATCGTTCATTTTGGAACCACTTCGGAAAGAAATGTACTTTGCTTGTCCCAGCACTGGAATGCAGATTGAACACGAGGACCTGGATAAGCTGATGTGTTTCTACCGTGATTTTTCTCACCTGCAAAGAAGAAATGCGACATCAATACCAGATATGCATCAAGCAAAGGCATTCAACGCCCAATATTGCAATGGTTGTATCCTCTCTACACTGTTCTTACCTTCATTATATGCGAATCTTGGTGTTTATCGATGCCAAAGTGTCTCATTTTACATAGAGGAAGCTTTGTTATACGCAATTTTTCGTGTTCATTGATACCAAAATGTCTTGATAGGTAAATGAAGCTAGATGTTGAAGGATACATGCATGAACACAAACTGAATGTTTGGTTCTGCTCTATAGTCTTGAGGCTTATTCAAGATTTGATGTTTGTGTTGTTCTGGATTTGAAATGGACCTATAAAACTTGTATTCACATGGAGTCGGTTATACATATTTTAAAAAATTTATATAGTAATACACACAAAGATCGAGATAATTCCAAATTCATATTTCATGAAACATAAACTTCAAAAAGTGGCGTTCATCTTTTAAAAATAATGAATATGATTTAATAAGTCGTCGTCAATGGACTCACAAAATTTGAGCAATGGAGTGTCACAAATATTCATGGACTAATGCATGAAAATAGACAGTCTTGAAATCCTGTCTCGGGAAATATAAAACTTCAAAAAAAGCGACGTCTGCCTTTTGAAAACAATGGGTATTGTTTAATAAGACAATATTGATAGGCCCATAAAATTTGTGATTACCTCTAGACACAAAAAATTGAGATAATTCTGAATACTTGTTTTGTGATGCATAAATTCCAAGATAAGCGACGTTTGTCTTTCGAAAATAATGAGTGTCATTTGATTGATCACCACCACTTGACACAAATTTGAAGTCAAACAAAGTTGGTCTTACATATTTCAAAAATTAATGAACTAAAACACATAAAAAATTAAAAAGTATGAAAATTTTATTTTGTGACTCCTAAACTCTAGAAAGCATGGCGTGTATCTTGTAGAGGCTATAAATTTCATTCAATAAGTCATTATGGATGACCTCACAAAATTTGAGATCGAACAGAGTATATTAGTCATGTTCCCAAAAAATATCCTTCTCATAAGCTCTTTTAAGAGTGAAAATAAAAGCACTATCCAATTTTATCTAACGTAAAACCAACAACATATTTTATAATACTCCTATATTCAATTTTTAGTTCAACAGATCAAATATTGATCCGTGGTGCTTGGTCGAAACTCCAACACCATTAGTATATTTATTATGTTATTTTATTATTATTCATTTCTCGTATTTATAAATCATATTGAACTTGTTCACCAATCAAACGATCCCTTTATCATAAGTTGGGCCCTCTAATGGGCTTCATAAGCAAAGTTGGGCCTTAAAACTTTTTCTAACCTCATAGGACCATATAGGTCTTTCTCTCATTATAAGTCTATAACCACTTCCATTTCAGAACCCTAACCCTAAAGAGAAGACCAGCTCTCGAACTCGCCGTACACTTCTTCGCCGTCTTCTCGAAGGTAAACGTTTGTTTTCCCTCCATTTTTGAAAGTAATTACGCTTAGTTATATAGTTTTCGCAGCATTTTCAGCACTTTATTTCGTTATTTTTAGGTGCGTTTGAACATTTTCATGTAATTTTCACCAATTTGAATGCATTTAAGGTTACTCTTATTGTTTGCACATTTTCTCAGCATTTTATCAGTTTATTTCGTCATGTTTAGGTGCGTTTGAACATTTTCATGTAATTTTCACAATTTCGAATGCAGTCGAGCTTGCTTACATAGTTTCCACTGTGATATTAGCTTTTCACGTCATTTTTGGATTCGTTTGACATTTTCATGTAATTTTCACCATTTTTAATGCAATTGAGCGTATATAGTTTTTGCAGTTTTTCAGCATTTTTAATTAGTTTATTTCGTCATTTTTAGGTGTGTTTGAAGTTTTTCATGTAATATTCCACCGTTTTGAACGCAACTGAGCTTACGCATATAGTTTTCACAGTTTTCTCAGGTTTTTTATCAGTATATTTTGTCATTTTTTTGGTGTGTTTGAATATTTCCATGTATTATTTTATTGTCCATTTCCATTTTATTTTATCGTCATTTTCAAAGTGATTGAGCCTTTCATGTGATTTTAACCATTTTTTAGTGATATTGAGCCTGCCCATATAGTTTAACCATTTTCTCAGCATTTTTTATCAGTTTATTTTGTTATTTTTATGTGTGTTTGAACATTTTCATGTGATTTTTATGAGTGTCCATAAGCTTTTCCGTTTATTTTTTGTTTCCTGAGCATTTTTGTCAGTTCGTTTCATCATTTTAGTGGTGTCTGAACATCTATGCGATTTCCACCTTTCATTAGTATTTCATTTTTTTTGGGTCATTTTCAAGCATTGAGCATTTTCATGTTTTTTTGCTGTTCATAACAGGTTAATTAATCAATATGTCATTGGGAGAAGTCGCTTGTACTTATGCAGCCTTGATCCTCCATGATGAGGACATTCCAATCACTGTAAGATTCTCTTGCCCTATTTATTCTAATACTAGTTTTCTTTTTATGTTTTGATTTGATCGTTATTTGGTTCTAGTGTGTAATATTTTCGAATCCTATTGATTTTATTTTGATTATACTTTTGGTGTAATACTTCCAATGCAGGTTTTTGATGTGTTCTTATATTTTGATTATGTTTAATGTGTAATATTTTCTAATCATGGAGCTTCAATGTTATGTTGATTGAATCTGTTTGTGGTTGATGTGTTGATAGGCTGAGAAAATTTCAGCTCTAGTCAAAGCAGCTAATGTGCCAGTGGAGCCATACTGGCCTCTCTTGTTTGCTAAGCTTGCTGAGAAGAGAAATCTTGGTGATCTTATCATGAATGTCGGTGCTGGCGGCGGTGGTGGTGCAGTTGCTGTTGCTGCTCCCACCGGTGGTGCTGCTGGTGGTGCCGCAGCTGCTGCCCCTGCTGCTGAGGAAAAGAAGGTGAGGAGGATGATTCTTATTTACTTCTATAACAATGAAAAGGAAAAATTGTTGCATTTGATGAAAAAAGTGCTTTTGATGAGCATATTCTGGAATCTTCTTAGAGTCATGTTTTTGGGTAGCATTTACTCAATGAGAATTAAATGAATAATTTCCCAGTAAATTGGGAAGAGGTAAAATGTTTTGGCCAAGAGGTTATTAATGAAAAGTTTTGGATGTTGAACTTATTATCAATGGGTAACTATTTGGTATTTATTGTGGGTGGAAGAAAGTAATATGAATAATTGGTTGAACTCATTAATTGGGAAGTTCTTGAATTATTTTCAATGGCTTTAGGATCTTCTCAATTATGAAGTTAAATTTTTGCAAGTTCTATTTTTTTTTTCTTTGAGAGGGTGAGAACAGAGTTGTATGCAGGCTTAAGTTATGTGTTTGGTAAAATTGAGTAGCTTTCCAATGAACCTTGTATGTGTTAAAAAAGTTATGAAACATATACACAAATTAGATTCATAACCTTATATTCGCCCTTGATGTCATTGTACTATAATTCAAAACACATTAAGTTCAATGCTAAATGTCCTTCCTAGCGAGAGCGGAGGGAGAGGAGGGAATAGCTTAACTAGTAGAAGTTCATTTTCACTGCAAATTTCTAACCCTTTTGTTCATTTTTGTCAAAATGACGAACAGGAAGAGCCCAAGGAAGAAAGTGATGATGACATGGGATTCAGTTTGTTTGACTAGGAGCTCCTCCCAGTACGATTTTTGGTTCTTTCTTAAAAATTTGATGAGACTTGGTTATAGCACCCTTGTCAAGGAGATTTTTGATCTGTTTGTCACAGTTAAATGTAACCTAGACATATTATGGTTTATGAACTTGAGTTATGTTACTTTTTACTTATTACCGACCCCAATTAAGTCGTTTTATGGTCTGGATAATTTGTTTTTTCTGCTATATTTTTTTAACTTACATACAGGGACAAACTATTTGTGTCTTGGTTGCGTCAACCAACATTAGTTTTGTGAGAAATAGTTGCCTCAACATGATCATCCCAATCCAGTAGTGTGTGTTGAACTGGAGGTTAGGGTATGTGGCTCGGGTCGAATTTTTTCATGGCAATACCAGAAGCTGAAGTTTTTCTATTTCTATCTTTGGGTGCTCGACATTTTTGGCAGCACTTTACGTGTTTGGATCATCTTCTTTACTGTTTGATCTCCAGCCGATGTTTTAATATTTTATTGGGTATCGTTTCTTGAGATAGCTCTAGATAAGAAGCCTGATATATATCTAAATTGTCAAGTTCTTTTGTACAGAAAACCTGTATATGATGTGTTTGGACGTGGTTCTCTGTAGCGGTTGCAGGTAAGAAAAGCTTCATACTTGTTCCTTTAATATAATATTGGAGATTGTATCAACTAGATGTGTACCTTTGATAACTTGTCTATCAAAAACTTCTCTAAATCATGAGTAGCCGTAAATTTTGTGTACACCCACCTTTCTAGACCGACCTTGTGGTATTACATCAGGTGTACATTTGATGATTTTTGTTAATCAAGATCGAATTCTTTGCTTTGTTTTGGTTATGACCTTTTATGACATAATTAGTTATTCTCATAGTCTGAGATAAGATTTGGAATGCCACTTCTTTGTTAGCATGATTCTTTCCTTTCCCCACTTTGTGCTAGTTATGTTCGGTGTTACAATAATAACATATCTAGTGAAATATCCGGTGAAATCCTAAATAGCGGAATTTGGGGATGTTATGTTTGTTGTTAAAACTTGAGGTGTCTTCCTTTTTGCCTATGGCATTGACTTAAACTAAATGTAGGTCAGTGTCTAAATCTTAATTTAATAAATTTGATGAATTGATCTATCTATTCGTCTTGTTACAACAATGATTTTTGAAGTTTTGGTTATTTATTTTCTTCTGAATTTGGATGGATAAAAAAGATTGTAGATCTTAATTTAATAAATTTGGTGAATTGATCTATCTATACACGTCTTGTTACAACAATGATTTTTGAAGTTTTGGTTATTTATTTTCTTCTGAATTTGGATGGATAAAAAAGATTGTATCGACAAATGAGTAATCAAAAGTTAATTTTATACAAATCAAAAGTGAATTAAGAAGGGCACTTCCACTTGTGTATTTTCTTTTATAGTGGCATTATCAAATTTTATCTATAATCAAATTTTATAATGAAAAATGAATACAATAATATACTCAGTGATATTCCACAAGTGAGGTCTGAAGAGAGTAGATTGTACGCAGACCTTACCGCTATGTCGTAAAAGTAGAGATATTGTTTTTTAAAACTCTCAACTCAAAATTCATAAGCAGAAAGACTAGATATGACAAAATGACATGTAAGGTAATGAAACAACAAGTGCAACTAACAGTGAATAGCACATGACAGTAAATAACTATGTTAAAACTAACACATATACGCTAGATAATGAAAAGAAAGAGGAATAATAATAGTAAAAGTAATATAAATGCTAATAGTAATATGAAGACAACCACGGAGAAGAATAGGAAGAAGAACTTAGCCGGCTATTCTAGTGCTCGACCTCCACATCTTTTTATATAGGGTCATGTCCTCAGTGAGGTCGAGTTCCGTCATGTTCTGTCTGATCATCTTTCCCCAATACTTCTTTGGTCTACCTTTATCCCTCCGAGTAGCTCCCACAACTAACTTCTCGCACCTCGTAATAGGAGCATCGATACCCCTTCTCTGCACATGTCCGAACCAGTGCAGTCTTGCTTCCCTCACCTTTTCCTCCATCGGGGCTACCTCCAGCTTCTCCCGAATAGCCTCATTCCTAACCTTGTCACTTCTGGTGTGACCGCACATCCATCTCTGCGACATGCATCTTCTGAACATGAATATTTTTAATCGGCCAACACTCCACCCCATACACAGTGCTGGTCTAACCACCACTCTGTAGAGTTGACCCTTGAGTTTGGGTGGTATCTTTTTGTCACACAATACTCCAGAAGTCAGCCTCCATTTAGTCCATGCTGCCCCGATATGTTGTGTGACATCGTCATCGATATTGCCACTACTCTAGATGATGGACCCTAGATATTGGAACTTATCCCTTTTAGGGATAGGTTGAGTGGCAAGCCTCACTTCAGAGTTTTTTTCCTCCCTCTCTATGCTGAATTTGCACTCCATGTATTCAGTTTTGGTCCTGCTCAATTTGAATCCTT
>JAOTQR010000001.1:831166-844696 GCA_025774065.1 Solanum ossicruentum | reverse complement strand
TATACTAAGGACTACACGATGTGGGACTAATAATAGCTACAACTAACAATAACTACAATAACTACTTACAACACATTTCAAGATGGATATCGAAGAATGGCATGATGCTTCACAAATAAGTTGCGTAGCCTACCCTGGTACGTACATATCATAAGTTTAGAGGAACTTAAATCTCAAAAAAGCTGGTAATACATGCAGAGGTAAATAGGAGCAGCTTCAAGGCATAGGAGTTAAATGTAATAACATACCATAACAATTGGGGCATTCAGTGAACTCATAAACGTCTTTAGCTCGTTTTCTGTTTAGAGCTTTCCATTTTCCTGTACCACCACACATATCACCTAAATAAAAAATAAAATGACAATCATAAAGTAGAATAGAGCACCAAAATAAGTTATATGTATTATATATAGAAAACAAATTCTTCATCTGTTGGCTATAAGATTCTGCGATTTATAGTCCAGGATCATAGACTAGATATGTCCTATCTTTTGGCTATTTACCAAGTAAGCCGAATGATCACAGGACACGAAAGGTTCTGAAATGATATGGTTTACGATATAGCGCAAGAAAAAGATCGGAAGAAGACAAGAAAAATAAGAAGACAAACAACAACATACCCAGTCAAATCTCATAAAGTAGGGTCTGGGAAGGGTAGAGTGTATGCAGACCTTACCACTACCTAATGGAGATAGATTGGTTGTTTCCAAAAGACCTTAGAAGACAGGCTTCTGAGAAGATTCTTAAAACAGGGATCCGTACACTAAGATATCAAGCAGAGAGAGGATTTCAGTAACAATGTTGCATATTGTTGAGATTCGAGTATCAAAATGACTCAAATCTTTATCCAAAAGAACGACCAACAGGGTAAAAATAGTTTGTTTAGTCGTTGTTGCTATGTTGAGTCATCCTCAAGTTTGTTAAGCAGTTGCTACCAAGTTCAACATTTCATAAGCAGAACGTTTTTGGACTATATATTAGAACCTGTAAATACCCAGCGATACACTACTACTGACTCACAAACTACTACTGACTCACAATGAAAACTTTAAAACTTTCGGCAAGTCTTTACATATTTAGTTAGATGCTTAGTTAAGTCAGGTGCCTTTAAGTTATGTTTCAAAGATTTAGCATGTACTGGATCCCTATTGTTTTAGAGGGTACTGGTTTTGGATATATTGGCTTCCGTTTCGATTATTCCAGATTTTAATATGAAAATCTTTGAGAATTTATTTATAGTCAGAGAAGCATATGAAAAGTTCTCTTATAATATCTTGTTACTAAATGAAGCAGTATTTGTAGGAATGAAGCAAATAAAGAGGAAAACGATATAACTTACAAATTATAGCGCCACTACCCCCACAATTTCGACAACCAGGACTTGCATTTCCATCTAAGGCAATTGCTTTTGGTTCAGAAATCGGATTTCCAGAAGCAGTTATCAGCGCTCCAGTGGAGCATAGGCAAGTCAGACACCATCTCCGTGACACTGACATTTGAGATCTCTGTTCCTAAAAGCAACAACACTCGAATCAATAAATATATGATGATAATCGTAGCATCATTATGAACATACAGTTCCTAGTTTAAGACAAAATAGTATATTGTCATTTTAATTTAAATGACACTACTACTATTTAGAGAGTCGAACAATGTTTTCCCACACTATGTTTTTCTCAAACATTTTTAAATATTTCAATTAAACGATAAAGCATTCTGTTTTTTCATAAAGGTTAAAAAGTGTTATTTTGGTATACTTTTTATATACGTAGGTTTTTAGCACAGTGCCAACTCTCCTGCATGCTGCCAACCTTGCCAACATCGTCAAATTCTACACCTACTCCAGTCTATGTTGCTTGGACTCTCCGAAAATGCAATGAGGAACCGAGACAGGTGCGGCAGCATTTTTGAAGAGTCTTAGCACTTAAGACTCACTGGACCCCGATAAAATTAGTTATAAAAGCCCTTAGAATTTCAGTTGTCATCGATCATTCAATTGAGAAAATAGCGACATGTAATCTACTTCTGAAACATGTATATTCTGCACGTTCACATTCTTAAGTTTTCCTATCAAAGGAGGAATACGACATACATTTACTTTCCAGAATCATCAACATAACAACTACTACGCCTCAATCCCAAATAAGTTCGGATCGGCTATATGAATCTCCACTTCTTCATTTAAGCTCATTATATATTATCATCAATGATCCATCAAATTCAAAAAAATTAGCCTCCCATCAAGAAGTTACAAACCTTTTCCTCTACAGGTTCCTGTGAATGCTCAGAAGAAGCTGAAGTACTCTCATTCTCTGATCTGCAACTCACATGAGACCCTACCCTCTTCTTCAAATTCACTGCCATTTACAGGTAAAAGTTATTACTCCCAAGTACCAACATATTTTCCGCACCGAATATTCAAAAATATTTCTTTCCTTTTTTGGCAATTTTTTAATTTTGACTTTCCATATAACATGTTTAATGCCAAAAGAGCAGTTTTGGTACATTGTGCACACCCCAAAAGTGTTGTTTAACTTTTCAAACTTCATGTCAGTCAAAACCAGACAAACATACTGAAACGAAGTGAGTACAACTTCAAGAAAACACAGCCCCAATCAGAAAGAACAATCAAGAATGACCTTAACCAGTCCCCCCACCCAAATCCCAAAAACAAGGAACATATCCCCATTGCAATTCAATTGTGTAGCAAAAATTCAAAAGGGTCTTTGAAAAATACAAACTTTCAACCAAAGATGACCTGCAACCAATCAAAAAACAACAAAAACAAAAATCCCACTTTAAAATTTCATCTGTATGCAAAGTACCATCAAAGGGAACAACAAAATCTGACCCAAAATAAAAAAATTTACCAAGAAAAGTAAAAACAAAGAATGACCTTAGCCAATATCCAGTTTGTATCTTAGACTAGCATATACAACACCTGGAGTTTCAGATAAAAAATGTACTGTCAAGGGAGCTACAAAATCCAACCCAAAATAAAAAAAATTACCAAGAAAAGTAAAAACAAAGAATGACCTTAACCAATATCCAGCTATGTAGCAACCAACTTACACTGATATAATGAAGAAGAAGAAGAAGGAGATTTGGTGTTTAAGTATGAACCCCACAGAGCTGAAGAAGTTGGAAATGAGAGGTGGGAAGCCATCTCTCTCTTTTTCTCTCTCTCTCAGTTTCTATATATACACTTCACTATAACAGTAAGTAGAAAAAGTTGAGATTTTTATTATGAAATTTGGGATTTTGAAGCTAAAAAATATCAATTTGGGTAAAAGGAAAGCAAAGGGTGTTTTGGGTTTTGTTTTTGATAAATGAAAGAAAGAGAATCAACATGGATAAACCTCAGCCACTAATTTCTATATGAATATTTAAGTTATGTTTAATTCAATTTTTACCCCTAAAGTTTAGATACATGACTTTTATCCACCATCACAATGATATATTTGATAAAATTTCACTGTCGGAGATGGTAGAGTGTACGTATACCTTATTATTTCATTGTGAAAGTAGAAAGACTTTTTTCGAAACATTTCTCAGGCTAAATTTCACTTGTTGTCATAACTTATATGTCATATTTTACTTATAAATTTAACGTTTAAACGTTTTGCTTTACGTGTAATGAGATAATTTTAAGTCTCACAAATATTTTTGGTCAAAAGATAAATCCACAGTTAAAGTTATGTATTTTAAACTTGTTATCAGACTCATAATTCTATTATTGTTACCGATGAATTCATAATTAAATATTTATACATATTTAATGAATCTCCTAATATAAGTATATTATCTACGAAAAAGTAAATTGAATGAGCCTACGAAAAAGTAATTGTATTGTATTTGATTATTCCTCTGTTTATGACTTGTTTTAGAATATAAATTTCAAAGAGTTTTTCATATTTAATGACAAAAGGCATATGTTAGAATTTATTTTTATCGATGTATTAGATATTAAACTGACAAATAGTTGATTTTAGCCCAGAGGCCAAGAAATCTATTAGGCATGCTAAAGTTTCACCTTCAACATTGATCAATTCAAATATCTATTTAATTTCACTCAAATTTTATTCTGAATAAATATCCTAAATTCAAATTTAGAACTTACGATTTCATGTTCTATTTCACTTTCCAATAGAGTTCTTCACTTATCACCGAAGAGTATTTAGCCTTATGATGTGGTATCGATTTACACTAATCCGCTTAATCAATAATTTTCACGAGACAAATTTTGCTTTTTAGGAGACCAAAACATCTTTCATAAAATAATCCAATGCTTATTGTTCCTTATTGTGGACAATTAACATATTTCGATCATTAACTAAATGCAAATTTTTCGATCATTAACTAAATGCAAATTTTATGTAATTAAATAAGTGAAATCTAAAAAGAATAGAATGTACACAGATCTATGGATTCACACTAATTCTTCTATTTTTTTTTATAAAAAAAAACTACGAATTTAGGTCATCATTAATCATTTGATATAGTATTCAATACATATGTATGTACGTTTATCCTTCACGTCATTCTTTTTCTTTCTGAAGTTTCAATACAAAAAATCCTCTACCAACGCATTTAACTCCATTTGTTAGGATAGCTTCCATTGAGTCATCCCACCATTCCTTCTTATTATCACAGGAAATCCAACTCATTCTAAGGTGAACTCTTAGAATCCCTACTTAAAGGCAGTTCTCTAGTTGAAGCAAAGAGGGCAGAAGCCTCTTAATCCTTCCCACCATCTATTGGTGTTAGCCTCTTGCAGCCTTCGAATCCTTCCCACCATCTATCGATGTTAGCCCTTCCCATCATCTATCGTTAGCCTCTTGCAGCCTCCGAATTCTTCCCACTACCTCTCAGCAATAGCCTCTTACACTTCTCCTCCGACTCCCTCTTCTGTCGTACATATACTTTTTTGTTTTCTTCTCTTCAACCTCGTGGTAATGAAAGTACCCGCTTCGGGTACAAAATCTCTTTTAGTTAGAAATGATTGGTCCATCGTGATTAACCACTCTACAACCACATCATGGAGGGGTCTCGGCTTCCATACAAAAAAAATCAGCTACTTCTACGCTAGTTTATACAATTACTCCACCCTAATTATCTGTTCTTCTCCTCCTTCCTTCCTTGCTTCGAGGAGGTTATATAATAGTAACAAGATATGGGTATAGAATGTAAGTCTGCCTCTGCTTTTGTGAGGTGGAGAGGTTTCCAATAAAGTCCTCAGCTCAGAAAAATCAACCAAAGGTGAACAAAACAAGATAATCAAAAGATGAGATGACACTAATTTTTTTCCAGGAATACGAGTACATGAAACAATTTTTGCTGCAAAATTTAAGCAATGAGTTATTTTGCAGCAAGAACAATTGTTCATGTACTATAAGGATATAACAAAAACATCATAGCATAAAGCTGCTGCACAGAGCATCTACTACATACAAAAGTTTCAGACATAACTAAAGTTTTCTATGCATAACATACTATGACATCTAACTTTACCACCATCCATTTACACTTGGACAATGAAACAAAGACGACAAAAAGTTGGGGATATAAGATCCAAATGGCGGGTCAACAACAATTTGGTCATGATTTTTCTTTTAAGATACAGTGCGTCCATAGCATAGACAAGAAAGATACAGATTCTTTCCCCATTTTTCCTGCACGAAAAACAATGTTGGAACACAAGTCAATAACTCGCTCGTATAATCAAATGAAGCAAATACAGTATGTATGTCCAAATTATGTATAGTAAACTGCAGGAAAGCAGAATAACTATATAGGCCAAATGAACTGATTGGGACTTGGAATAAGACTGAAGTTGCTGCTGTCACGCTTGAATTAGGCTGGGGCAGGGATAACAATAACGAAGAGATTGAGAGAACCCAACTGTACAGTTAATGAGTGACATAAGGGAGTTCGATATCAGTATTGCTCGGACTCCTCAAAAATGCCAGTGGTGCATGTTGGATACTCCAAAAGTAGTGCATTTTTTAGAATCCAGCATGGGTGTGACGACAATTTGTAGAGTCCGAGAAACATAGTTTGGTTAGGACAATGTTTTCCTAAAGAATATTTTCAAAAACCTTTTAACCTACCAAGTACCAAACATAAGAAAATGTCATTTTCTGGAAAATTAAGACATACTACATATTATAATGAGACAAGGATGAAAGTTCAAGAGAAAATACTAAAAAGTATACGTATCTGCAAATATAGCATTGCCCGGGAAGTAATGCTCTCTCTTTTTAGTTAGCTCATCCATAATTAGGTGAAGTAGCGACAACAATTTGACAAAAATTACCTTGACGTGCGTGCTGGGAAACTGAGATGTCCGCAGAGTTTCTTGAGTCTCATCACCAGGTCTTCGGCGAGGTACACTCAGGATAAGGGCAGTTTGGTCTGGCGTAGCAGCTGTTGCCGTAATACGATAACCATTATCCCATCGCTTATGAATACCTTCACTGGGATAAAGGAAATCGAGCTCTACCACCTATCAAACATTAAAAATTTCCATGTTAACAGATGATCAAGCTTCCTATAAATAGTTTTTACATTCAAGTCCAAAGAGCAGAATAGTTACTATTGCTCATTAAAACTTAACTTTGACCTTCACCGGGTTGCCAGGAAAGAAAAGAGAAGAAAGGTTGGGGATTTTTATGGGGAAGGAAAAGAGAAGAAAGGTTGGGGATTTTAATGGGGGGTGGGCGGGTAGATTAGATGGGGCAGAAGGAAACGGGATACACATCAACACTAACTCCAGATTAAATATTATATGCGTATGTGATTGTTAAAAGGGGGAAAAACAACCTGGTCATTGAAGCCTGAATTGCGTGACATAACAACAGCCCACCTAGAACCAGCAGTTGCCATGGAGGTCACATGGAACCCTTCTTTCCATTTCTTGCTTATCCACTTGAAGGGAAATGACTCACTGACTTTATAAGACTGTTGAGTGAACTGTGTGCCTGCAAAAATGATGTTAGTATTACATACAAAGATAAGGACAGTCCAGGACCTAGAGCTGCAACCTGAAAAGCTCAAAGCTAGCAAAACAGTCTGCATTTGCCTTTCCATAGAAAAAAATACCCTCCACAAAAATTAGATGACGAAATGCAACTCACTGATCAAACTTCTACGTATCACCAACTCATGTTAAACTGTCAAATGCAAGCAATAAACTCTTGCATTTCCACTGAAGTACTTTAGTTGGTGTAACTACCTAAGAGAAAAGGCATAAACACTTGATGATTGTTATCTTTCCAATGTTTGACTTGAATAAAAGGTTGAAAATGGAAAGAGAAAATGCTAATTGCCAATTTTAAAATGTAAGGCAAGAAAAGATATCCAGCTGTATTTTAAAATGTAAGGCAAGAAAAGATATCCAGCTGTATTCTCTAACAGTGAGGGTAAAAGATCAAAACAAGCACAAAGAATTGAACCACAGAATATTAAAGAAAACACACCTTTTGACATTACAACTAAAGAGCTTCCACTGGTGGCACCAGCAAGAGAACTAATATAATAGTTTTTCTCCCACTGCTCCATAATCCACTCCTGTAACACGCATTAGGAAGATTAGATAGTTACATCTGAAGCTAAATAGCGGCATGCCACATGAAGACTACGTGGATCTTCTAATTACCTTGTGTAAGAAGAAAGGTGATAGCTCATAAACTTGGCTGGTGAAGTTCGTCCCAGCGTCCATAATAATAGCCCATAAGCTAGAACAGGATGCTACACAACTTATAGACAAACCATCCACGGACCCTTTCTCCACATGCTGGGCCAATCTTGTATCTGCTACATTATAGTGGTACCTAATAAAGTCATGATGTTAATAGTGGGAGAGTTGGGGTACAAAAGATGAAAATTTTTTAGTATCAACTGCCAAGTAATAATATTTAAATTAATAGGACATAAAAGGTGCTTGTATACAAGAAGTATATGAAAAAATAGAGAACCACGCAGCAGAACATGGTTTTAGACAAAAACCACCCAATCCTCTATACCTATCCAATCAACATTATGATTGAATAGAAACGGATCATCTCCTGATGCCATGGAGCACAGACAAAGATAAAACAGATCTTGCTGAAGAATATTTAGTGATTATGGCATCAGAAGATAAAGCAAACTCCATTATCCTTCTTAATAATTATATGTCATGGATGACTTTATTAACCAGTAATTCTGTTGTACAAAACCATAAGATGTAAAAGTATGAACCAAGTTTGATGACATGAAATGTGTACCTCTGTTTCATCGGCTTTCTCGCATTGTATATTGAAATCCATTGCGTCGCAGGAACACCCACTCGAATTTTCTTCTGAGGCTGCTCTTCTTCCTCATTTAAAGCTAGTCTCCCCCGCTTTTGGCCAACTTGAATAGCCTATAATGATTACACGATGAACCCACATATCGCTATGACATAAAGCTTACATACCGTGCCTTACATAAAATTTGAGTACTTACCTTTTGAGCACCATCTGTGTTGATCGGCCTAATAGAAGGATCGGCTCCAAGCAAGCTCCCAAATAGAGAGATTAACTTTGAATACTTTGGTTCTTCATCAAATTTCATGTTGATTACTGTATCAAGAAATTCTCTAAAAGGTGCAGGGCAGAAGCAACAAAGCATCTCTGGAGATGTTGCCATCTTTTTTTTGCAGACTAGAAATGATTTGTTATCACCCTGTAATCCAGAAGATAAAAATTGTAAGAAGAGGACGTTGGGGGAGTTAAATGACTGAAACAAACTCTATGCAGTGTAAAGACTGGAAAGAAGCAGGTAAAGCAGAGACCTGATAGCCCTGCCATGGAAGCCTCCCTCGATGAAGAAAGATTAGTGTGTATGCAAGTGATTCCAAATCATCTCTTCTACTGGCAGTCCTTCCCAAGTGAGCATGTGCACTTGCATATCGGACAGTCCCTCTGAAATTGATAGACAGGGGTTAATATTGGGTAGATAACATCAACAACATCATACCCAGTGGAATCCCACAAGTGGGATTTGGGGATGGTAAAATGTATAAAATGTACATAGACCTTACCACTACCTCATAGAGATAGAGAGGTTGTTTCGGAAGACCCTTGTCTCTGGAGTTAATATTGGGTAGATACGTAAGAAAAATAAGGCAAAGGATAGCAGAACATCAACACACCTGAATGTGTCAGGACGCTGATCATATCCGACATGCTGCCCTTTTGAAGTGTCTTTCCACTTTGTGGCTGTAATTGGTAGATAAAATAATCAGGAAAAGGATTATCAAAATAGCAGACACAGAAACCTACACTGAGTTCTCTTACCCAGTCCCAAGTCAACTAGGAACAGCTTCTTCTCTTGAGGCGTTGATGGCTGGCCAAGTAAAAAGTTCTCTGGCTTTACATCTCCGTGCACGTAACTGAGGTCAAGAGAAAACAGTCACTTGGAAGAATTCAAAGAAAAGTACAATAACCTCAAATTGAAAAAAGTTCAACATCCAGCAAATAGAAAGAACCAAACTAATTGCAAGGAGAGCGCATTGATACCCTTACTTATCACCAAAAGGAAAAGGAAAAGAAAAAATAAATAGAAAAAGAGTGCATTCATACCCTTTTGCATGCAGCTTTTCCAAAATCGACAGAGACTCAACCGCGATACAAGCCACCATTTCTGCAGACATTCTGCAAAAGTAGGATTTATAAGCAGATATCGTAAACCAGAACCTAATAATTTGTCACAATCTTTTTGCTGTTCTTAGAAATAAACACTGAAAAATTAGAATCTATACTATGCACAAATGCAGGGTGATCTTTTATCAAGAAAAAAACAGCATTGTATGAGGATGGATATCAAGGCCCTTTTTAACTTTGATATTAACATTACTATGTTATTCATGTCAAAAAATTGGTGATTTATTTGGACCATTTCTCAATCTGTGAGTGTCATCCTTGCGCAGGGGCCAGCCAATCTTCTCTATTTGGTGACTTACTGAATGATGGTATCTCTATTATCAGTTAGCATAATAGTCAAAAATCAGTGAAAGAGTGTGATTACAGCCACGTCTGGAGGCCTGACAATTGAAAATGACTATATTCAACAAGTATGATTTATACTAGCAGTAGCTACTTACGATTGCCCAGAGGAATTCCATACATCCCATAAGCTAGGGCCTAGCATATCCATAACCTGCAAACATGATAATAAGGTCAATATGCATAACTGTACAGCGCACTCATTTTTAACATATACAACAGCATTCACTAATCAATAACATACAGTATGGCTCCACACATCGAAAAGCGGTCCTAATCATTAACAACCACTTTGTTTGTAACTCATCGGATCAAAAAATATCTATCCCTCTCAACTTCTGGCCTCTGGGTATGTCCCAAAATTTTATCCCATTTTCAAAAAGACTAGATCTTTTTTCGATCAAACTATCTTCACAAAGTGAATTTAAAAGTAAAGACATCAGACATCCATTGTACATTAAAGATATTTGTTAGCTTGGTGAGAGCAAATATGAGATCCTCTTAACAAGTTGAAATACATCACGCTGCCTGCCTATTATATATATTTTATTTAATTCTCTTTGAAGGCTGAAATTAGAATGCTAAAAGAGGTCACATTCACTATCCAAACTCATAATGTTGATGCTTTTCTTAATAATGAATACCCACAACTCATGTTCTTTTATCCTCCATAATTACAATAAGCATTGCAAAGCTGTCTGATAAACATACCATGACATAATAGTCTCCTGCCCGTCCTTTATAATGAACTCTTGGCACTCCATGGCTGCCTCCAAGAGTACTGAACAAAACGAAAAAGAAAAAATACACTTTCAGTCCTGAAAATCTTATTTCAACATAACTGTACACAGTAACTTCAAAAGATATCAGTCCTTACTTGTAAACTTGCCACTCATATGGAGGGCCGTAGCTACAGCCTTTGCTATTCCGATGCTCAAACTTAAGTGCGACCTAGAGCCAAGCAGAAAGTCAATGTGATTTTCTTTTGTCAGGTAAAATAAGATTTCATTAACAATTGCATCCAGAAGATGCTAAAATTTGTAGACAGACACATTAGTGTTGTCGAGAAGGAGAAGGGGGACAAAATGGCTAGATGGTTCATAAGCAACCACTTTACCTCCATTGCCAAGGGACCATTAACACGTTCATTTCCACCAGTAAGACGGCGACCCAAGAACACCTGTCCAAAACCACCTTTACCTAACTTCCTTTCAACCTTATAAACTGGTGATCCTCCTACTTGCACCTGAAAACAAAATTCAAACAGAAACCAAAAAGTGAGTAGAATTCCAACATTTAATCTAATGATCTGGAAAAATTAGAACATGATGACACTGAAGCTCAATATCTAGATATTAAATTTCCCGCGTCATCAAGCTTTTTTCAGCTAAAGGGGCTTGCAGTGATGATGAGAATCACTTGGGAGGAGAATGGGCGGTCCTATGGCTGGATCAAGCAACTTCCAACAACTAAATTGCAGGTATAACTGTGCCATTAACTTCGATCTAGTAAGTACGTTGTATTGGGATTGAGAAATTCTATAGCTCATATGCTAGTATTCCCCTATTTGTTTCACATTCCCACCTACCAAATATATGATAATGGCTAACTATAGCTAAAACACATGCAAAACATGTATCTGAGTAGGACAATCCACTCAAGGTCAATATAGTACCAAATTTACTTCTTTTTTTTCCAGAATAGTCAGAGAATCAAACAGAGAAATACACATTCATTATGACTCAAAATACTAAATCCCTTTAAACACAGTGTTCTGGTTCAAACAACAAAGACAAATATCACTTTTTTCCAAAGGAAGATGATCATGTATATGAAAATAGCATACATGTGTAAGCATAATGGATGTAGATAGTTCATTACAACCAGCCTCGACGATGATCACCGACCTGATCAAGGAAAGAGGAAGATGCTAAATACAGATACCAATGCTAAAACATATGCAAACCATGTATGTGAGTAGGACAAATGACATCGATGCAACCGACAACAATCCACTCCAGGTCAATATAATACCAAATTTAACTTCTTTTTCTTTCCAGAAATTAACATACAAATAAATATTTATTATGATTCAAAACAGAAATTCCTTCTAAACACCTAGAAAAACAACAAATCACTTGCTTCAAACAACAAAGCGACAATACAAAGATCATGTATAACAACCAGGCAATATGTACATAAACAGTTCATCCAAACCAGCCCCTACTAGTTTTTTCTTTTTCTTTTTTAGTTGGGGGGGATTCAAATACCGAAACCGATGATCACTGACCTGATCAGGTAAGCGAGAGTTGCTAAAACATACGCAAACCACGTATATGTGTAGGACTAATGACATAGATGCAAACGACAACAATCCATTCCAAGTCAATATAATACCAAGTTTACTTCTTTTTTAGAAATGATCAGAATTTAACATAGAAATACATATTTATATAACACCTAGCCATACAACAAATATTTGCTGCAAACAAAAAAGCCATAACATCAAGATCATGTCTAAAAACCAGGCAAATATGGATACAAACAGCTCATCAAAACCAACCCCAACTCATTTTTTCAGGGGAAAATTCAAATGCAGAAACCGATGATCACCGACCTGATCAGGAAATAGAGAAGCGCTTTCATCTTCTTGTCCAGTCCCTTTATTATTAGCACTCAATCCACCACTCTCATCACCCATCTTTTCCTCTACTCTTTCCTTCTCCTTCACCTCAACCTCAACCTCAACCTCAACTCCCACAACCTTTGCTTCTGCTTCTGCTTCCGCAGCTTTCGCCTTCGCAGCACGAGTCTTTATATAACTCCTACCACCACCGCCGCCGCCGCCGCCAACCCTTCTCTTCGTTTCCGGTTTTTCCTTCTCAACTACTACTGGAGGAGCACGGCGCCGACGTACCCCACTCCGCAACTCCGGCATTCTTCTTCAACCACATAATAAATTGAACAACAGCAACAACAATCAGCTTCCGATTTGCACATAATTTATACTTTCTTCATCACAATCAAAACCCTAATCATCAAAAAACAGCCCCAAATCCGCTTCTACAACAAACATAAAACAACAAAAACTCAAAATCAAACTTTATAATCAAACTTCAACATAAATTAAACAAAAAAATAAGATTTTGATACTAGGGTTTGTTCAAATATACATATTAATTTAATAATAATAACATACAAAGGATCTGTAATGGAAAAAAGAGTACTTTTTTAGAGAGAGAAAATGGAGGAGAGACAGAGAGGGGTGGATATGAATTTTCCATTTTGGTTTTTCCTTTTATAGGTGTTTTTTGTAGTTTGGGGAGTAGATTTTAATTTGGGGAAGAAATGAGGGGTTGATTGAGCAAGATTTGAATTTGCTTTTTTTCAATGGTGAGAAAATAAGTTGGAGAAGTGAAAATCACAAGAAAGTTGGTGTTAGTTGAGTATTCTAGAATTTTTATTTATTTTATTAAAATAAAGATAAGAGGTGATTTGGTCT